>JAYKKI010000054.1:2400000-3000000 GCA_039881145.1 Druceiella hillmani
GTAGGAAAAGGGTGTGAAAACATTTTTAGCGTCATACAGTAGTGTAAATATTACATTTTCACACCAGTCGAAGATGTGATCTCAGCTTAACCGAAATTTACAAGGAGGAAATGATGAAAACAACACTAAAGAAAGATTAATAAAAATTGTTAGTAGAAGTAACTCTAGCACTACAAGTACCGATTCGCTATCCAATTGCTACAAACCATAATAGAGGCATACTATGATCTACTGAGTATTATTGTAGATTTAGTTAACTGACAAGAATATTAACAACATTTACAAAGCTAATAATTCCATTATTAATAAAGGAAGGAATTTAAATTACAAGTAAATAAAACAAGTAAATTAAGAAAGATTGAAAACCCGTCATAAAATATATGAAAGGCAAACATGAATAGAATGGTCTATCAGATTTCGTATTAATTAATATCTATAAGAAGGTAACAAAATTGAATCAATACTCAGGTTTTCAGAAGAGTGACGATAACTTTGTAATAAAAAAATTATGAAAATAAATATCGTTGCATGTATTGATTAAACTAACTATGATGTTGAATGTACAGATTAAATTATCTTTCAAAATGACTCCTAGCATGCAGATAAGTAACCAGAATTAAGTTGCCATGTAACCATATCGCTGGTCTGGTATACAAAAACAAAATAGCCAAGGTTCAAGTAATTTTATATGTGAAATTAGAATGAAATTTAAATAGATTTGAAATGTAAACGTTTGAAAGTATTCAAAATATAAAACAAAAGACGTCAAACATAAAGTTACTGACGTAACTTTTGTATTTAACTTCGACAAGTAACTGTTTACTTGTGGAAGTGAATAACCAGTTAAACATTTTGATATTTAAGTTATTTCGAACGTTAGGAATCGTTTTATTGAAAACCAAAACATACAATGATGCAAATAAGGAAAATATTCCGCAAGGGAACAGAATTACACCTCGTTGAAAGCGAAAACTTATCGAGAGGCTGATGAATTTTCAATAGACACCAAGTCCTATTGAATATTTAATAATTTATTTTTCTTCTTAATAACAAATTATCGATGATAAAATGGAAATTTGTCTGATACATAAAATTCAGATACTAACTTTTTACGTCTACTACTACGTACGTGTGTCATTGTTCTTTTGTCTTTTTTCAACCAATATAATATATTAGATCCTATTCATAGTCATATGAAAAAAATCTTCGTAACTCGCTTTTCTATCTCCTCCCTCGATTTTCCTCTTAAATCCTATCTTCTTTCTTCACATTTGTTAACATAATTTTAATAATTACTTCTCATCTTCTTTTATGTTAGCTTATCTTTTATAATTCCGGTAGCAATAAGTTTATCTTATGTATTTATACATTAAACAAATAAATAAATTATATTAAAATTCTGCCTAATACTAAATTATGCATTTAGTAGAACATTAAATAATTTTATGCAGCTAAGGTTTTGATATCCCGTGTTCCATTTAATGCCAAAGCGAGACCCTCAAGAGAGACAAGGTTGCTTTATTAGAATGAAAGAAAAATGAAGCATATTACAATACAGGTAGTAGATGGTATGAAGTTCTAAAGTTAATATAAAAGTCTCACATGACACAGAAATATTTTAACAATTTTATATACACAAAACCTAAAGAAGGATACGATATGTTTAGTGCTTTTTCAATGTTTGTCTGTTAATCTATCTGTCAGCAAGATACGTTTGTTTATTCTCGAAACGCTCATATCAAATTTTCTTTTTAAATGTCAAACGAATTACAGTTCTGTGTTTATTGTGAGATAAACTCATTAGTCAAAGGAAAAAAGATAAATTATTCGATTGCCTATATATATTTATTTCGTTGTTGCAAATTGACCATAAGTTCACCAAAAAAATGTTTCGTTGTATGCGGAGGTGTTTAAAATATTTAAAATTAATTTGCCTTTTTTCTATACATTAAAATAATTTAACTACACTTTTTTGGAAATTTTATCTAAATCGTTCCTAAATTAAAAGAGTTATAATGCTATGTATATGGCGAAATACATGTCATTTTACTATACAAAATACTTTTTTTCAAATCAATTCATTAAGTAAATTGTTTAACACAAAGGAATAAAATTAAAGGTACATAATAATAGGTACTGTTTAGAATTTATTTTTGAGTTTTTTACTTTAGCTTCAGTACACGTAAATAAAATAAAAATAAAAAATATTTCAGCTCCGACGCGCTACTAGAATTTACTCCTTAAGTACGATTGCCTTGGAATGTATAAAATAGGTAATACTGTATATAAATATGAAAAATGGCATTGCATTCGTGCAAACAAATTAGTTCTGTATTCCATTTTCATTATAAACGTGTATATTTAACTGTGACTCAGCCTTGTATAATATCACTATCATTTTATTGAGTTTGGAATTCTTATTTTTTAGAATTATTGTTTTTCAGCAATAGCAACCAAGAGTATTTTTTTATCTTCAAACTTGCTCCGTTGATGCATTTATTTTCAATCACATCTTTGTAAGGGACCAATATTTACAACAATAGCCTTTTCTGTGTTTCTGTGTAGTTTATTTTTCTTGTATTCACTTTACTGTTAAACGTCATTTTACTGTTAAACGCAATACTTTCAGCCAAAAAGAAACGACGCTTACAATTTTAGTTCATGATCTACGCTTACAACTGTCAATAAATAATTCGATATATTAAGATGTGTCTGAAATTAGCTAACGATTGATGCGCACTACGTACTGCGCAGGTAAAAGTATGGAATCAAATATAATTCTTTGATTTTCCAAACTCAATAATTAATACTAGTTTAATATCCGTCTATTGAACCTTAGGTAATATAATACGAATACATATTAACCTAAGACTTACATAATCGCGATTTAATCTGGTTTTATGTGTTGTATATTAATAAGAGTCTATGCGTGTTAAACTCCGTCATTGCGATTACACCATAAGAAAATGCCAATGTTATTGATATTTCACTCTAAATATGTGCAGAAAGGTTGCGCGTAAACGCCACATAACGTTTACACGTTCTTTAAAGCTTTGAACTTCGTACATTCTTCATTTCTGGTTTTACTCGTCGTAAAACTTCACACCGGGCGCTATATATAAAAATCGGTTCTTAAGGGATAAACTACAAAAAGTAGTAAATAAAATTGCTTCTAATTGAATGACCTTTCGGGAAAAAAATAACAACATGTTATGCAGGATGCTATATGAACCCTGTTTTATCAATATCGAGCAAATCTAACAAGTTGAAACAAAATTTATATAGCAATATATAGTGGCCGACAATTGATATCATTTTATAAAATAAAAAATTTTGAAAGTTATTTTAATTTATACTTATAATAATAAAAAAATTTTCGGCGATAATAATGAAAAGATAACGGCATTACTTTGCACTGACTAATGTTAGCTTGTCTGAAAAAGGGGGGAAATGCTAATATTCTAATATCACACTTTAAATGCTTGCGTTAAGGATTTTAGCATTCCAAATCGCTAAGAAATTTTAAATGCACAAAATAAAAAAATTGCATGAAAAGAAAAATGCTTACACTCGCTAATCTGCAGCACCGGGTTGACATGTTGCTGTGATGTGTATTATTATACAGAGTGCCTTGTTTAAAATGATCCAACTAGCGGGGAGAATCTCTATATGCATCGATTTGATCCATATATGTTTTTGGGTTATTTAAATCTCAATTTATTTCTACCAATAATTTCATCGTTCTAGCTAAATTTAGTTTAATAAAACTTAGTTTAATAAAAGGCTGGTATATCTGGATTAACATTTTTATATTGGAGACAAAATAATTTGAACAAAAATTTACAAATAATAATTTGAGTTTAATGATTGTCTACCATTAATAATGCAGATTCATTTCTCGTTGGCTATTTAATGCAATTCCCTTTATATTATATTTTGATTGAAACAGCCTGAATCGCTTACTGTATTAATTATATTTTCATTACTTTCCCGGAATAATAGAGGTCTCATTATTTTATTTTGAAAGTAAAAAGTGGAGAAACGGACTTGACCGAAACACTAAATTGACATACAGCAGTTATCCTGAGGGCAATCTTGTAACACGATACGGCAGGTAGATGAATGACCTATAGAATATACTTAGGCGTTCTTAATTCCATGGCGCATTAAGGAATCAACGAAGACTGTAGCCAATACCAACTCATAGTTATAGTATCTCAAACAGTAAAATCTTGCCACATATTCTGTACTAGCAACCGAAGATGAACCTTTCCAAAGAGATTAAGTCTAAGCAAGCTGGTGGAAAAGGGCACTGTTGAAAATATTCTCAATATTCGCTAGATTATTGAAAAGACGTGATTCGCTAGATATTAGAAAAGGTATTTTCGGAGATGATTTATATTTGCTTTGTTCACTTATCAAATATGTTCGATTCGGTAAATGGCCCACGCCAGAAGATACCTATTAGAAATGAATACATCAAAATATCTGGTGCTCCTTCTTAGATATCTCTAAAAAGAAAAAAAACGGCTTAAGTCGGAACTGATTATATTCTATGGAAATTTATCCCAGTGCAGGCGTCCAACAAAGTTACATAATATCACAATTCCTATTCAACCGATACAATAGGGAAATAATGCGGATTACTCTGGAAATCTGAACACGTGGTGGTTACTGTGGGAATGGTTACTATTTACACGAACCTGTAGTTGCTCTATACAGATGGTACTACCTTATTTACGACTACTTTTTGCCAAATCGAAGAATTTTTTCTCAAAATTATCAAGTTCATGTTGGGCACAATCGCAACAAGATAAAAACGATGGTAGTGAACCGTCCTAACAATAACTTATTAATAGTGACTCAGAGGGCAAACTATAAAATGGTCCAGTCGTACGTACATCTTCAAGCTTTACTGTCAAAAAAAGGTGATTAGTGTAGGTAATCAAAATTTGTAACGTTTGTGTTAATTTTTCACAGTTATTGATGAGAGAGAAAAAGTAAAAAAAACAAATATAAGACATCTGTCTTACATTTGTTTTTTTACTTTTTGCATATTGGTAAACGAATCGGTACAAAGTTTCAATGGTCAACTCATAAAGAAATTGACTGGAATTGAGAATATTCTCTTCTAGTTATATTTCTGATTTATATTTTCTTCCATCTCTTGGCTGTGGTATATCATCTTCCCATACATATATATTCAGATATATATATATATATATATATATATATATATATACACATATATATATATATATATATATATTTGTGTGTGTGTGTGTGTATGTGTGTGCGTGTGTGCGTGTGTGCGTGTGTGTGTGTGCGTGTGTGCGTGTGTGCTTGTGTGTGTATGTGTGTGTGTGTAAAAGCTATTCAAGTTTACCCTACAAAAGGAACAGGATAAGAAGTAGAAGAAATTCTAAGGATTTAACCAAGGCTCAAAAACTATAAACCTACCTACAATAAAAAGTAGAGAAACAGGAAGAACTATTGAACCTCTGGATTGGAGGTTTCGGCTACGGCGAAATGAATAGCATAGGAAATAATCTAGGAAACATTACTCAAGATAATGAAATTCCCCACATGAGAACATATGTCAATGAGAGCATTTATCGAGCAAACGGACACGGTTAGCATTAGTCCGAAAAACGAGATCGACTAAATGCTCTATAGCCAGAGACACAAAGTACGCGATTTGAGAGTCTTAAATAACCCTAGACCTTTACATTGGCCACTATCAAAAATTAATCCATGATAACGTGGCTACTAACTCTAAGATTAAGTGGTACATTTTGCTATTTAAAAAGAAAATATCTCATATAGATCAGTTATAACTAAATATTTTTGCTGAAGAATATCAGAATAGATTAGACGCTAAAATTTCCAAAGTAATTTGAAAAAATTTGAGACATAATGATTTTAGTGACCAACTTAATAAAATAACCTAAGAATCAGTACCGTTTGTAACAAAATAAGATCGAAGTAAGAACAATAAATTGAACACAGAAACAAGGAAGTTGCCCAAGAAAGATATGAAATGGTTTCAAGTAGAGTTCAAAAGCACAATTGAATTTGGTTTATTATGTGAAAATGCAAGAAATTTTTTTAAAAATGATGCAGAAATATATAAAGAGAAAATAATCGAATCCACTATCAGAAAATATATGGGTGCGAAAATGTTTACAAAAACGCAATATAAAGATAACAAAACTGAACAAATATGGAAAGTAACCTAGTCTCTTTAAATCTATGAGTCAAACATCCAATAATTTTAATCATTACAAATATAAAATCTTAGGAAACACACAATCTAATTTATAATGAAATTAGAATGGCATAACGTAAACTCAAGAATGATAAAGCTGGATGCGCAGAAGAAATCCTGCTTGAAATACTGAAATAGGGTAGCAATACCTCTTTATGTATTCTGGTCGGCTTGTTCTTTAATTTTTTTTCTTATGTGAGGTGCCAAAGGCTGAGAAATATCTAGAATTGTCATGTCATTCAAGAAATTATGTAAAAGTGATCTGAGTAACTATAGACCGGTAAGATACCAACCCAAAAAGTAACCAGGCTTCAGACAGAACTTCATTACGTTAGAATAGGTAGATATAGAAGATCATAAACGCAGGAGCCTGATTGTCAATATCTATAAACATGCTTTACTGAGAGCATCCTTATCACTACTAAAAATAAACCAATGTCTATGTGAAGAGGCGTTATGCAGGAGCATACAATATCACTTAAGCTTTTTACGCTCGTCGTGGAAACGTTTTTCAACAATGTATTGGAAAAATAGAAGACTTATAATATTAGGTAAAATAAGTGACTTGAGGTTTGTGAATGATGTATTACAGTTTACTGATAATCCAAATGAAGTACAGACTATCTCACTGTCGGCGGGACTCAAAAAGAATCTGGGTATTTTCAGCAATGTAAATAAGCATATATGGGCTAATAACTACGAATTAATGAACAGAATCAGATCAATGAAGTGAACAAACGCTTGTAGTGATCGAACGAAACAGATAAACTTCTCGAAACTTGAGTTCACCTTCAAAATTAATATCAAGAACCATTTAAAACCACACGTCTTCAATGGGTTTATACTACCAGTCTTCTCTTATGAAGCCGAAATTTGGATAATAAAAAAGTCTTCGTGCAAAAGTTTATTGTTGCTCAAAGTGCAATGGAAATACAGCTGGTAGGGATATCCTTAAGGAACAGTAAAACAAATATATCGGAGACGAAGCAAAATTAATGGAGTATACGACCAATATACTAAATATACCAAAATAGAATAGAATGGTGGAGATATTTGCATATGTGTATGTATATATATATACATACACACACACACACACACACATATATATATATATATATATATATATATATATATTTACTACTGAACTATTAGGAGAATTCATTTATTTAAATGCACATTATAAACGATCCACATAGACTTTTTCACGATTTTCAGATTATGTTCTTATTTATGTTCTATAAACACATTCTTCTCATTTCTGAATATTGTTCATCTTTTGTGAATATTATTGTTTTGGTTATTGAATTAATTTGATGTAATATCATAAGTTCATAGCCCATTTGCGTTTTTAAAAGTCATCTGATGATAAGTTTTTTCTTCATCTTGATTTATCCATTATCTGTATTTTTATTTCTTTAATAATAATTTAATCTTTTATAAACAATTTCCTGAGTAATTCAATATATTCCTTGGTGGTAGTTGACTGAAAGAGATTTCCCTCTTAGCAATAAATCCACCTATATACAAATGTTAAATTAAAGACTAAATAATTCAATGAATTCAAAAACCAAGTTCTACCTAAAAGGTGCTCTTCTGCCAATTTGGTATTGATTATTCCTGAAAATTTAAGCAAGAAAGGTATAAAGCTGGAAAGTAATATTTCATGACTTTACACTCAGGAACATCAAGGAGGACCTTGTTCTACATATTGGTTTATAAAATGTTTTCTTCTTCCGCTCTGTAAAGATTTTTTTTTAATATGAAATGATACTACATTGATTTAATTTGTTGTATAGTTTTTTTCTTGAAATTTACTCGCCACACGTATAGTAGTTTCTTTCCGGAAATTTTAGATTCAGTTGTCCCACTAAATTAATATATAACTACAATGTTCATGTTTATTTAATCGTTCAAACCCTCTTTTTGTTTATTTAGCAGTTTGCATTTACTATTCTTCGATATCTTTCCATGTTTCTTTTTGTTTTGGGCTATCTTCTTCACCCGGCAACTTTTCTGATGGCATATGCTCAGCTTGTTTTTTCGCACTATTATTTGCGTTTGTTTTTATTCCACCCCTATTTGTTGTCATTCACTTTGCCAGCGTAACGTACCCATCTTCGCTTTATTCGTTTATATTATTTTCATTTTCTACTTTAATATTCAAGAATTTCAGTTCCATGATATTTGAGATACCACCCTAAATATTTTTAAATTTGCCAAAGGCCCAAATATATTTTTTATTTTTTGATTAAGGTCAGCCAAGTGAAACACAATACCAAATAAATTCGTCGCGATCCCGTTCTGTACACTGATAGAAACCTTAAGGAGTACGAGAAAACTTATTTGTTTCTGACTTCAACCCAATAGATTGGTCGAGGCAGAGATTGACTATTTTCCACAGCATATTCTGGGATGAAAATCTCAACTGTCGCTAGCCTTGCGCAGTGGAAAGACTAATGGAAGAAAATCCTCGTCGGGGGAATGTTGAAAGAGTGTCGGAAGAAAATGAACATTCTTGAAATTACTACTTTTTCCTCCAGAGCAACTCTTGTCAAAATTATAACTTCTTAACATTCTTTCTTGGGTGAGTAAGTATTGCTGAGGAGCGAGAATTTAACCAATTAAATAAAAATGTCACAAGTAAATAATAAACATCAGCTTTATAACTATTTTGTAAAAAACTATACGTAATCGGTTTAATATTCAATAGAGTTTGGATAAATTTTATTGTTATTTTATGTCTGTATATATTTGAAATAACAAGCCATATCTGTAGAGGAAAATTAAAAAGGGTTGCATTTTCTTTTCTTTGTTTTGAAACTCTACCACTTTATGTTCCACATTATCAATGAATAGCTATTAACGTACATCTAAGGATATCAAAAACATTCAAATTAAATACATTCAACTTGCTTTAAATATAGAACGTATACTTTTATGCGGACAAAATTATACCCGAATAAAGCAATCAACACAAGTCACGGAGACCGAATGGAAAGAATTAGGAGAGCATAAGAGTATGACGAGACAACTTTTGTTATGTGAATTTTTTTCTACTAAATTTGTCTTTTAGAAAAGGCAAAGACACAAAAATCATGTATTTAAGTTTGTCGCTTCTCTTTCGTCTCGTCTGAATTGTTAAAATGTCTCGTGGCAAATCGACGTGACATGATGCTTCCATTCATAGGTAATTAGTAAAAAAATAATACCTCAAATTCTTGCTTCTAACTACCTTACTAACTAGAACAATAAAGAAACTACCCGATAACATGTAAATACCATCGCCAATAATTATTTTTCACTTGCGTTTTGACCTTTGAAGTGCGCTCATTGTGCGTGGCGTCTTCAAACCTTTTACTGCTCGCTTATTTTTTTTTCCTATAACAGATCCCGGTATATGTTTATTTATTTGCTTTATTTCCTATAACATATCCCGGTATATGTTTATTTATTTGCGTGTTTGTGACACGAAAATCCAAGATCAATAATGTATATTAATTTTATATGTTTTATAGTGTTTGTAATATTTTAGTGCTATGAAGGTTAATTATAATTTGAAATAAAAATACATAATTTGTTTTCTCTTTGTCCCATATTTTAGCAATTATACTCAATTGTTGTAATATGTTTTTACATATTGATTTAAGTGTAGTCTAACGTAAAATACACGAAATGACGTAGCCTGTGGGTGCTATGTCTCTTTATAACTCGTAGCATACTTTTTTCGTAACACGTCTATGATATTTTTACAATGTTAATTAAACTGTATATTTTTCTTTTTATGAAACTTATTGAAATGCTCCTTAAATAGGATGTATTTTTTGAGTTATGCGTTTCGATAAAAAGACATGCTATTAGAAAACTTTGATAATATTGAGAATGTATACTTTAGTCCTTTACATAAATTTGTGTAAAAATGTCGACAAATACTATACAATTTATTATAATAGATCAAAGATGTTTAAAAAGTATGATGACTGGCTTAGTGCTATTGGGTGCATTGAATTAGCATCAGCAGATGAGCAGTGTGAATCTGAATGTGATTTAGCTTAACATAATAAGTCTTCCTCTGTCTTTAGTGACCTTAGCCAAACATATTTTTTTAATCTTCGCAAAATATTGAAAGGTAGACGGTTAATGTAATTATCTCAGGTGGACAATTCAGCAGTTAATGCATTATCCAACAATTCAAATACGTCATTATCAACAAATATTTGTGCAGATGAAGCTTTATCACTTTTTGTAGAGTCTAAGCATACGAAACATCAATGTTGGTTAATAATAACCTTTATTTACGGTAAGACTTCTAGTAATGCTTTATCGTCGTATCAAAGTGTTTTGAAAGCTAAGAAAAATTGTTATCCTATCAATATAGTACCAACGGAATAAAAATCCAAGATAAAGTTGCAAAATTTGTTAGATGACACAGATTCAGATCTTAGTTTATTTTAAATGATATTTCAGTAGAGTAAGTTAATTTAACTTAGCATAGCATAGTAACATAGCGAAAACAAACTATTTTAGTGGATTTTAGTTTAGATGATGAAAGTAGTTTATTTAAAACTTCTTACGTTCCTTTAGATTTAATAACAAATTCACATAGTGAAACCAATATTATGTGGAAAAATTCCCGCCTCTCGTCCACGAAATACTGTGGACCTATTTATTTCTAATTTGTGAGGCGAAATTCTACTCCGTCTAAAAATGAGGAATGTTCTTTTAAAGAAAAAAATAGCTTCTTTTAGTCTGATAACATTCAATTAGACAAACGCGTTTTCAACATTCAACATTCTTTGCTATGTACTATGGCTAATGGTAAAATTTGTAGTGCGTTAAGTCGAACGTACTCTCCTCGGTATTATATTTGTGAAGCAACATCAAAAGAATTAAAGGACATAGATAAGTGCTTGCGAAAAGAAAGTGATGAAAAGCGTTTTCAAGTCGGTTTGTCACCTCCACATTTATAGATTATTATTTTTTGAGTATTTCCTTCACCTGTCTTATTGAATATATTTTCAAAAGTCATGTATTTTCAAAAAAAAATATTATCTAATCAAAAGCAGTTTAAGTCTCGATTAGGCTTAATTGTTCATAAATTATGATGTGGCGGAAGTGGGATTCAAACTACGGAAATACCGCGTGAAAATTCATTGGAGTTCAGATGTTTCAGCCGAAATCAAAGACTTAAACAAAGATTTAAATGACCATTGTTCTACAATTGTGCAATATTTATCGCGGTACAATATCAATGTATAGTCATTTAGTGCAATATGTTTGGAAACCTTGCGACTTTTGGTAAAAGGATATCCAAGGAACAATCTGCCAACTTCCGTCAACATAGTACTAATTCGCGGCTCGGAAATTGTGAAGCATGCATTAGTGTTTATCTAATAATTGTATGAAGAGGCTTCTGAAGCTAATAATAACAATTTGAAGGCATTAAGACGAGATCGTACATGAAAAATGGGCCCAGAATTTATTAATACCGATTAAATGAATAGATACATATTACAGTCAGACTCATTTGTTACTAGCCTAGGGAAGCTTCCTTGAAAGAAAAAGTATTTTTTTATAGTGACGCATTTAGTTTGGTGGTATTTTAGAAAATCTTGTGACTGTGTTAAAGAATATTTTAGTGTAATTATATTAGTTTGCCTTAAAAAATGGTTCTTAAATTTCCATGTATTTTTTATTAATTATTCATGTTTTTTTTCATTTATTTTCTTAAAGATATTAGAATCACTGTCAGTTTATTTGAGGTTAAATCTTCAAATTAATAGTGCTTAATCTTAATTAGCATGTACATTTATACACGTTAATTTAGTAGCAACTTATTAGTTATGACAGACACGTTATACATATACACATTCAAATGTATATATTGTTTCCATCAAACAAAATAGTTTGATGGAAATAATATATACACTTGAATGTGTTTATATATAACGTGTCTGCCGAGCTATTCTATTGAAAATTCTAGTCATAACTAATAAGTTTATTTCCGGTCAAAGTACGGAACTATAAGTATACCTAAGTTAGTAAACTGGATGTTAATTTGAATGAAATTTTATGAAACTTGGATTCGACCAGACTCACTATCACCCTCCCCCACATTAGCCTAGCATGACCCTTGTAGAACCTGCACATCCGCTACACCCAACCAGGCCACCTAGTTTATGGAAGAAAGAAAAATGAAAGAAATGAAAAGAGGAAAAATAAATATCTAGGAAACCATCAATCGGTCATTTTCATAAAACACACGGATATCGTATTATATCATACATCTCATCATATTTTAATTTATTCAAAAGTTAAATAAAGTGAACAGAGCTCGCAAATTTTTCTCTTGCAAAATGATATTTATTAACATATCGTAATAATCTGTAAATTTGCCAACACCCCAATGGGTCATCAAGGGACCACTTAGGGTTGGAAACACAATACTTTAAATGCGAATATATCTATACCCGAGGATATTAATTATTCATGTAAATTTAAGCTTTTTGGAAAAATAACCACATATGTCTTATATCGATTTGTCTTACTCATGTGTCATCTGATAATATCATAGTATTGTAATAAAAATGGAAGAATATAATTAAATTGTAAAAATATTTTTATTAACTTCGAAAATATGTTTTATAATCTCCCCAAAAACGCAAACAAATAGGTCAAAAGGATTTGCAAGATCTATCGGCGCTACCTAAAATATGTTAGTCTTGCTAATATCAAAATATGACTTTTCCTTTTCTTTAATAAATATTTAGCTGAATTCCCTTCTTCTACTTTGATGAGACTCTTACAATTAGTAAATTTTTTTTATTGATCACAATTGGGATAGATGCTTAGTTTTTGAAAAGAATAAATTGATAATACTTAACAAAAAGTTATTCTATAGCAATGAAAATAAATTTGAACAAGATTTGTTTACCGTCTCTGTGTAAAGTTGAAAAGAAAATACACAGATGATTGTAAAATAGTGTGAATATTTTATTTTTATGATAAAATAACTGAAAAACGTCGCATAATCATTCAAAAAATAACCAAAATTCTAAATAATTTCGCATGCTTCTAAAAATGCTTTAATCTCTATTTCAAATGGGCACTATCAATACAATGAATATTTTTATACACACGAAGCTAAAATTAAAATATAAACTTTAATTCGATACAGGTACAAAGATTTTCAATAAGTGATGTATTATAAAATAAATAGGGAAGGAAAATGAACGTTGCCATTTTTGTTTTAAACAAAATATTTACAATTGAGGACGTTATTTTAATTAAATTAAAATCCTCATAAAAAGGCTCGAAAAGCTTTGAGTAACATCTCATCTAAGATAATGAACAAATAAACACGTTTAACACACAATAAGTTTGAAACATGTTTCATTATCAATTCGTTGTTTCTTCGCATTTTGTGTTGCGATTTATAAGGTTACTATGTAATTGGCATTCACTTTAAATTGCCACATTTTGACTGGAACCGTTTTCCGTTTATCATTTTACTTAAAGATTTTTCATAGACGACAGACGGAATATTTTAAAATCCACTTCTTAAGATTTGCCTCAACCATTATGAATACATTGACACTTTATTTCAATAAACATAGCTGTTTTAGTAAATGTCTTTTATGCTTTTGGAAATGTTTCAATGTTTATAAGATCGTATATTTTCGTATTAGATATATAATAGAGAAAATCGAAAAATTAATGTACTTAAATATTTAAAAATATTAAAATATATATTAAAGTGGCTTTTTCTCAATATATCAGTATTTTTTTTCAATAATATATTCTATGCGTAAAAACCATACAAAGTGGTTAAGTAGTTTATGAAAAAAATTTTTATTATAAATGATTGAGATCGTTTTTTTAAACCTATCCTTTTTTGTAGTGAAAATTTTGTATATTAGTACCGACAGTAAAGAAAATTAAAAAAAATTAAGGGTTTAATTAATTTTATTCCAATGTAGATTTATCGTAAAAAAATCTTTCTCAACTTATAAATAACCTTAGGATGAAAAATAGAAAATAATTATTTAGCTTTTATTTACGTTCCGAATTTTAAGGGAACTTAGTTAAATTTCATCAAAAATACTTCACAGCAAAACAAATTTATCCTGAAAATTCAAAATCCGAGTGCAACATTAATGCATTTTTTTGTGTAATGTTTACAAACATTTCTAAATAATGTATTCCCCATTTACTACTTGCATAATTGTGGTTAATTAAACTCTCAATAACATAAATTAATCATTAACTCGAAAAAGGGTCAACAAAAGGACATGCGGTATATATAAAAAACCCTATCGACAAAAGTTTAAATAAGCTCTCGAATCGAAAGAGGAAATATATTTTACGCCCTGATGCATAAGCAGAGAGTACCGGGCACCTGTGAATAATTTTGCTTCAAAATAATAGCAGAATTATAAGTGAAATAAACATTTCGTTCGGAGATCCTAAAAAGAGGGGATCCCCTTTTTAGTACTACATAAAATATTATGTAAAAAGAAATAAATTTTAAATTTTTTGTGTATTTATGCCCCATATAATTTTTATGTATTTACGCCTTGGGTTGGATTTTTTTTATTGATATGAAAATTGAATGTCATTTGGTATCAAAATTTTAAATAAAAATGTATATATATCATTACACACATATAACTATTTTCATCTGAGTAAATTTATTTAATTTTTTTCTGTAATATATATGAATTAAATAATTTACTTGCTCTAAAACAAGTGGCTAAAAGCCTCATTAAGCCCTCTAAGGCCCCTCTAATATTTCATTCCACTTCCTAAATGTAGATTAATCTTATGATTTAATTTATTTTTAAGTGAATTCGATTTAAAGAAACCTTTACATTTAAAGGTATAATATATGTATTTTGAAATAATATTTTAAAACACGATGATTGCAACAAGTGAGCTTCGCAAAGATGAAGGTCCAGTTGAAATTACGTATTTACAGACTTAAGTAATTTCCATGAAAATGCCGAAACTCAACACTATCACTGAATAATTTGTTTACTAATCTCTTTGGATAATTGCTTACTACTCAAAGATAATAACTTCGTGCTATTTATCTAAATTTGTAATAAACCTCAATTAAACCTCTAATTTGGCTTTTTCGTAAAACTGGCAGAAAAAACCGTGAAGTAGTATACCTTTAAAAGGGTATATTATTTTTTTGAAAAAAAATATTGCATTAACATTTTAAGAACAGGTAACCATTTACTGTAATTTTTCTTGCCACGAAAATATTTGGAAGTTTATAAAAAACTACAGCATTAAAACAGTCTTTATAATATTACATTTTTAAAAAACTTTTTCACAATTTTCATGTGGTGTTTTTATAAATACTCAATTGAAATTAAAATTTTAATTCGGTCCATGTATGAAGTTCTCAGTAATTGACGAGTAACAAAGTAGGTAGGAAGAATAAATTAATGCCGTCACTTGCGCTTTAAATAAAATATTTACACTTAAATGCGCCATATTAATTAACTTAAAATCCTCATCAAAGAGCTCCAACAGATCTGAGCAGCGCCTTGTCAAATTAAAGAAACAAATTAACAAGTCAGAACAAATATTTTTTACTGTGTACTCGGCTTTTCTTCGCATTTCATTTTTTTGTTGTGGTTCGTAAAGTTACTGTGTAATTCATATTCATTTTGAATTGTAACATTTTATAAATAGTAATTTTCTATTTGTCGTCATGTTTAATGTTTCTCTTTGGAAGGTAAATTAAAGGTGAGATATAGTAGGCCCTGTAATTACGTACAAAATTGAACAAAAGTATACAAAAACAAAATGAGTAAACTAAAACATTTAAAACAGCAAAGACAATTATTTATCCATATATTTTTTCACATTACACACCCCTGTAAATAATTACCATAAATATAATTTTAAAATTATTCACATTAAAAAATATTTTGCTACGGAAATAGTCTATATACATTTAAAATACGAAATCGATGGTAAATAATTATTACTTCATATCTCATTTGGGAATAAACTAAACCCTAATTTAAACAAAAACGTAATTGATAGCAAAATTAAATTACCATAAAAGTTTATAGCTCAATTGCGACGTTAATGTTAACTTTCACTTATGATTCTCGGAGTAATAACCGCAGCTAACAGTTTTTTACATTTATTAATATTTATAAATAACATTGGCATTGGTCCTATATTCTAATCATCATGAATATAAATTATCCTCGAATGGAAAGAACCTGTTGACAAGATTACATGCGGCAAATTAAAAAATCTCTCTCAGCAATAGTTCAATTAAGCTTTCGAATCGGAAGAGGGACGAGCTTTTACTCACTGATGCATACGCAAATGGTACTAAACACTTGAGAATGTATGAATTTTTAAAGCATGTCACATTTCTAAACGAAATAAAATTTATATTTCGTTTGGAAATAGAATAGGTTATATATCAATACGTGCAACCTCTTGCGTTTTTTATTGTAAAAAATATTATCTGAATTGTAATAAAACAAATTTTAATGTTACACATACGGTTGAATTATCATTAAGTGATGTGAACATTAAATTTATGTTAGGGACCACATGTAAAATGAAAATGGAATTTTCAATTATTGTTTTCATCAGAGTTCATGCAACTAAATTTTGTATGCGATTCTGATTAATGATGTAGACTTAATTAATCCTAAGATACATGTTTATCTTACCTGTGCTTCTTTTTGCTTCTCCATTGCGGATTGATCTAAATCATCCAGTAATGTATTTGATTTATTGGTAATAGTTTACATGAGTCGTAAAATGTTGATTTAAAAGGTGTCATCAGACATGTATTTCTTTCTTATTTTTAGAAGTAGTTTTTCTTACACGTACTTTGTAAACTCAAACATTTCCGTTTTGATTTTGTAAATGTCGAGAGCCTAACGTGCATGCATTATATGATCCAAAGCTATATTGTTCTTTTTAATTTTTTGTACATAGCCCTAGTTTTCACGCATATCCTAAAGGTTTAGTTAGGTGATTTCTGTCTATGAAATAAATGAATATTTTTTTTCTATTTATGATCTGTTATGAAATTTACCATCATATTAAATGTTTATAAATTTACATACCACGAAGATTTGAATATTATTACAATCATAAATAGACCGAATCCATTCCTTGAATCCAAAAAACTTTATTAAACAAAAAACTTAGTGTTTTGTTAATAATCTCTTCAATAATTTAAACACTCAATACTTATTTTCAAAGACGCAAAATAGGTAACTATATCTTATAAATATTTTAACTTCTGCAATACCTTTTTTATTATAATACCGTTTTAATATAATTTAGTGTAATTACGCCGATAGTGAAGATCTCGACTTTTCAATTTCTAGGTGACTCAGCCATGATTTTACTGATAATTTTTTTCACACACCAAATCCATATTTCATGTAATATAGAATATAACAAAATGGCTCCGGACGCCCCAATTTTATATGATCGGGATGAACATTGGTGTGATAAGTACTTACGTAAAAATTTAGATGATCCTTGCAGGTGGACAAAATTTGTTTAGAAGTTTCTAAATAAAGATTTTCAAACGGAAAAATTATGTTAAATTTTACCTTGGAATAAATGAACCTATTTAACTATCATTCGTTAGAATGTTTTCTCTCTCACTTAACTTAATTAAAAAGGAACACACCACACTCAACGATATTGTCATAAAAATTCCATGAGAAATGGTATTTTTATCTCTGAGTATTTACAAAAAGTCTTGCTAAATAACTGATTAAAATTTATTTCTTCCTCTACAGTAAATAGGTTACCACCTGAACTAGATATGTAGGTAACGTCATACAAAAAAACTAATTATGAATGAAATGTCTACCACAAAATTGTGCATATTAAAATTTGTGTGAATAACTTATTAAACGAACAAAAAAAATTTAAGTCTTATTGGAAAACCTGATTATAATATGGAGTTTATAGAAAATTGTGCTGCCCTATTTATACAACAAAACTAAATTTATGTTTTATTGAAAAACCTGATTAAGATATAGAAATATAATTCAACTAGATGACGCTGTTTTATATAATGAAAACTTTATAGTTTGTCAAACAATCCAAAATTCACCTTCATTCGTAAAACTTGCCATCGGCATTATCCTATTAAGCTGATATTCATTTCACCAGGTTGATAGCAAAATTAGCATCTCACATATTTTATATATACCATATTATTAAACCACTTAATAATACTTTATTTCGGAAAATCGTTAATAATTTAAGAAGGTATTACTCTCTTATGTATTACTATCTGCCATTATAAAATAAATAGTAAATTTTATTTCTTTTTGCGACAACAATAATCAGAAAGACATTACTAAATTCATAAATTCTTTACGGCTTGAGCTTAAATGTATTATTTTCTCTATTTCTTAATTACATTGATTCAAATAGAATACAATTAAAAAT
Organism: Druceiella hillmani; assembly: GCA_039881145.1. Classification (NCBI taxonomy): domain Eukaryota; kingdom Metazoa; phylum Arthropoda; class Insecta; order Lepidoptera; family Hepialidae; genus Druceiella; species Druceiella hillmani. The sequence goes on from JAYKKI010000054.1 coordinate 2,418,734, forward strand.
ACTTTAATTTAGAGTCAATAGATATTCTAAATCATGACAGGTCTTTTTTATTCAGCTTAACTTTAATGCTTTAGGTTTGTACCTCGATTTTGTGTTTATTGCATGATTATTCCTCTTGATTTCGGTGCACAAGTGCCACAGATATCAAAAACAAACTTTGTCCGGAGAGTAAAAAATTTATCATAAAATAATAACGCACACTTATTTCCACAAACCGCATAACATATTATTGTTTATTAACTAAAGTAATCATTACTTATTAGTTTGTTTTTTTTACTACTAAATTATAATTTCTAAAAAAAATACTCGATTGCGCGAAATTAAATGAATATAATGGAAAAAGTTAGTTTTAAACTAATATGAGAAAAATGTAAAAAAAAGCAATTAAATTATTATACATTTTTACAATATGATAGCCACGACAGTGTATTTTTATTAGTAACGGTGGACTGAAGTACATTTTGAATCGTAGTTTCTTTGTGAAGAAACGCAACTTTCATCGAAATATTGTATTAAGTAAAATATGTCATTAAAGTTAAATGTTTTAACAAAGTTTACTACACGTTTTAATAATTAATACAATTCAGTTCACTATGAGACAATTAACGCTAAAGTTTTAGTTATATGCCGTATTTTCATCGGAACGCATAATTTACCTCTCTCCGTGTGTTTAAAGTTAATTTGCTTATACAATTGGCTTTAAAGACATCTTCTTTTAAACTTCTCGTGGTTACAACTAAAGCGTTAGACGCCTTGACAATTTAAATTTTAACCTCGGTCGAAATTTTATAATACTGTGAGTAATTTTCTAGAATTAATAGGAAGTTAGACTAATAAAAGGTGAATATAATTTCTTAAAAACCTGCTTCCGTTAATTCATTTCAAATATCTGTTAAAAATTGTGTAAAATAAATGCGACTAAAGTTGTTGCGCAAATGTTAATTAGTTCTTACGAATATTTTTGTTTATTTTTCTCAAATAAATGATCATCATCAAGCAACTCAACTTAAACTCTACATAGACTAAATATGTCTTCATTTCAAATATTATTTCTGCTAATTTTTTGTCAAGACGAAAAAAATCTTTCGATTTTTCTTTCTATAATCAATGGGAAAACTCAACCTAAAGCAGGGTAGAAGTTCATATGAATATATATTTTAGTAGTTTGAATAAAATTCCACGATTACGGTAGATGTGAAAGAGTATATATATACATGTTTTTAGCTTTTCATTTCGTCTCTTTCAGAGTTATAATATAAACCACTACTACTGACAAATAATATGTTAACGTGTGTGTGTGTATATATATATATATATATATATATATATATATATATATATATATATATATATATATATATATATATGGTTTAATGATATTTATATATATATATATATATATACATGTACATATACATATTCATATTATGTAACCACTATTTCCTTACGAATAAGTGAAACACCTTTTTATAGACCCATAGCCATATACATATCCATATACAAAATATATTATATTCGATATGAGATTGAATTTGGAAAGAAAGTACTGAATTATGTTTTATTCTATATTTTGCTATTTTTATGTAGATAGCTTCAATAGCCAGTGACTCGTTATCAGTATTGGTTGTATAGCTCCTTTTCCCGACAGCTACATTTGTCAATGTAAAAGTCATGGAAATACCTAAAAGAATAATGTGTTTAAAAATATTGATGTACATTCAAGCTAGTTCAGATAACTCCTTTAATATATACTTTTTATAAATAGTTAATGCAAGATAAACTGCAATAAATGTCGAAAATGAGAAAATGAGAAAATGAATTTCTAACAATTGCTAACAACAAAGGGTCCAATGATATATCAAATAAGTCACACTCAAGGTAATAGGTTAGTGCAATGTGTACAGTACTTAAGATTTGTTTTTAAATCATATTTCAATTTAGAAATATCTGTATTTGTTTTATATAATAGTATGTGGCCGATTTTGACATTTGAAGAAACGTAAATGTATCCGAATAAATGATAAATAATCGAAATATATTCGAACTAATTACTCGATGTTTGTGGAACAATACATAAGTGCTCTTATTTTTCTTTGAAAGATCATAAAAAAAGAAAAAATATTATAATATAAATGCCAATAAATAGAACATAAAGCATAATACATAGAGCGATGTAAAACATGGAATAAATGTTATAATGAAAACACGTGTGTAACAAAACTGTAGAAATGTGTTATTTGGAAAGATGACGCAGAATGTATCAAATCTAACATTAGAACTCAAATGAAATTTTCATGTGTTGAATAAAGTTTTATAAAGAACTCAATTACGACTTAAATTGTGAAGATGATAAATAGCTTCGTGCGAATTTTGAGTAGAGAGAAATTATTCACAATCTACTAAATTCTTATTTTCTCACAAAATTTGCTGAACATTATAGTTCGGTATTATAATGTCGTAGAGAGACTTCTTTGAAAACGTGATTCTATTAATTCGCCACTCGTATATCGTTGTGAAATTTAGTAACAGGAAAATATGTGTAATTTCTTTATCTTTTGCACTAAAATATGATTTTCTTCCGGTTCAAACACAGTATGTTTTAAACAAAATATTAAAAACTTATAGGTGTTTTTATTTTTATGTCAAAATCTGTATCACCGTTGACTGCTGGTTACATTTAAATGACTCCATGATGTTATATAATTTTGCGTCGACTGAGAAAATAAAAATAATTTAAGTTAATGGAAATTTGCTGAAATTATTTTTCATTAAAACTAATGAGTGTACCACAAGTATTAAATGCTGACATAAATGGTAATTGCAGATATAATTGAATCGTAGAATAAAAATATTTCCTCACCAAAAAGTTGTATATGGATGTTCTTCTTTTTCCATCTTTTTTAAATAATTTAAAAAAGATGGAAAAAAAAGAACGTGTAAATCATAATTTGCTGTATAAACTCCGATCCACTTTCAAAGAGAATATTTGGAAAAAAAATTAACAGTTAAAATATGGTTGGCAAAAATATATATTCCGTCTCTCCACGACTAATAACAAGACGTTTTGTATGAAATCCAGAATATCATTAAACGATATATTTTAAATAGTGACTAAAATACTTACTAAAACGTCGTGGTAAATATTTTTTTAAATATCTGTATTACGGCCTTTTGAAATTTGTTTGGAGAGGGTTTTTGAAAGGATGTGTGGATAAACATTCATTTTTATTATGGAAAAGTCAGACGTGTAAAACATTTCGGGGATATAATCTAAATTTCTCAAAACGTCTAGACCACATAAATCGCTTAAAATGTCTAGACCATTTATACTTCTCATTTATTTTACAGCGCGTTAGTGTAAGATAGCTGCAATGGCCGTTTTTAGTCTGATATCGAACGATCCGTCATTTATTTATATAAAAAGATATTTGTACAATGTTTGGCGTAAGGACAATGAAAGAAATAAATATTGCGACATTATTTTCTTTTTAAATGAGTGTTGATATTATTTTTCAGTGCAGAAAAACAATTTTATAGGCACTTTACGTCAGTGTCTCTTTTTATGATAGCTAAGATTTTGCTCTTATTTTGAAGCATATTTTTAATGATTAGGTTTAACGACAGATGTTTGAATAGTTATAAATGTTGAATATATTTGGCGTTAATTTTGTAGAAATTCATTATTCACAATTAAATGAAACTACGTGATGTAATATTATTTCTACTTTCTTTACGTGAAAGAGGACTCCTTTGTAATTAATGAACATATAAAAATTATTTGCTTTTTATCATGATTTGATCGTTAATCCTTAGCTATATAGCATGTTTTAGATACTTAAATTATTGCCAATTATAATTATTATTATATCATATATCATATACATAATTATAACGAGATATAACATTATTATATCTCGTTATAATAATTATTATATTTAATTTTTGAAATATATGGTATTAAGATAAATAGCATAAATTCATATGTCTTTATTTTTAATATAGTTCTACTACACAATGCCCACACATTATCATAACGCGAAATTAAATATCTGAATTATGACCAATTTTAATTATGGTTTTTTGACGACCAGAATGCAAACATTTATTAAAATATATTAATGTGACTTTTATTTCACTGCCTAATTTACGTTGTCCTTTGAAATAATATCCATAATTGCTATCATATATTAATATATACAATGTATGTTTTCAAAAAAATGTTGCTTAGTAACAGCGTTTGAAAAGAAATATGTTTTGCTTTATTTATTTGATTTTATTTGATACAATCAATACATTTGTAAATAAGTTCTGTACATAGTTTCCTTTTATCGGAATGATTTTAATGTTAGCTTTTTAATATTTTTAGGTGACGGCGGAAATTTTTTTTAGTTCATAAATAGAAAACACTGAGGCTAATAATCCAGGAAAATCAGAAAACAGTCGGTAGTCTTTTCACCCTTAAAAAACACGAACACCTAAACTAGTAACTATTCTTAGTTCATACACATAAATAATATCTACATAAATAACATACTCTCAATCTCACCAATTTTCCGTCTATTTCCCTATTTTAATTTGGTAAATAAGTGTCATGATATCCAAAGGTACTTACATGAAATGAAATGCAATCCTTTTATAATAAAAATGTCGTACATGACACGGGATGATAGATTCTTTTTGTTTCTTATATTAAAACATAAACGGTATAATACCGGTTTAATATTGCTCTAAGTACACTAACTCATATGATTCTATCAACTAAAAAAAATCGGCACGACAATGGAATAAATCTGATACGATTTAAGGTTATATATTTTCAAGCTTACTCAAAGTCACCCGGCGAGAAAAAATATCACAGTGTATGAATTTAAATGCAAGAAGCATTTTTTGTAAATTAAAATTAAACACTTTTTTGGTGAATTTTGAATTTGCACACCTTTTGTTATTATTCCCGCACTGAAAACAATTAGGTTGCACTACTATATATAAGTTTTCAGAGTTAGTTTATTGCAATAAAAAAGAAAACACAATAATTTTTTTTTATTTATTTGCTATTGTGTAATTTTCTACTTTTCTCGAATGAAATGAATACACAGATATCAATAGCTCTTTCATGATATGAAAAACAGTCTAAAATAATTGAACGTCCTACAGAATGTATTCAGCTTTTCACGATCTGAATCTTTATTCAATTTCATAGATACGGTAGCACCAAGGGACGATTTCCAGAAGTTTCTTAAGAAGGTCGTTATTCTAACAACTTTTCCGAATTCATGAGGGATAATTCACGAAAAAATAAATCCGGAGCTTACAGAGCAGCGTTTTCCTTTTTTTATGTTCACAAGTTTTCTCTCAATTTTACTTTCTTATTTTTCAGCAGGGTTTATTTATAAAGGAACATATCCAAATATTTTACGGTTCACTTGGTTTATAGTGAAGACTTTTTAATATCCGCGTATATGTAAACATTCAAAAACTGTGTCAGTATAATTTTTACAAGATTTTTCTTTGAGTGATATTTAGAAGTTATAAGGAACATATAATATTAATGTAATCAGTTTAAATAAGTTACTGAAGTTCTACGAATGCTAAGTGGCTTGCGACTTATGAGTAAAATGCTACTACAAGTTAACTAAACACTAACGTCAATTTTATTATAAAATAAATTAAAATTATTAGCACTTTTTTAGGAAAATATATTTTGTTCATTTAATTACACTACCATGAGCTTAAATATCAATCCATATTAATTAGTACCTTATTGTAAGAATACATTAAATCCATAAAGAGAGAATAATTTCTTAACACTACTGACGCATATTACCAATTAAAAAAATTATTACATTAGAGAAATACGGTATACCTAGACTAAAAATAAGATGGTGTGATGATATTTCTATGTACTCCAAATAAACTTTTCACACAATGTTGATTTTAAACTAAAATAAATGGGCTAAAAAAATTATTACAAAAATTGTATTTCTGGCTTCGAATATAAAACGCGTTATCTGGTCTGACTAGCACCATATTCAAATGAAAGTCATCAGTTTGATGTCAATTTTGGAGGATTTTTTTATTTCCAGTGCAGTAAGACTGTTTATCAGTTTGAGATACACGGGAAGAATATTAACGGAGTTTTAATTCCTTAATTGACTTCTATAATTTTGTAAGCTGTAGATTATTAATATTATAACTGTATTGGCGGTATTATAGCACTAGTTATTGTTTGTTGTAGTGATCTTAATTATGAAAAAAGCAATGAGATATTAAAAAAAAAATTTAAAACTATGTTGCAGCGCGAAATATATTTGTCTCTATTTCCTATTCAATTCAGTATATAATATTTGACTTGTGGCAAAATTAAATATATTGCTAGAATAAGTATGTTGAGGAGTGCTGATAAAATTAAGTATATTGAGGAGTGTAAGATTTGGCATAGTGCAGAATACTAACATTTATATATGTGTTGCAAATACATTAAATTTTATATTACAAATAAATTAAAAGATTCATTGTTTACGTTCATACTGTCTATTGTATCTTGTTCATAGTGTGTATTGATATCAAACACAAAATAAACTTTTTGACAAAAGAAACTCAGTAAGGTTAAAATTTAAAAATTTAATGAATTACGATCGAATTTAAACCATTGGGAAATAACTAGTTTTAATTACTCGGAATAATATCTTATGTAGAATTCAAGTATTGCTTTATTGATTTGTAAATAAACCCAATAATTGAGTCATTCAGCTGACTAAAAATAATGATTCAGGTTAAGCATGATTTATATATGTTTGCAATTAGCCCTTACATGAACACGATATATTAAGTCCTAATCGAAGAAAAACGCCAAAAAAGCAAAATATGAGTATATTTCAATAACTAACCTCTGTGTTTGATACCGAAAAGTCGATAACCAATAAATCGGTATTCTTGAAAGTCATTAAGCATATTGTGATTGAGAAAATTTCATTAAAGCTTATTCCGTTTAATTATTACTTTGTCAGTTATGCACGAGTATGTAGGCTGATTGCTTGAACTAACGATTTTATTTACGAGTGTCTAATATAGTTTTCCCTTACATAACACAATCCTTCCTTCTATTCTTCATTACCTCAAAGAAATTAATTTAACACTGAGAATATTTCTTAACTGTGTTGAGAAAAAATCATGCTTTCCACTATTATGTTTGTGCCCGAAATTAAGTAACAGCTAATACTAAGTATCCTAATCGTGACTATGAGTACTCGTATTTTTTTGTCAAGATGAAATATTTACAGAAATGAACTTGAGACGGTCGTCTCATATCGCAATGTAAATATAAATTTTGAGACTCGTTGAAAGTGCGTGTGTCAGGTCAGGACAGACACCGAAATGAGAGAGACACCGAAACAAAGCGCGTGTCTCTCTCGAATATTTCTTCCAGAGAGACATGCGCTTTGTTTCGGATCTCATTCATATTTTGTGTAATCCATATATACTCTAATATGATGAAAATTATTAAGTAAAATTCTGAAATGAAAAATATATATCAAATAAAGTTGACAGTTCTAAAACCTACAAATGCCCAAATTGAATTTCCGCTTGAACAAAGTGCGAGGGTAATTTTAAATTTCAGTTTAGAACTTACATGAAAATTTGTAATTAAATTTATTAAATCGTATACGTTACGAATCCGATGTAAGGTGATGTCGGTTAATAAAATATGATTGTTTTTTAAATTTCTCTCTCCATATTTTATACGGGTTTATAAACTATTTATTAAGCATATTGATATACACGCACACACACAAACACACACACATGTATATATATATATATATATATATATATATATATATATATATATATCTACAGATCCGTCAGGAGGGGACCGTCGAAATGTCGGTGATAATGAAAATGGAAAGGGGTTATTACACATATGAAACAATAAATTTTATTGTCCAAGGTCTAATAGTTTTGCCTGCACATGAAAAAAATTTCGGCTTTTTTATTGCTCAATATCATTAATAGAATATTCGTCTTCTTATTGAAAATGTTATTCATTCTTTATTATTGGTAACATAAAAATTAAAAGCTGAAACATGTACATTTTTGTTATTACAAAACATGAAATGTGTTTTTTGAACAATACTAGTGTAAAAAAATCTATGGCAACTTTGTGGAACTTTATTTCAAAAAGATTTACAATTTACACAGACTTCAAAATGGTACAATTTTCTGGTTCAAAGTCATTTCATAACATGTTATTTATTCCTAAACCCACACCATTGTTCATTTTTTCGGTCATAGTAAAATAAAACAGGTATAGTATTTATGCCCACAACGCATTTATAATTTTTTTTATTACAATCAATTCTCAAATACCTTCCCCTAGCTCTTATGTATTACCAGCATCTTCTTACAAAATTTATTCTTAAACTTCGTAAGGCCTTTTCGTTGTTTATTTATCACTTCATACACATGGTTTAATTTTTGTCTTAATTGTTGCTAATTAGCTTTAGTGGTCCCATAGAGCGCGTCCTTTAAATATTCCCATAAAAAATAGTCCAATGGATTGAGTTCTGGCGAAAGTGGTGGCCGTGCAATTGTACCGCCAAGTCCTGTCAATCGATTTGGGTAAGATGCATTTATGTATTTAGTCACGTGTCGCGAAAAGTGTCATATACATATTGTGGTATCTTATTCAACACATTTCCAAGTTCATCTTTTAAAAATCGTGAATAACGAACTCCATTAAGCCTCAGCGGGAGTTCAAATGAACCGATAATTTTGCCATCCAGGATTCCAGCCCACAAATTGACTTCGAATTGATGTTGAAATCTATCTTGCCTTACTATGCGGGGTTCTCGACGGCCCATTGGTGTAAATTGTGCATATTAAATACTACTATTCTTTTAAAACATGATTCATCGCTCCATAAGATTACATTAAAAAAGCAGATCTTGCCTGCATCGACACAATATCTCCCGACAGCAATCTATTCGTCGTTGATAGCCAACTGGTAGCAGTGCAACGAGTGCAACTCGTTGTACATCGTACGGGTACAAATTATTTCTTCTTAAAAGTGGTGTACTATACTTGTTGCAATACAAGTACGTCGAGAATTCCGCCGAATACTAATAGAGGGAGCTTCTTCCACTTCGGCCAGTATTTCACCCTTTTCAACATTTCTAGGTGTTCCCTTTAGGATATTTCCAGGTATTCAACCCTCTAAATATGTGTTATTTACAAGAAGAAAGACTCTGTAATTGGTATAGCCTTTACAATTAGGGTAGCGCTTGCGATATTTACGTACGGCTTGCCGAGCATTTCCATCACATAGCCCGTAAATTTATTATATTTCTACGTATTCACGAGCAGTTTAAGTCTGGGGCATTTTTCAATGCAGTCGACGAAACAATATTCGAATCACAAGCACAAACAAGGTCCAATTCAAGCGTAGGTCAACAGATAAAAACAGTGGTAGGGAAAAAACAGCAATAAATATGTTGTTAGCTCCAAAAAATAAGCAAGTCACTAAAGAAGCGAAGTTGTTAAAGGAAGAAGTGGAGGGGGTCCCTTGATGGCTGAAAACAATAAAAAGATCTTACGGATGGAGAAGAGATAACGAAACAATTCTGATAAAATGTTGTTTCGATAGTAAGCATTTCTGTGAATGCGGAGTTCTTTAAATAATGCAGATATTTTTCGAATGTTTACGAAATTAATAGTAACGATGTTATCTTTTTGAAATTTGTGTGATTTGTAGATGTTTTTTAAATAAAGTTCTATAAGGTTGCCATACATTTTGTCTTACACTAGCATTGTTTAATAAACGATGTGTAATAAGGAGTAGACCAACAATCTGTCACCGAAATTTTTTTGGTCTACTCCTTACGGGATACCTGTATATTAATAAAAAACTAGTGTATGTTTATGTGGTACGTAATAACTTTTACCTCTACCGCACACCCCCATCTTCTATGAATTATACCGGTGACTTCCTAATTTTTACAAGCACCGTTTTAATTGCCCTTAAATTATCTATAAACTAAATTATCTTTCATAGTTAATAACGATGTAAACTGTATTCGTCAGTCAACATTTTTTTAATTCAAGTCATTTGTACAAATGAGTATTATAGGATCAAATTATGCTTTGCCCATTGATTAGATAATAGGTGATAAAAAACAGTATTATTTTTATAGTTTTACGATGGTAAAAAGTAGGAGATATGTTAGCGTTATAAATATGAAAACTTTATTAAGATACAGGCAAGGGGATAATGGTATAAACATTAACCTTTATGACGAAAAGTAAACTTTATATCAAAATTAATATAAAACAGAATCATTTTTAGAAAGATCTGGAACGATATTTCGAAATCCCATATTATTTAATATTTATACATATTCAACATTAAATTAGAATGTCAAACTAATTCAAGTAAACGCGCTTTGGATAAATAATTTAACTAAATGAAAAAGGCCGCACGAGGAACTGAAATTTCTTTTTCCCATGGAATATTACCTGTACATAGGAGATAATATATTTAAAAATTGATAGATATGCATGGATGAAATGGGAGGTATACAGATATGTACGGATGGAATCGGAGTGAATGGGAGGTAGTTTCTGGTTTGCGCAATACCTTGAGTTTCCTACATTATTTACGGAAGTCTGTGCACCGTTGGTGTGCTGAATATTCCTTGGTTTCGTAAATTCATTTTGCCTTTGTCTCGTAATTTTGAGATCATTTATTTAATATTAGCTAAAAAAGTATATTTCAAAACCTACTTGTATAGTTATAGTTCTATTGATATAGAGGATAGACAAGTTTCCGACTGGAAACCAGAAGCAGGAAAACATATTAAATGGAATTCCACCAAAAAACATTACCAAATAGTTGAATAGATTTTTCTTAGTATTATACTTTCAGAAAGCAATTTCATATACAATTCATTACTACTTTGAGAACAATATTTAACTGATCGACTACTCGCACGCAAACTGATCGTAAAGAAACAAGTTTGCATTTGTAAATATTTCACACCCAAAGACAATTTTTACTACACAGAAAATAAGAAACAGAAGATAAGAAGGTCAGACAACAAATTTAAATTTCTATTGGTCTGTCGCTCGGCTAAACTGCCGGTATCATTAATAGTTTGCTTTATGCCAAATATTTCTCTACAGCACGGATTGTGCCAAAGTATTTGTGTCCATTACCATTTCATTTATTTAGGTCCATTAAAGGCGTTTGAGAATCCATTCCTGAAAATCGTTCGAGAGTCTGCTCCTAAAATTAAATCATGCGAACTATTTCAATAAAAACAATCTTGTAAATTTTAGTTCGTAAAGTTATCTAAATAGAAGAAGTAGTAATAATGGAATCTCTACAAATCAGTGTATTAATTCCTTTAATTATTTCGCGTTGTTTATCCTCTTGAACATCACATTGTCTAAATAGCTGAAAATGCGAAAGAATATCTTGTCTTCTTTCAATATATTTCTTCAAATACTCAGTTTAATTTTTTTCAAATTATTCGTTTCATAAATTCTCATGTAATTTTTTGTTAGTTCTGCTTTCTATGGGACTGAATTTTATTAGCACGTCTTTACTTATTTTAACAATCTTTTTCAAAAAGACAGCTTTAATAATTTTAACTATCTTTTTCAAAACGACGTTTTCAGTTTTAATATTGTTTGGTACGTATGGTAGTTGTAAAGATTTTTTTTAACCATATTTCAATTTATTCGCTTTAAACAATTTAATAATTTATGAAATTAATAAATATTATTTTCATTTTTTTTTCTATCTACTACAGAGTCAGCCTGCTAAACCATTATATTTAAACTAATAATATTTAGGTGTGATAATCCATCATAAATCTTGTCATTAAAAGTTAAATTATCTAAAATTATTATTGAATATATTTGGCGTTAATTTTGTAGAAATTCATTATTCAACATTAAATGAAACTACGTGATGTAGTATTATTTCTACTTTCTTTAATTTCTTTACCACGACCTAGGTTTCATTGTATTACAACATCTTCAGGTGGGATATTAGCAAAGATATCTATAAATAATCTTTTCTTTAGATATCTAGAAAGATTCCCTATAAAGAATCTTTGCTAATATCCCACCTGAAGATGTAGTAATACAACGAAATCTAGGTCGTGGTAAAGAAATTAAAGAAAGTAGAAATAATACTACATCACGTAGTTTCATTTAATGGTAAAATTATTATTATAAATTTGCATTACTATTTGAATGAAAATTGTTTAATCGCGTGGTATATAAGTTACTAACTTTGGCAAAAATTTAATAATTACCACAGTCTTATTCAGATTATCTTCTTACAAAAATTAGGTTGTATGAGAATTATGTTTTAGTTTAGATCTAAAAGTGATTTCATATATTTATTAATCAGTGATTGTGATTTAATAATATCTTAAACTTTTAAAATATTTCACGACAGCTTCTTACCATATAATAAATAATAAAACCGGTCAGTAACGGAAACTTAGGAAAAATGTTAAGTGATCTTTCATTCGTTAGTTATTATGTACGTCCCGGTTAGTTTCAAACTAATTCTAATTAAAGTTACTTAATAAATCAATTCAATTACAATTATTAAACCTAGTAAGAGAATGGCCTACCACTTATTATAACTTTCTAGATATATTTGGTTTATGTGATGTTTTAAATTAAAACTATGTTGTGACTTGGAAAATAATTTATGTAGAAAACTTTTTCAGTCGAAATATTACTTCTATTTTAAACGTAAACGATAAACGTATTTAATCGCATTGACGAAATGCAACATTGTCCTATCACGATATATTTTATTGCTGTTATCTGCTTTTTATTCTCATGACTACTATCTTTTAGTAAATATTACTTGTATGAACTATGACTTCTTGAATTTACCATATATCTATTAAGAAATAAATTAATTGTTTAATAAATTTCATTTATCGTAAAGTATGAAAAAGTGTATATTTGTTAACACTTTTACTTTTACTCTTCTTTTTGTGTGTGCTATGTGAAAATACCGAACATACACATAATCTTGACAAATGCATGAATATTAAAAATAGTTATTAATTTTATAATATTACTAAAAATTTAACGTAAGCCTTTAATCAAATTATTATAACTATGAAACATGCTAACACATGTGTGAACCGTGAACTCGAAATTAAAGTTTGAGCAAAAGTATTTTTCTTCCACCGTCAAATTACTATTTCATTTTAATCGTCAAAAAACAAAATACTTTTAATTTTGGTAATTTTAGATGATTTACAAGAGAAACCGGAAAACAGTTTTAATTTATTTCATTAACATAAAGAAATGTGGTCAGGAACATAAAAAGTTTCAACTATAGAATTACGATTAATTTTTTCAGTTACTTCTTTAAAATTTTTGAGTTGAATTTAAAAATTAACATTTCAAAGCAATTTCATGATTGTCAATGTTTAATTTAATATCATACGCAAAATTGCGTTTGAATTTAATCCGTATTCATTAAAAAAAACCGTATTGGGCGAGCTTTGTTAACTTTAATAGGTATCTAATATAACTTATAGATATTTAAAAAGTACCAAGTAACTAATTTACTCTATAATACATTGTGATGTAGAGATATCAGTCAAATAATCTGCCAATGAATTTATATAGTGAGATATGGTTATCCTCTCGCTCATCTTGACGTCACTAAGCACTTATGAAGAAAACTTCTTGAGATTTGGCATTGAATAGTGAGGGTATTATGGCAGATGAAGAACAATTTATACTAATATAACGAAAATGTAAAGTCTTTTGATTTGTTAGCACGACGTAGTTTTAGAAGCAACTCAATACACTTAAAAAAATACTCTGCCATATCCTATAGTGTGAGAGCTGTAAAGGGATAAGATGACAAAAGTCGAAGTTTCTCTCCGACTTCTATCAGTTCATTCGTCATCGCTTCTATTTCTCAATGAGATTTTTATAGTTTTGAAAAAGAAAAATGAAACGTCAAATCATCATTCTAAATATAGGGGTAGTTTTAGGGGATAAGGTAAATTATTTCAGTGTAACTAAAATTATTCTACAGTGGTTATTTAATTAAAACTTGTAAAGTACATGTAGAACACCCACTGCGGGGGTTCGTACATATCTAAGCACTTATAAACGTTTAGAGGTGTACATTATTTCTATTAGACATTTATTTACATATATTAATCTTTTACGGGCCAAAAATCATGGTGCATATTTAAAAAATTACAAGATTTAGTATAATCGCTCTAGATTTGTTTTCCTGCATTCTTTTAATTAGGTCTAAAAATATTTGTTTTTAATGATTTTTGCTCAGTAGTTTCGGATATAAGATGACAGTATTCTCGTTTTTGTATGTTTTTTGAATAGTTTAAAAAAAAAATTTAAAACATATTTTGGGATACCTCAAAACAAATCCGTTACTGCGATATCCCAAATTATATTTTATTTTATTTATTTACACATACGCATTTACATATATACTACAGGTAACTTATTCGTAATGATAAGAAATTATCGGTTTAACAAAATTTAAATTTATAGATCAAAGTTGAATACAAAATTACAAACGAACTACAAAGGATAAAAGTTATACATTTCGAAAAATTTACTTTTACTCATCATAAACAAATCAAAATTTGGTGCGGAAGCATTAGGTGGTTGAATTTTTAGACGGGTATAATTTATCCTTTCACAAAATATGCTAAACTATATATGAAATGAAAAAAGATCAGTGTTTACTTCATTTTACTACACACCAAATTTCCAAATTAATAATTTTGGATTTTAACTATTGAGATTAATGCAGGCGAATAAACATTTTATTGCAGTACCAAATATAATTTTATATATCAAATGGTTTCTGAGAAAAGTGACTGTGACGGACGGATAGACAGGCACTTAAGGGTTCTATTTTTTTCTTTTAAGGTCTCGAAAAATATATGATAATAAAATAGGTAAATTAACTGCCCTTTCTCTTTCCTTTCCTTACCTGCACACTCCATCTACTTATAATTTGCGTCATGCATTACTGGCCGTCGCTGCGTCGTTGTCGGATATGATATAAGTATTCCAAGTATCTCGATGATTACATTCAGATTATTGAGTGATGTACTATTCTGGCTATGGTAAAAGCATTCTGAACACAAATGATTGAAATAGATATGTGTTCAGAATGCTTTTATCATAGCCAACTACAGAGTTGGCCAGGAGAAAAGAGTTTTAACTATGAGATTGTAGAAAGTAGGTACTTCAGAAAACCAATATATATATATATATATATATATATATATATATATATATATATATTTATATATATATATAGTGTAATAATAAAACTATGATGGCTATCAATAGAAACGCACTTACCAATGAAAATTAAATATTGACAGATACCGTAAAATGCAAACGGGTAAATATTGACGATTCAAAAATGAACAGAGTCGGTAATTTTTTTGTTGACATCTTCGTTGTAGAAATTTCTATGATAGGGAAGTAAATAATTATACACTGAATAAATTCTATAAAAGATAACAAGATCTATTTATCATAAAGGTTCCTTTACTGTTAATGAAAAATATGTTTGTAATGGTACCATAATTATCTAGTGCTTTTCTTTATTTACATAAGTCACATTAACTAAGTAAATAAATGTATTGCTATGTTAAAATGCGTATAATTACGCATACTAGGCGATTTGAGCAATATGATATTTGTAAATTTCCCTTAACGCTCTTACCAGTAACGTCAACCGAATAATCCGACTTCACAGAAATACAGTACTTAATATAGTGAATTAATTGTTTAATTCATAAAGCGAAACTATAAAGAATCACCTAATAGCCATACAGTAAATATTGAACAAATTAAGAAACACTTAATTTTTCACATACTTTTTAAATTAAACACAAGTAAAAATTAATTAATATAGTAAAAAAATAAGATATTCGCGAATGCCAAATCGTAGGAGTTTTGTTACGGTTTCATTATTAATAATCTTTTTATAAATACGTAACAATCTCAAAACATTCAAACGCCTGATACTGATGAGAATTCTATGGAATTATATGGTATATTTACTTTGAAAGAAATATAAGAACATATGTATACATTACAAAATAAACAAATTAAATAATTGCTACTTCATCCAAAGAATAAAGTAAAATCCACTTGCTGAACGTAAATTGATTTAAAATAATAACCAGAAGCCTTCAAACGAAATTCGCGTTCTTCTCAAAGTACAACTGCAATTTAAAGTTGGGCACCACAGACGATACTAATTGGAATCGACTTTTATAATCATTGCGCAGTAACATCGATAAAGTAAAGACAAACAACTGTCAGTGTTTTATATTAAAAGTTTAAATTACGCTACAAGTATAATATTTACCATCTTCTATGAAACTCTTCGCAGAGATACCGGAAGTTATACACACATGTGTATATATACGTATATATATATATATATATATATATATATATATATATATATAGATGTATATATTTTTTATGTATGTACGTAAGTGTATATATGTGTTAGAAAATAAATTTAAAAAATGTTTTGTCCATTTCATCTTGAACTGTGTTTTTTTTTTATTTTTTACATTTTAACAAACCTATTGTGATTATCCTTTTTGATGAAATAGGTAGGAAATTGCTAAAAAAATTATCAAAACATCTTCCGTATCTTCCAACAAATATCGTCTAAAAAAAATTAAAATTTATTTCATTGCACATAAACATCACAGTTAGTTCTATTTGACCCTCGTGGCTTTAAAAAGTCAATTTTAAAGTATTCCTGTACCGATTTGAAACGATTACGTTAACGATGTATGTAACCTTTGAATAACCTAACTGTTTACTTGATAAACCTGGGCTGAGTAGAAATATAATCCCTCTGATTTACCGTTCTATTAATTTCTTTGCACAATTTAAATAAAATTGTCAAAGATGATGTTATTTGGATAACAAAAATAATAATAGTAACCAAAACCCGGTTTAACCGAGATAAGTAATATTTCTTTATCTAATACTTGCAACTTGACTGTCCATACAACGGTTTGTACCAAAAGTTTCACGTTTTGAAGTTCCACAGTTTGAACCACAAGGCGAGGGAAAGGTGGAATACGAAGTAAGTTAGGACCACGCCGACAAACCTACCCAGTTCTAAAAGAGAACCAAAAACTGCATGGTTTCATCAAAATGATTGGCTTAATTCCTTATATCTACATAAAAATAAAGAAAACAACTCTCCATAATGTATATTAGTTAGTCAGAGAGTTTTTAGACATTGATTGAGTCTGCTCGGGTATTTTGTTATAAAAAATTGGCAGTCGTGGTCGATCAGTATAATAAAAAATAGTAACGAATCGAAAGATGTGGATATTCGGAACACACACCAGATCATTACTCATATTGGGATAAACTTTTCAGTTTAAGTTTCAAACTTTAAGTTTTTTAAAATCATTACCGAAGAAAATAACCACTTAATTACAATACTTTACTATTTTTGCTAAAATTACGCATACGGAAATGAACTATAAAAAACGAAGCAATACCTTAATCTGACATAGCGAGGCATATATAGCAGATGTGATTTCATTTTTAAGCCTACGATACTCTGTTGTGAATATTTTTATAACATCAGTGACATAATAAGGAATGACATGCAATGTCTCCTCCGCTATCATTCCGCATTATCTCTATCCGGGGAAGTATGAACAATGCACAACCATAGCAATAGAGAGCAGTTATTGGCCATAACATAGCTGAGTATGTGTTATCGCGGTAACTTCATATTTGTAAACGATCTCCTTCTATATAACGATAATGATAACTTAGTTAATTAAAACTGCCAAGTCGTTAGATGTTCTTGAAAAGATGGTATCATTGAACGATACCATCTGTTGCATAAGCTCCTAAAATAGTTTTTTTTCATAATTTTAAGTTCAGTAGCCATGAAAGTGGGAGGAACATATTTTTTTGTATATTTTCCAGAATATCTCTGAATTTGTTATGCCGAATAGTAATATATATTATAAAACCTAATTACAAAAAATATTTGAAACTCTTCTTTCCAATTTCCCATATCTTATATAGATTTTTAATTTTTTTTTTGAGTTTTTAAATCTCTCTGAGTTTCTATTTGAATATTATTGAGTGTTACAAATACATAAATAGAAATATACGGATGTTATTATTTTATCAAATTAATTTTTTTTTCATGGTGGTGTCCAAAAATAAAAGATGCGACAGACGTACAGAAGCATAAATAAATTTGTAAGGTTTCCGTTTGTTCTTTTTATTAAGGAACCATAAAAATGAAACCTAAAAATACCTTTTGAAATATTAAATTTGTGGTGTTAGTGATCCACTGCCATTTAGTTATTAAAAGGAATAAACAGAAAAAAACATATACGAGTTGTATAGTTAAGGTTTATTTTAGTTTTTATTTTAATTCAATATTCTATCACTAACTTCTTCCCCAAAACATAACGTTATTTTTCTATCGCCCTTAGAGTCTAGCTCTGCCAATGACGTAATTTGGGGTTTGGTCTGGCAAGGTCTTTTAAATTTGCTAAATATTCCCATGTTGATAAGGAGGTCTTCAAATTTTTGCAACCAACATTTAGCTATGCCATAGTTGACTACTTCTTTGTCTTCGTTCGTTTTTAGCTCCGACTAAAATACACGAAGCAAAAACACTCTTTAGTTTCATAGACGGTTTTTTCTTTATTGAACTCATTTGTTAACGGAAGGAACATACTAATCTGTAAATAGCTGGAAAAGTGGTGACTATTTGTTTCCACCCTAATATATTTTTATTAAAACTCATTAATGGATATGGTTACCCATTTATAGGTTTCCGTAATGATACTACTTTTATAACTAAAAGATTCTAAATAATTTTACACGAGTGTTGAAGATTAATTTAAAAAAAAAATGTTTTCTTAATCGTAAAGAAATTATATTCTAGCACCACAGCGATTAAATTAAGAAATTGAATACTCTGGGAAATTTTGCTGTATATAATTTTATTTTTCATGCTGGTATTTCAAAACAAAATTTTCTACATGAACGCACATAGTTATTCAATATTAAGAACTTTATCCTTTTAACAATATGTAACAAAAATATTTTCATTTAACAATAAAAAAATTATTTTATAATAAGCAAAACATCTCTTCTGAAATGCCGAAAATGAAAACAAATGTATTGAATAAAAAAAATGTTAATAGTTAATTTAATATTCCAAACAAATCAAATTTTGCTAATGGAGATACGAGAAACAATAAACTCGTTTAAAATTCCAAACATACATAATCTAAGCGATTTCGAATGTAGCCTTCATAACATTTGAGCGACCCTCGAGACAGAATATCTTCGAGAGCTTTGTCTCAGACAAGGGTCGTGACACATAAAAGCATCAGTTAGGTTCAAATATATATTAATATTATAATATGGAAGCGTTATTTACATTGTATATATTAAGGAAAATTTTAACAATATGGTGAAAATAAGGTGAACGTCTTTATTCAAACTGAAAAATTGTAACGTAGGTTTTAACCTACGGTTCTTTCATCGCCTACTTCAATCAGATAATAACACTTTATTATCATGAATTTAGTGAGTTATAATATGATTGAGCATTTGCAGAAAATTTTCATTTAGTTTAGAAGATTATATATTTTATTCATTTAATATTTTTAAATCGACCAAATGTCGACCGTATGTTATTTAGCATAAAGAATATATCAAAATTTTATTGAACTATTGTTCAGTCATCCTGTTGTTAAATGTAAAAGAATATTCCAATCCAGTATTGCAGGATTTCATATAAATTAAAATAACCTGCGTTACTGGATTGGAAGATACTTTTATATTTAATATCAGGATGATGTTGGTGGTCATGAGTCTTTATTTAATTTTGATGTTTAAGATTTAACGATTCACACAAAAAATAAAACAAATTAAGTTCCCAGGTAAAATGTGTTGAAAACTGAATGTTAAAAATATTCAATATATTTTTCATATTTTTTAAATTAATTAAATTTTTCATAATAATCAGTCATCATCTAATAATCTTCAACGATAAAAATATATTGAATGATTGTGATATAATCAAATAAGCCATAGACTCATGTGCCGTATTATTAGTAAACGCTTGTTGATTTCACTTATAAATTCCCCTAACTTTGTTAATTAATGTGATATATCACTATCATTAATTTTCTTTTTTTTCATATTTTTCCTTACAAATATATTATTGTCTATGTTCTATACATAATATATTTATATCTAATTTCTTGCATTGTTTAAGCTCTATTAACAGGAAGCCACACGTTACCTAATCTATCAATATATTATCAGAATTGTTGTGGTATCAGGACAAAAACTAGCCAATACACGCATGACTATTCAAGCCAATGATTATGACACCATTATACGTCGTGTATACTCGAGTAAAACGTGGCTTCACTCAAGTATACGTGACGCTGAATACATTAATGATCCATACACCGTGTTTCGATGTGATCGAGATGTTTTCAGAAGTAATAAAACCTAATCTAATAGAATAGTTGTGACCGTCATTGCAAGGTTTGTTGGGGGACATTGCATTCGTGGGAAAATAAGAATGTGGAAGGAATTTTTATATTTTTTGCAAATGAACTTCAACATATGCACCGTTTACATGCCACCAAAATTTCCGCAGAATATTTATATGAAGCAATAAAATATATATTATATATGTCTAAACAATAAAATATATATGACGATAATTCAAGATAGTATGTGATCATATTAGATGACTGCAATATATGAACTATTGTAGTCCGGATTACAAGTTTGTAAAAAATTGGTCTTCACGGCATTAGAAGTATCAGTCCTGATCCCATAGCTAATATTTTCATCAATACAATGTCATTCATGCAACTGCAGTAACTAAACTATCTTGATTTTTTCAATACGGAACTCTTGACCTAGCACTGTGTAACTGTAGTTGCAGACTCACAGCAGCAAACCCATTTCTTCGTGCGGATCGCCATTACCCGTCTTCCTTACTCACACTAGATGGCCAATCACAATATAATTTCCGTAATGCAACTACTATTCTATTAACTAGGCGCTGTAATCAATGCATTAGGTTAACGAGTTCAATTTTACCACAGCTGACTGCACCGTGGACAAATTTTACAGTATAATGTTTGATATTTTTAATGAATTTGTGCGGAAGAAAATTAAAAAAAGAGGAATATCCAATATGGTATTATATTCTATTTAATTCAAATAATGGAGCGGAAAAATAAATTATGGATTAATAAGAGGAATATTTGTGGTAACTTGTCGGCACATAGACTTTTTAAATTAAGAAACTGGCTTAAGAAAGTATCTCTGCACTGTTTCAATAGCTACATTCGTAACACTAAAAAACTCATCAACGGTAACATATAAGGTTTTTGATAAAGGTATATATAAAAAAGATATATATAAAAAAAGATTGAATATATCGTTGAAAATGACGGATGGATATCCAAAGTAAATGCATTTTAAAAATTTTGAATCAAATGACACAAACAATATACTAAATGTTCTCCGACTTTTTTGAAATCCACCTTTGAGCAAAGCTTACCCGTTAATCAGGATGACATATGCGATATAAACTCAACATTACGTGCAAATACTAACATTACCTCCATTTGTTTCACTAGGGATGAGATAGTTAGTGCTCTTAAACAGGTTAGAACAAATAAAGGGGCGGGCCAGATAATATAAAACAATGCTTATAAAATTATATTCTTTCCCATAATAATATTGTTTAACATATGTGTAGAGCAGGGCAAATTTCTCTCGCGCTGAAAAATTGCACACGTTATGCCGATAGATAAGTCTGGTAGTAAACAATTTGTAGAAAACTACCGACCAATATCGATTTTGTCGGCAATAACAAAGCTTTTCAAAAGAGTAGTTCCTATAGTACACATATCCGGTTTTGAAACGTAATAGTATAAGGAATGGCACAGGTTTGTTTGCAATCGATCAACATTAACTAATCTACTCCTATATTTACAAAATCTTTTCAAATAAATGGTTTGCAGGATACAAGTTAATTTTGCATATATAGATATCAAAAAATAATTTGATACGTTCGATCATTTGATTCTATTGACGAAACTATCTTTTAATGTTATAAAGGGTAATTTGCTGCTTAGGTTCCTTTTTTTCTCAGCAACAGGCAAAGAGCAATCCAAATAAATGGTTTATTTCACTGTGTGTCCCTGTAACTACGGGAGTGCCTCAATGTTCCATACTTGACTAATTTTTATTTGTCATTTTCATAAATGACATTAGTAACTACTTTAGATATAAGACTTAACATTGTTAAATGCTGACGATCTTAAGATATTTTCAAAAATAAAAGACAATACCAATTACAATCATTTACAGGAAGATCTTAATAGACTCTCAATCAGCCAACAAAATACACTCCAGTTACGACATGTGCAAATTTATTAATTTCTCGAAAATAAACTGGTCCATTTCTATATCTTTAATATTGGTGGTATTTCGTTGGAGTTTGTTCATGATAAACGTGATCTTGGGGTTGTTTTTGGTTTACCGCTCACATGGAGCAAATTACCATACGGGCATATGCATTGTTCGGTTCATGATGATAATTGCCAAACCCATCAGTGAAGCGAGAACGTGTCGTATCCTTTGCACAGGCCTCTTGTTCGATCTCAACTTGAGTATGCTGTTGCAATCTGGAATTCTTACTATGCTACCTACTCTGATATGATTCAGCGAGTGCAAATACGGTACATACGTACATTGCGATACCGCTTTAACATACCAAAAATTGGCTATGTACATAATTGGCAATTTTGCTGTATTTAAATACATTAACATAACACAGCAAGCGCGTTGCAATGGGAGCAACAGTATTGTAAAATATCTGTCATGATCGATACGATTGTTCAAACATTGTAAGCCAACTGCAGTTTCGTGTGCCCGACAGATCGACCCTCAGCTCTGCACAGCTCGTACTAATGTCGATATCTATGCGCCCATACGTAGAATTTGTGATGATTGCGACGAACTATTCCATTCTGTCGATTTTCTTGCTAGTTCGTCATACCAATACAAGCGGTTAGTTTTTTGCTTAAAGGTCAACCTGTTAATAAATAACTACTTAATGTTAACTTTGAACATCCGTATTTATCTTGATAATTGTTATAAGATTATAATTTGTGCTACCATACCTTTATTATGATTATTTTTAAAAAAATTTCCATTTTGAATCTCAAACTATTTTTCTTATTTTGTATACCGTTATTGACATTTTTATTTTTAATCAACACGATTCAAAATCAGTAGTTCTTTTGCTGAACTAAACACGGATTGTATCGATTGAAGGCTTGCTGTAAAGATGTTAATTTGTTTACAGAATTTCTTTTCTTTTTATTACGGTTCATACGATCCATATTTTTTTTTAAAACTCTTCATCTAATTTTTTCCTAAAAAAAATTGGGTGTTCTAAAAATTAGCTTAGTGTGTGCAGCGAATTATTTCGAACATAGTAATTTAATACTAAACGAACTTAAGAGTAATTATAATAATTTGTAAATTAGATTGGTAAAACATAATAATTTATTCATACAAATAATTAAATTCATTTCATTTTTGATATTCGCCCTCAGAATATAAGCTTTCTATTGTACATTAATTTACTTTATCAATATTGATCATAAACCAATAGTGCAAAAAAGTTATTGATATTGATCTTGATCTAGAACAGTCTGAAAGTGTTATTCTTCTAAAAAAATAACCAACACTCTATTAAAGTAGTTGCACAGTTTATTCATTATCTCTAAACATCTTCTTGACGCCAAACCGTAAACAGTTAAAGTTAAATGATTTAAGCTTATTTTTCGATCTTGTTAGTTGACTAATTTAGTTAATAATAGTATAATGGACAAGAAATTTCTTATCAGCGAATTATAATTTCCCTGTTTGAAATAATCACATTCTATGAAGAAGTTTCGAAAATAAAGAGAAATGAATAATTGAGGTCAGGATTAGTTTATTTTGAAATTGTAACTCATTTTAATAAATTAAATTTCTAATAAAATTAAAAAGAGAAGTTTTTTCCTTAACAATACAAAGTTTAATTTTATAATTTAAAAATCATGTTACGGAAAATAACAATTTGTGAGCCATTACGTACCATGTCGTCTTAAGAAAAATCAAAACGCATCACGGTTTCTCACATGTTTATAGTTTTTAAGAGAGGGAAAATTTGTTCCAATGTTTTAGGTTGGTTTAATTTACTTCAATATTAAAAAATTATATTATCTGTATATTTGGTTGATTTAAAATTACAGGTTTATAAATATGACAATTTACAAAGAAATACAAAATTGTTTCTTTTTTAACTGGATTTTGTAAAATATCTTCTAAATTACTGGTTTTACGCAAATAAAAATTGTATTACATTAAATGGAATTTAATTTCAGGAAGGCTATGATGTATTTATTATATTTGGATACGTAAGATATAAAATTTTGTTTGGAAAAATAAATAAATTACCAGAAAGCAACTTTGAGCAGTAATGTTGAGGCTTGAGGTAGGTCTCAAGATATTTAATTCATCTCATTATTATTTTTTTTTCTTGTAGAGTGCATTCGCAATAAATATAATTTTCTACAAACCAGAATTATTTTACAAAATATCAAATTGAATATCTTTGATTGTCACTGTGAATAAATTAGTATTTTTGGTGCCCAAAATGCAATAAAAGACATTTTGGCTTAAATCATATTTTATTCCATTAAAAATTAAAATTCATCGGGCATGGAAAGATGTTCAACAGATGATTATAGGGAGATTTACTACTCCCAAGAGGCTCTTCTATGATAAAGTTTTTATAATTGCTTACTTTTAGAAACGTGAAAGAGGTAAAACTGGCAACACTGAACTCTACTCTGAAACCTCATGTGTATAATACCTTTTGTAATATCATCTTTTTCTTTCACTCATTCAGTGAATTTCATTTAATGCTTAGTTTTTTATGAAAGGCTAGCCATTGCTCAATATTAAGCAACGGCCTTAACCAAAGAGGAAGCTCGAGTTTTTCTAATAATTATGAAAGAAATATCAAAGAAGTCATGAAGGTAGGTGTCACTTTTCAGGTGTAATTTTATGAACGATTCTCAATATCAAGGTCTTAATGACATTCGCTACTATGTATTTGCAAAAGAAGCTACCAAAATAGAATTTGGAATGTGCATAATTCGCTTCATGTGACTGGGCCAAGATGGTACAAATGCATATATATATATATATATATATATATACACAAGATTGTAGGACTGACATGCTTGTAAGTATGCGTTTATTGCTTTGACTAGTCGTTCGAAGAGATGCCAGACTTATAATTTTTCGAGAGTGACAATGAAGGTATATAAGCTTCATCGACTGTTGAGAAAGCAAGTGAGAAAATGGAGGCATAGAATATAAATAAAAGAAGAGCAGAATTTGTATAAATATTAGAAAGAAAGCTGAAATATTTAGACTACGCATAATTTAATTTTTTTTTCATGTAAGTATCTTTAATTCTTTTTCGTTTGGAGACATTTTTATTTTGAAGCTACTTTTTTGAGGTTTTAATAGGTTTTTCTATGCTTCTGTACACATAATGTAGTAAAACATTATTTTGTTACACTATGTACAAGTCTTGAATTAATTTCACAGTTTAAATATATTTAGTAGATAATTTCTTTCACTGCCTTTATCAATAATTATATTTTAAAGGCTTCTAAAAATATAGGATTAATCTTCCGAGAATAGGTACCTTCATGGGGAAAATTGTTATTAACTATAAGATGCATATTAAAATTCTCGGTTTTGACTGACAAAACCGATTTTTTGTTAGAAAAATACAATTAATAAGAACTGGAAAAGTTAGTCAGAAAACATGTGAAAAACAATATTCAATTATAAAAAAAACTTGTTGTACAAGTAAAAGCAAATTTATTTCTTCTACGGAATACACGAATTTTGAGATATCAAATTAGTTTCTCTATTATAAGTTTTTCTATTTTATCTCTTATATATAATGTGCTAGAATTTTTCATTTCATTAGTGGGCCTACCTCATCGTCAAATAGTGACATTACAGTCAGCTCATCAGTTAAATAGCGTTAACGTTATCTACTTTAGGACATTGTCTGATTTTGGCACACCGATAATTTTTTTTATCTACAATATGAATTTAGCAATAGGAAACCCTTCTTCTTTAGCACTTTGATTAACCAGAATAGGTAACAATTTGCCATTTCCGAAAAGAGTAGCAGCCTCTGGCCCTAGATAATGAAAAATTATTTTAATGATATCGGTCCCTTTAATTTCGTTTTTCTTTGAGAATTCGTCAGATATATAGCTATACAAAAGTCCTTAATGTTAGGATTGGGATCTATGTCGTAGTTTACAGATGGAAAGAAGACTCTAATAATTAACAGACCCCTGTCTAAGCTTGCTACTAACTGTGGAGCAATGATGTTGTTCTTACCTTTTTGCAAGTAATTTATCTCGATAATAGTTGACAAATACTCCTGTGAACACATGGTATTATCATCGGAACGAAAAACAAATTGTACCGCTTGTGATATTGACTTGTGAATTAATATACCATAAAAGTTGGTGCGATAAATACATATTTTGTTTCGCGATTTTCTTCTTCTGCAACCCTTTGTCCCACCAGTTTCTTATTGTCAACTAGTTTTTTATCTGCCCAGGCTAAAGAGTCTAAAGTAATCAGGCTAAACAGTCCAAGTAACCAAGTTTTGTGCTACAAAAACATCGAGTCTTCTCCTATATTTATTAACTAGAGTCCACCTGTACATCGTATATCGAATAGGTCATCTTAAGTGCATGTAAATTCTTCTCTAGAGCGCTGAGACAGTTTTTCAACGTTTTTGTATATTTTGCAAGCCCCGCCAAACTTGATGAAAATTCTGTAGCTTTATTAAAAAATTAATGAAAAATGTCTTAGGTATCATTGATTTTTTCCAAAATTATTACAGCCACATATAGCAAGGTCTGCTCATTCATGAACGGTTTACTCAACTTTGTTAATATACATAACAACACTTCGTGAAGTTTAAAGATTTAGAATGAAAATCTATGAACACATAAGCACGTTCCCTTAAATATGTATAATTTAACGTATTTGGACAGAAGTTGGCACAGATTAATTTATTCAAAATGTCATGAAATTTTATTTTGGAATGTAAAAAACATTGTAATAATAAAATAGCAAGATATGCATTATACGAAAATGAAGATAAAAGGCAAGGCGCACAACAATATTTATACAACATATTTTATTAATATTGATAATATTTTATTGACTATTTCTTTGGATCGGAATACGTAAGATGCACAAATGTTCGAAACTTTAAAGCGTAAATATTCAATAGTTCAAAACATATGTTGATAAACATCCGCTGTTGTCTAATACGAGTATGACAGAAAAAGAAGTTAGAAACAAAAATAACGTTAACGATACTTAGGCACAAAACGCTAAAAGATTAACCCGAAGTTGATTCAATTTCACAACATGATTTTCACGACATGACCGAAATAACAACATTTTAAACAAAAACTTTATCTCGAATATCATTATTTTATTTCCGACGCTCAAATTATCGCATACTACTCTACAAGAACTTATTTTAGGTAGTAATTAAAGCAAAATGAATAATTTGGCTACAGGTATTTTTATCGATTTATTTTATTTCAAACTTTCAATTGTGAAAACAAATTTTGGATTCAATTTCATAGGAAGTAAAGAAAGGAAAAAAACTGCTTAAATTTCTTTTCATTACTGCATTCTTTCCGTTACCATGAAGTCAAATAAAATCGGACTGTTTTCATTGTCATCTATGCCAAAATTGGTTACATAATAAACAGCTGAGTTTTCTAGCTTTCGGTTTAGTTACGAAGAGCTTCTATCCCAAAGAAGTATTTGGTCTTCGTATCGCATTTTAGGTACAAGAAGAGTTATATTTAAGTCGAAATATCGGTTTCATAATTAGTTTCTATATAAAAAATTGTATTTATTGCTTAACATAGAAGAACAAAATTCTTTTATAGATAAAATATACAGGCTTTGTGTATAAGTTTAGAGACATAAAGTAAAGTTGAAAGTGGAGCACCTACCCTAGAGTTATCCTATTCATTCGCTAGTCTAAATTCGACCTGTTGGACTTTCGCGTTTTTGTAATTTTCTTTTACGGATAGAACGAAGGCTTCAATCTTTATTGGTTTTTATTTTAGTGAAAAATTACTTAAACGAAACCACTGTTTTCCAATATTTATAAACTTAAAATCTTTACATCATATTATGAATAGAAATTTTGCAAAAACTTCCCGAGATTTGGTCGTCGCCAATTTTTAATAAGTTAAAAAATTACGTTTACTCTTATATAATAGAATATATTAACAATTCAATTTAATCAAACCAATTGCAATTATAAATACATTTTGAAATAAGAGAACTATGACTTCTTTACTTTTCGGTTACCTGTACCTCTTCCAAAGAACCTACCGGTTTCCGATCTACACGTTATACAAAATGCTTCTTACAAAATTAATTAATGAAGAAAATCGAGCAACAACTTTAAAGCCTTTTCCTTGCAGTGTTGTGTCAACATGATATTCACCAGATACCGAACCAACTGAATTATCTAACCTTGATAGAATCGTAGGTTAAATTTCCTTGGAGAATAATATCTCAAGACTGTTTTAGAAAGGAAGGTCGTCAATACTCCCTTGTTGGCGCTGTTGTTTTAATTAATTCTGCTAAAGTGGGTCGCCGGTTTACTCGTACAATAAATCGTAGTTCGAGGAAGAATATCAGTAGTAAAATATCTATGTTGAACTATGTTGAAACTAATTGGAGACGTAATTAGTTATTCAAAGAAGTAACTTCTTTGAATAACTAATTACGTCTCCAAATACATTTAGTTTCATTAATTGCAAAATTACTTCGTGGCAATAAATTTCTACATGTATTAATTAAAGCTCCCATATTAATTGATTCTCAGTATTACTAAATTGGTTTTCAAGCAATTTTCACCATTCGATAGTCAATAACTTGTATGATATTTAGGTTCTTCAAAAAGTCATATTGTGTAAATGCAGCGCTAAGAGGTGAACCAAATTTTAGGTAAGTTTCAAAAACCACATGAGCATAGAAACAAGGAAAGTGTAGCCGCATAGACTTATCAAACAATGATTACCAAATAATCATAAACTTTTTTCTAGAGAACATGTAGCAGGGCAAGCTTACGGTGGCAATAAGATATTAATAAATTTATTTGTTTTCAAAATAACACAACGCAATTGCAATGAAGAATGGAGACGTAGCAATTGTGTTTCCATGAAGAATAAAGTAGTGCTTAGCTCAGGTGTAATGATTACACTCGAACAAAGCAAAACGTTGTCACCAAGAGGCGTGGCTCTATGGCACACCGTCAGTGCGACGCATGCAAGTCCAAATATCCAGATTGTTCATATCCTGCGGCGATCAGCGATCGAAAATAACGGGTATAGTTATAATTACGAACTCACGCCGCAGGCGCATAGGTCACTCGTGCCATGGTCTGTCTCGTTCATCGGCCGTCTAACGCTGTCTATACTTTCTTGTGTCTATCTTTGGCGCCACACAAGGACATGTCGCCTAGGGCAAAACTCTTTCAGTTATCTGGTTCAAGAGTAACAAAAAAAAGAAGTAATATGTAAAAAACATTAAATCTTTAACATTTGAGCAAACGTGTCTTTAATTTTTGATGAAAACTATTGGCGAACCAATAAAAATACATAATTTTATTTGCCTTATTACTTTTTACCGTAGGGAGATCACAAACAAAATTAAATCGATTCAGTAGTCAGTTGTTGGAATTTCGATAATTTTACCCAAAAATATTTCGAAAAGGTTTTTGGACGGTTAAAATTTCCATAGAAGCCTAAAAAGTCCATAGAAGGATAAATATTTATTAAGACATATCGAAGCATCAAGTGTATTACTTTTGTTAGTGTAGTTACTTACCTATAAATATAGAATGATATTTTAAACGACTTAATCGCTTTTTATTTTAACATAAAAAATATTTATTAAAGCCATGGAAATAACACTGCGCCTTTGTTAAATATTTGAAAAAACTAAAATAGTCACTAAAGACTGATGGGTTAAATACTTTCCGTTAAGGGAATTTGTGTAAACTTCAAATAGACCATAGAACAAAACACATCATAACAGCTAAGGTGTGATGTCAGTTTATACGAGCTACATATTAAACAAATCATAACATATTAAATATTTCAAAAATCTTCACCTAAAAATTAGTCATAGAATATTAAAACTAGAACTATTCATGTAGACTATAATATGGCACGTAACTCCACACAGGTGCCTTGAATGAACTGCAGAACTAACTTTGTAATTTAAAAGATATATTTTTTATGATTGTGAAAGATCAAGTAGCAATGAAAGATGGAAGGCAATATACATATATATATATATATATATATATATATATATATATATATATATATATATATATATACGTATATATATTTAAAATTGCGGTTTCACTGCCAAAAGTACATTATTATTATTTTTACCACAACTATTACTTAGGTCACTAATAGATATCGTCAGCAGTATCAATACCGTGATATTCACCAAGTCAAGGTATTTTTTAATTTGCAATATCTACATAAAAAGTATCCCATATTTCGTTCGAGGGTATAAAGTATTACCATACCAAATTTCATCAAGATCATTCTAGTAGCTTATGTGTGAATGAACAACAAATTAACATACATACAGATATACAAAGAGAAAAAAAATAAAAACAAGTTTTCTGGCTGCTATTGTCATTCTATACGCTGAATTAATCATTATTTTTAAAATATTTTCCATTAACAGTATTTACAATTTTATTATATGTATGGATCATGTATGGACGAAAATAATGATTTCAGTAATGTATAAACAAGTTTGAGGGATGGAATAGCACTATACCAAAATATGAATACTGGATGAAGGTACCTGCATTATGTCATATAAATACCATAATATGTCCAATGTTAGTCTTCAAATAAACTTATTGAAACGAGTGCACTTGCCATTTAGCTAAGATTTACAAAACACACACAATAATATCAAGATAAATAAAAAAAATTCTGCTACCAAGCAAATTTTAAATGGCTACTCTTCAGGCTAATCCGCAGGCCTGATGCAGACGTTACTAAATTATATTAGTTTTTTGTTTCTTGATAATATTTAAATTTCGCGGTCATTTATTAGATCCAATTAGATATGAAGGTCACAATTTTCGGTCTTTTTAACTGTATTTTTAATTATAATATCATGATAGATTTGTTTCTTAATTTAGTATTTTTTTATTATTCGTCTCTCTTTAGTATCTCATGTTTGTTATTCCAAAGAAAGTAGAAATATTCTTCAAGTTTTAACATAAGGAATAATTTACTAACTTATATTTTAACTAGTAATTACCTTGCTTCGCCTGAAATGAATGAAGATACGAGTAAATCAGCGGGAACTCCAAAATATTTCAGTTTTATTTAACACATTCTATGGAATTTAATAGTCTCTTACAATTTATACGTAAATTTATTGTCCCAATGATATGCTGCGATAATGTATTATTTGCAAATATGTTTTAATTGGTGTACATTTTATTTTGAATGATACACGTTGTAAAACTGAGTATGTACGAATTTTAAGAAATTGAAAGTACTTAGTATATATGCTGATATGACGTCAAAATTTTATTAATTATGAAACATTTCGACAATGGTGGTATGTACAAATATTTTATATCTAAATGATCGAAACGAATATACGAGTATTTTAACTAAATATTTTGAAACGCCCGAGAAAACAAATGCGTGAAATTTTGTGCGCTTACAGATACTGCTATCCTTTAAGATTTCCTTCAGATTTATCATTCGAGTTCATGCAGTATTTTTGGATGAAGGAGTCGAAATACTTATATATTTTATTCGTAGTTTGTGAGTATTTGCAAATAAGTTGGCTACTCTAAATTTGGTTTTTGTTTTGTTGACAGTTTTCCACTCTCTCGTAGCAAATATTTCATAATTAAAATAATATCGTTTAAATATATTAACATATTTGAGTAACATAAATATTTTAAGTGAATATATAACGGATACATTTACGGTTAGACGATGGACGAGAATTTAAAAGTAAAATATGTATTCAAAAAATTTAAAAAAATTTAGAAAAATTCAAAGCGTTGGACTTTAACCGTTTGGATCTCTTAGTTACAATGAGAGTTAGTGAAGTAATATACGTAAATGTAAATGTATTAAATGTTTGGAAGGAGATCTTTCACTCATAGGATTATCACCTTTTACAATGAATACAATTAATTGTCAAACTCCTTGTGAGCTTAAAGAATACACAAGTAGCTAAAGTCAGAAATTGCTGCCCCGAGAAAATTCTTTAAACATTAAATTAGGCCACAACTTTTGGGATATTGATACTTCTACTATTCTACTACCTATTGCTAATGTGAACCTAGGCAATAGATAGTTGAATAGCAACATCAGAGCAAATATTCAGTCTGGAAAATCGTCACCCTATTATATAAAAACAGGTAAACATTTTCACATTTATTTATTGTAATGATTTTTTTTAAATGTTGAGCTCTGTCAGCAATTAAACTTTCGACACTATTTTGAGTCCGAATGCTCTACGTTACAATTACAGACATTTTTGTTTGATTTGCATAGTGGAAATAATCTTAACAAGAAATCAAATAAATAGTATTCCTATTAAGGTCCATTTATTTACATAACGTACTCTTGACGGTTCCGTATCTCAAAACAAAAATGAAGCAGAATCCTTACAAGATTACTTGCATGACCGTCTGTCTGTCAATCACAGTTATATTATACATAATTTTTTACATTTTAAATTTGGTGTTATTGGTGCATTTGGTGTATCAACTAACATATATTTTATTGAAAAAGGTTTACACTCTAACCTTACAAAGGAGGTAACCGAAAAAAAAGAATATTTTTCGATTAGTCAGAGATAAATATACCTAATTATATTTCAAGAGCAGAGTTCTAGAAACATTGCTAAAAATCTCCTTGCACGCCGATCGCGCGGTGAGCGACAATATTTTATTCATACCGGCAAATCCGCATCTTAGGAAGTCGTCATCCAAAGCAACACACACTTCCTTCAGACTGTGAAAGTAATATTATGATACTAGGAAAAAATACATAAACGCAAAAAAAAGTGTAAAATGTAATGTTTAATTTTATATACTTTAAAAATTATATCGATTAAAAAGAGGTTTATTCTTTAATTTAGATAATTGAACCTCACAAAATATAACTGCAATTATTTTCGGGGTAATTTTAAAGTCTCATCAGTGATGTAATGTCTGAATATAATGAAATTTCTGTGAATTATTTTGCACCAGGTCGTATTGTCTATTATGGTAAGTCTATTTATGATATTGCTTGTCCAAAAACTATTTTATTTTAAACTACAAAACTATGGATGTACTTAAGAAAAACCGGAAACATGTTTTTGTGTGTGTCTAAACTAGCTCCAAATATCTCTAACAGTAGCGATATTTCACAAATTTATTCAGGTTGGTTAATAATATTTAACTTAAACCTTCCAATAAATATCGGTATTTCATTCAATGGTTAATTAAAATGGGTTAAATTTTCTGTAAAGTTCTGTTTTTTGCTTTTCAATGATTGTTGATTACGAGCTCAATAATAACTTAATAATATCTCATTATAGAAATTGAAACAGACATTTACGGTATTAATGAACATGCACGTACGTACGTATATACTTAAATACCGACATTTGGATATATCCATATTATTACCCTCCTTTGGCTTTACCGCGATTAAATAAAACTGTGCTATTAATCAGATTAAGTATTTATGCTCAGCATCAGATGGCGCTTACGTTGATCGCTTAGACAGATATAGCACCAAAATATATTTTTATCGAGGCCACGTGAAAGCGAACATTTGACAGAAATTGAAACCTCTATGTAAATGTCATGAAATTAGATTATTTTCTTCTTTATTACTTTGGCACGGAAACTAATTATGTCACGTAATTATATCCACATAGATAACGTACTTACATGGTAAATTTGTTTGTTAATTATTTAACTACTTAACATTCAAATTGTTTTATGCTATATCCGTACATAAACTCTTACCTACCTACCTGTCATTATAATAGTTGCTTCATGCCATTGTTTATACCTCCATAAACAAAGTTACTTATAACTTTGTTATTTTTCTGTCTACAATACAAGTCAAATGAGTAAAAATTCCATGAGTTTACTCCTAATCACTGATGAAATCCGGCCATTAATTTTTGGTAACATCATCAGATTTTGGTTGATACTTTTGACTAAAGGACTCGTCAGATAAATCAGGCAACCCCGAAGCCGATCAACCCGCCCTTCGCCATTAACGAGTCCTGATATCACGTATCGGTTCCAACAACCAACCCTGGTACTTATGACCAAAGATTCATCAATAAAATTCAAATGAGCTCTAACCTGATGAATAAACTCCCCACTATTAAGGAGTTCCTGTTCTTACCTTTCGTCAAGTCAAAGGAGCTCAATCATGATGAATTTACATCATCATCATACATTTATATATACCTATATACAAGAGTTACAGCCGTACATCTATTAAAAAATACATACGCTTTGAATTGAGGACCTCCTCCTTTTATGAAGTCTGTTGAAAGTGAAATTACACAACAATCTCGGGAATCAACACAATATCACTCATCGCGAATCATCAAACACCGTTCCTATTTTTTTCCAATAGTATTTCTATATTAACAAATTTTACGATTTTTGAGCGTGAGGTCGGTTCTAATTTTTTTTTATTCGTTGGCAGAAATAAAAATAAGAGTTTTAATTAACAATTTATATTGGTTGTCCACAAAAATCATTCAATAGCTATGCAAAGCCATAATTAAAAACTTGACATAATAATAATACAAAAATTAACAATACATAGCACAGAACCGTATTCAACATTAAAAAAAATATGTTTTACGTCACTTTTCTAATTGCTTTTATCACTAGGCAGTAACTAATTTTTAAGATGAAAATTTCTCTCACGTATTATTTTTTTATCTCTTTGTTATTGTTTAACCAACGCGTTTAATTTCCATATTTCGAGTCACTACTTTACATAATGTCAACATAATATGGCATTCAAAGTCTAAATCTGATTCAAAATAATCCTCCTTTTAGACATAACAAATTTCAAGTGAAATATAAATATTTGCAAGTTTCAGTTATATCATACTATAAGCGCCGTCTCGGAATATAATAGTATTACAAGATAATCTAATATCTTCAGGAGGTGGATGTACGCCTATGTTTATTTTTATACAAATTTGAATATCCATAATTTCGAAAACATTATTTGCAATATTCCCGTAGAATTTAACATTTATAATTAAAATACTATAGAGGTTTCAAGACCTTCTTTAACAATTAGTCGTAATAAATAGTGAAATAAATTCAGCCAATTTCTTTGGAGGAGTCTAGAGTTATTAAAAAATATAAACCACAACATTAAATTTCTCTGTGGTAAATTCGTATTTCTTTATCACTTTGTCTTGTGATAAGATCAATAAATCATTCGAATTGTTTTGTACATATATATATATATATATATATATATATATATATATATATATATATATATATATATGTTTATATATAAATAAATACATATATATAAATATATATATATATATATATATATATATACATATATTATTACACATATATATATGTGTGTGTGACTGTTTAAGCGAAAAATATTTTGAAACTAGTCACAGCAGCGAAGTTAATTTTGCGGGATATATATCTAACGATTAACAAGTAAAAGCTGACAATTATATGTCAAACCACATTTTGATAATATTTTTTCTTTATTATTGCTTTATCTCGGCTTTTCCGGTATATTGGATTTTAGCGATGATAAGTCGTTTTATTTTTTCACCGTTTCTAACTTTTTTAAAACGATACAAAATTCTTTGGAAAAAAATTCGTGCGAGTGCGCGCGTGTGGCGGTGTACGTGTGTGCTTGAGTGCGTGTGTGGGTGTGTGCGTGCGTGCGTACGTGTGTGTGTGTGCGTGTGACAGTTTGTGTTGTATTAAAGTTTTGATACAGCACAAACTATTAATGAGACGGGCGACTGTCTGACTTCAGAAGCGAGAGCCCACAGTAAATATGAATATTCATGCTAAACATATATCCTTCTGTATGAAATATGCAGAATGCACGCTGGCCGTATTATGATTAATTTACATTTGAGAAGTTGGGCCATTAAATATTGTTTTTGCTATTATATTTACCGAAATTTTCTTTTGGGAATATAAAACTATGAAAAATTTTCAAGTGTTAACGCACACCGACTGACTTAGTTAATACTTCTATTGAATGGAAGTGGCATTTAATGAGATTTCCTGACTCCAGTTTCCGCCCAGAAATTTGTTTGTTCTAGTTTTGGGCGAAGTGTGTTAAATTAATCTTAGCCTTGTATACTTTCTAAACAGTTCTGGGAATATAAATTAAATTAGTTTTGTGAGACTTTCTTAATTAATTCTGGCTAAAAATTAAGGGAAAAAGAAAGAAACACAGATCTAAATTGGGCCTTGAATTTTTCTTGATAAAAATTGTTTTTGTTCGTAAATTCTAATTTGAAGAGAAAAGTAAATTGTGAACTATAATATGACGTCTAGCAGATGCGATTTTTTAATATTTTGTAATAAAATATTTTTATTTGAACGAATTGAAAATAAAATAACAAATATTCGGATAGAACAACTATGCGCATAAAAAATAAAATATTATTCACAAAAATTAATTTCACTTTATTATTTTTTTTATGAAATTTTCTAGCAGGTCTATGAATTTAATGACGATATATCGGTCATTGTTTGCCATTATGGTATAAGAAATTAAAAAAATATTATCTTTTGCCTATCATCTCATCGACAGACGAAGTATATTTTGTTATTAACTTAATCATTCTACACGTACATAGAATAAGCGGATCTTAGAGAGCCGAATTTCGAAGAGCCAATGGTAAAGATAAATAATTAAGAAATTATAAAACTAGTGTCTTTAGCTGAAAGATCGTTTAATCATAATACAAAAACAGTCTCTGTTAAAAACCTGGTAGTGAATATCACTTACAGGTATTTCATAGGGATATTTTTGGTATATATCTGATATTTACCATATTTATGTAGATATAAATATACAGATATGCATATATTAATGCATAAACATGTGTATGTGTATCTATACAATACAAAATGTTTTTCAATGATGAGTTGAAATTCAATCAATTCACATCACTTTTATCAATTCACTTTTATCCCCCTAATATAAAAAATAAACCGTTGTCATTCGTAGATTTCAAGACCATAAAATTTTACTTGAGTCTATTTATACATTATTAATATATAAATAGAACAAGATGTCACTCTCATAAAGTTCGTGGCGAATTTCAGTGTAGCGCATGTCTCTCTCTAGTATTTTGTCCTGACCCAACACACGCAATTTAGACAGGTCTAAATTGATATTTACATTGAAATATGAAAACATTGTCACGAGTTTATTTGTCAAAATATTTCATCTTGACAAGAGAAATAGTTACAAAATAAAAAGTTTTTATTGGCTATTGTTCAACCTCTGTCAAGAACATTTTAGTAAGAAAACGTGATATATTTTCACCGAGTTTAAAAAGATTTTCTATATTTAAGTAAATAATTTCTTTTGGTACATGTATTTAAACTTTGTACAGAAATTTGACACACTCCGATGAAGTTAGCGATGAAAATTAAATTTAATTTATTTGATAATATCTAAAGAAAGGACTTCGTAGAATTTCACAACTGACAAATCGCACGTCAAACAGAGAAAACTGTGATGAAATTATATTTTATCAACAAAAATTGTATTACGGTCTTTATGGTGTTAACTGATGATCGATTTTTTTGTGTTTTACTGATCAATGATTTTTTTGAGTCTTAATATAATGGTTAGTTAATGATATGTTCACCATTTCGGTTTAAAACTTTAATACAATATTTCCTAAAGGCAGCTATTAGTTCTAATGTTATATGAACTTTGCTTAACCTGAACTATTAGTGTTTTGGATGTTTTAAAGTTCTTCCCTTAAAATAAAAAAAAATAAAGCCCTCATTGGATCACTTTGTTGTACGGTCGTTTGTCTGCCTCTCAGTGTTCTTTCTCTCAGAAACAGTATGCGATATTAAGTTAAAATTAATATCATATATTGCAACATTGATGTAACATTTGATGAACATTTCAAGTTTTTTTATTCATACTATAAAAGGTATGGTCTTTCAAATCGTATTTTTTTATTTATACGAAAATGAAAGAAACATGCATTAAAAAGATGTATTTGAAAATAATAATGTAATTAAATTATTTTTAAATTTAACTTAAAGTGACTTGATCTAATCTAATGTAACTTCATCTAAATTAACATAACCAAGTACTGGTCTTTTGCCTCACTTGCAAATCAATTTTAACTTATCGTTTGTCAAAAAGAAACCAATTCTTCGACATTAACTTCAACTAAAAAATGTCTATTTTGTTATAACCTCTCAAATTATATTAGAAATATTCA
This sequence comes from Druceiella hillmani, assembly GCA_039881145.1. NCBI lineage: Eukaryota > Metazoa > Arthropoda > Insecta > Lepidoptera > Hepialidae > Druceiella > Druceiella hillmani. The sequence goes on from JAYKKI010000054.1 coordinate 2,457,563, forward strand.
AAAGATCCTTCGTAATTTTGGCTGCCCGTCTAAAGGAAAAAAAAACAGCCCGTCTAAATGTGTATAAATTTCGCAAAAATATTATCATAAATATTTACTAAGAATATCATATCTTTAAGTGAATCTGTTCCGGCTTTTCATGCATTGTTTTTGAAGGAACTTCACAACTAAAAATCTTAATGAAGTAACTAAACACAAAGCAGAAGGGCTTTTCAAAACAGTTTTTTGCATTTGGAGTTAACGGACGACTGAAGGTCAATGCAAACTTAATCTCAGACAGCAATTACCAAAACGGTAATTAATGTCTTTATTTTACTTTTTTTGTAATAAATATTTTTAACCGCAAGAACTATTCCCAAAATTAAAAAAAAAAACAAATAATTGTCCCTGTATAAAGCTTAGATAATCGACAGTATTTATATGATCAATTTTAATAATCTAGACAAGACTTTGAAAAAAAATTCTTTAAAAAATGTTTATCTTATTAATATTATAAATGCGAAAGTTTGTATGTTTGTTTGTTTATTACTCCTTAACGCAAAAACTACTGAACCGATTTTTATGAAATTTGGCACACATATAGAAGGTAACTTGGATTAACACATAGGATAGTTTTTATTCCAAAAAAATGTTCCTGTGGGATGCCATGGAGTGATTTTTATATATTTTGCATGTTTTTTTGACTTTAATATATTTGTTACTCCTTCACGCTAAAACTACTTATCAGATTTATTTATTTATTTTTTACCTAGACAAAATTTTATGGGATAATCCAGATTACCTTTTATATCTGTTTGCAAAATTTCATTTAATTCTGCCAACTACTTTTTGCGTGTACGAGTAATAGTATAGTTCCAACAAAGTAAATTAGATGGCGCTGAGTATTAATAACTTAGATTAACACATAGGATAGTTTTACCCCGAAAAAATGTTCCTGTGGGATGCCATGGGATGATTTTTATATATTTTAAATGTATTTTTGACTTTAATGTATTTGTTACTCCTTCACACTAAAACTACTTATCAGATTTATTTATTTGTTTATTTATTTTTTACCTAGACAAAATGTTATGGGATAATCCAGATTACCTTTTATCTCTGTTTGCAAAATTTCATTTAAATCTGCCACCTACTTTTTGCATGTACGAGTAATAGTATAGTTCCAACAAAGTAAATTAGATGGCGCTGAGTATTAATAACTTGGATTAACACATATTATAGTTTTTATCCCGAAAAAATGTTCCTGTGGGATGCCATGGGATAATTTTTATATATTTTGCATGTTTTTTTGACTTTAATGTATTTGTTACTCCTTTACGCTAAAACTACTTATCAGATTTATTTATTTTTTACCTAGACAAAATGTTATGGGATAATCCAGATTACCTTTTATATCTGTCTGCAAAATTTCATTTAAATCTGCCAACTACTTTTTGCGTGTACGAGTAATAGTATAGTTCCAACAAAGTAAATTAGATGGCGCTGAGTGTTAATAACTTAGATTAACACATAGGATAGTTTTTATCCCGAAACAATGTTCCTGTGGGATGCCATGGGATGATTTTTATATATTTTGCATGTTTTTTTGACTTTAATATATTTGTTACTCCTTCACGCTAAAACTACTAATCAGATTTATTGTTATGGGATAATCCAGATTACCTTTTATATCTGTTTGCAAAATTTCATTTTAATCTGCCAACTACTTTTTGCGTGTACCTGTATAGTTCCAACAAAGTAAATTAGATGGCGCTGAGTATTAATCTGAATCGCGGTATTAAGATGGTGTTATAAATTGTTATGAAGACGTCATTGGATTAATGTGTAACTTTTCTTTATTGTGTGTTAGATTGCGTTTTGTTTTGAAAATTTGTTTGGTTACTTTAGCTATTCTCACGGATTTTGATTTGCTTTTTTGATTGGTATAGTTGCTGGAGTTTAGTTTTCCTTTAATTTGTTAATGTCTAGATGTTAGGATTTGTTTCTTTTGTTAGAAGTGTTTTTTTGTACTTTTTTACGTTTTTTGTGTGTTTAGATTATTAATTTGATGTAAGGATTTTAATTAGGTTTACTTAGTATCTGAATAGGTAGGTCCTTTCTATTTGTGTTAGTGTAATCAAATATTCGCCTTTTTTATAATTTCGTGCGGTAAACAGTAAAGTATTTACTAATTTTTAGTATGACACTTAAATGGAAATCAAACCTATCTCAAATTTCTGCTAGAGCTCGAGCTATGAGAGTGGCTAGAACTCAAGAAACTATCCCTCAGGCGGAGCTAAGGAGAATGGAACAAGCTGAGCGTCAAGCGGCGCTGAGAGCAATGGAAACGCCGGAACAATCGCAAGTTAGACGCGATGAACAAGGTCAACGACAAGCCAGTTTGCGAGCTGTCGAAAATGAAGAACAATCGCGAATTCGATTACAGGAACAAGCTGAACGGCAAAACAGCTTTAGGGCTGCTGAGACGCCAGAACAGACTCAAGTTCAGCGCGATAGGCAAACCGTGCGACAAGCTAACTTAAGAGCTGCCGAGACGTCAGAAAAAACTCGGCACGATGAGCAAACAGTGCGTCAATCTAACTTGAGAGCGGCTGAGACACCAGAGCAGACGAACAACCGGCGTCTAAATAATTCGAATTATGTCGCGTCTCAGCGAGCAACTGAGACTGAGGAAGAAGCAGATGCTCGCAGAAGTGCAGTTGCTGAAAGAGCGGCTCAGAGGCGTCAAGCTTTCACTAGAAATACGTGGGGTGTATTTAAAAACGCTGCATTTGAGTACGGCACGGTCTTAGACTACGGTAGTTATAGGCTTATAAAAATGGAGAGAACGGATAAAGAGTGTAGATTTTGAAGAGCGTTAAAATGGAAGGAAGAAACTCCTGGAATGTGTTGTTTAAGCGGGAAGGTAACTATACCTCTGTTAGAAGAGCCAGTAGAACCACTGAAAGAGCTTTTTTATGTGACTCTGATGAATCGCGACATTTTCTAAATAATATCAGAAAATATAATATGTGCTTTCATATGACTTCTTTTGGTGCAGACAGAGTTATTGTCATGCCAGGATTTTCACCAACTTTTACTATATAAGAACAATTGTATCACAGAATTAGATCCATGCTACCAGCATCAAATATTCACCCATAATTTTTACAATTCTATTTTATAGGCGATGAGGACACACAGGTAGAAAGACGAACGCGATTAATTCAGGGAGTACGCAGGGAAACCGTACAAAAAATACAAAGTGTCCTTAATAATCACAACATATTAGTGCATAAATTAAAAACTGCCCTCGAGAATATGCCTGATGAAAGTTGCAAGGTAGTGATCCACCCAGATCGAATGCCACGCGGCCAACACGAGCGGCGCTACAATGCTCCCGTTACCAACGAATTAGCTGCTGTTGTAGCGGGTACCGACCTCACTGCCCACCAAGATATCTATATCCACGCGACGGACGACTCTCCCGAGTCGTCGATACGCATAGATTTTACGATGCCTTGGAGTATCCCGTTTTTTTTGGAAAGGTCAGGAAGGGTACCATTTTCATATTCCTTTCGTGAATCGGCAAACTAGGCAGTCAGTCCCCAACAAAAAAGTTTCCTGTATGGACTTCTACGCTTATTATTTGATGATGCGTGAAAATGATTTCAATTTGTTGCTACGATGCAGGCAACTTCTACATCAATTTTTAGTGGATATGTACGTCAAAATAGAAAGCGAGCGTCTAAGATACATATCTTTAAATCAAAGCGCGTTGAGAGAGAAAAACTACATACATTTACAGGATGCAGTTAGAAATGATGGTCAAGTAAATCCTAATGATGTAGGACAAATGGTTATCCTTCCTTCCTCTGTCGTCAATAGCCCAAGATACCTGCACCAATATACTCAAGACGCTTTTGCATATGTCCATAATTATGGACGCCCCGACCTCTTCATCACTTTCACTTGCAACGATTCCCTAAAACTGATTGAAGATAAAATAATATCATTGTCCGGGAAAAAATTGTCTGATTTCGGATTAACAATACCGCAGCGAAGTGGAGAGTTGTCTAGCAAAGTGGTAAGGGAATTAGATTATGACGTCAGAGCATTACAAATCAATGTAAATGATATGCATCCAAGTTTACTTCCCGAGCAGCGACACGTAGTTGACACGATTTTGCGTCGCATCAATAGTGAAGAAGGAGGACTCTTTTTCTTGGATGCACCGGGAGGTACAGGCAAGACGTTTGTTTTGAACCTTTTGTTGGCCCATCTCCGGAAAGACCGTAAAATAGCTCTTGCAGTAGCATCCTCGGGTATCGCTGAAACGTTGCTTACTGGCGGACGAACAGCACATTCAGTGTTCAAATTGCCTTTGAACTTAACTACTGAGCAGGCTCCAACATGTAACATCAGCAAGAGTAGCGGACGCGGCGCTCTCTTGCAGCAGTGAAAGTTGATCGTTTGGGATGAATGCACTATGTCCCATAAGCACGCAGTAGAAGCGGTAAATCGCAGCTTTCGAGATATTCGCAGCAACCAGGCTGTGATGGGCGGAGTTGTTGTTTTACTGGCTGGTGATTTCAGACAAACGCTGCCAGTTATTGAAAGAGGCACACCGGCTGACGGAATCAATGCCTGTCTGAAATCATCAAGGCTATGGACTCGAGTTGAAAAGTTTCATTTGACATATAACATGCGAGTTCATCTTTATAATGACCAGGAATCTGGTGCTTATGCAAGTAAGTTGCTGGAAATTGGAGAAGGTCGAGTTGTAACTGATAGAGATGGACAAATTGAATTAAATGAAGAATTTTGCCATCCAGTTACCACGGAGGCAGAGTTGATTGCAAACGTTTTCCCGAATTTGGAGTGCAGCATAAATGATCAGGAGTGGTAATGTGAGAGAGCAGTTTTGTCTCCAAAAAATGACTCCGTTAATAAAATTAACTTGAACATATTGCAGGCGGTAGCAGGCGAATCAAAAATTTATGAATCCTTAGACACGGTTATGAGCAGTGACGACAGCACTGTTTATGCTGTTGAATTCTTAAACTCTTTAGAATTAACAGGAGTACCCTCGCACAAATTAGAATTGAAGGTTGGAGTTCCAGTTCTATTGATGCGTAATCTTGACGTGCCAAGATTATGTAATGGCACAAGACTACTCATTACAGATCTGGGTAGATTTATTGTGAAAGCCACAATCATCACAGGAACAGCGAAAGGAGAAAGTGTGTTAATACCGCGTATACCAATAATACCCAATAATTTGCCGTTTCAATTTAAAAGACTGCAATTCCCATTGAGGCTGGCTTTTGCAATGACAATCAATTAATCCCAAGGCCAAATGCTGAAAGTGGCAGGAATACATCTCGGCACACCATGTTTATCACATAGGTAATTATACGTCGGCTGCTCTCGTGTTTCAAATCCGCAAAATTTACATGTACTAGCTGTAAATAATAGATCTTACAACATTGTCTACAGATCTGTGTTACAGTAATGTGCAAAACTTTTAAGTCAACATCATCATATCTGTCACAGGACGTCCACTAATGAACGTAGGCTTCCACCTTTTTCCACAACCACGCGGGCAACGCCGCGAGTAACAGCTAGTTCTAAATAAATATTTATATATATTTGCAAGTTACATTCGTAATTCAGCTCGTACTATCGTTTTTTAAATTTATTTAAATTCTTGTAAAATTTATTCTCTGTAAGTTTTTCATTATAATTTTTTATATATATATATATATATATATATATATATATATATATATATATATATATATATATATATAAAGAATGTGAAGCAGCATAGTTCTTTAAAATCTACTACCGTCAAATCCCCAAAAATTGGCACTTCTCGAAGATACTTTCGGTCGAGATTGAAAATAGATGAGTGATGTACTAAGTTATTTTTCCTTATTTTATAATAAAGAAAGACAAGAAAGAAACTATAGCAAAATTTCATCTAAGTATTATAGATTGGAGGTTTTTAATTAAAATTTCGATGGTTCATTATTTAATTTTTCACACATTTATAAGTTAATTAATTTTTATTTTATTCAATTAAAATCTTTAATTCATAATAACATATTTAGACAGAAAAAAAATAAACTTAGCTTTTAGAAAAATAGAAAAGGGGTATGAAAAAGTTTTTCGCGACGCATTTCAGTGTTTATTTTTAACTATCAATGAAAATTTAATTTAATTATATTAAAAGCAGAGACATTATACGTTATACCACTACTTCTAATACATGCAATTAATGATTTATAATTTATTTTATTTATGCATTCATGTTTCCATTTTAATCCTTAAATATCACAAGAAAACATATATTGGTTACAGTTTTAATAGAATGATGACTTCCCAAAACAAGGAGAGTGTACTTTGCCCCTAGTTTAAATAGGTTTTGTAACCGCAAGTATCTTAATCTTTCAACGTACATATTTCTTCCACTCATCACTAGGTGATGAGATTCTAACCCGCTTAAACTTTTTAAAGGTGTCTAGCCGATAGTAATTAGTTTCAGTGATAATTATTAAAGTTTACGAAGATGGATTTGAAACGAAACTACTTCTCACATTAGCAATTTTACGTGACCTATTCAGAATTCAGCTTTTGTAACAGCTTGATGATTTTGGTGCTGCAAACTAAGACCACAGATATTACTTATATAGAATTACTTTAGAATAGATAAGTTTCGGGAATAATTCAATAAATGTGGGGTGACTTTGAGACATTAGAGCTGTGTAATTCATATTACCAAATTTTATCACTTTTAAGGGTATAAATTGTGGACCAAGACAAGCTTGCTTTAAAAAGTATGATTGTGATATTTTTCCATAAAACAGTAAAAACGATAAAAGAAAAATAAACCAATTGAAAACATTCTTCCTTCACACTTGACGACATCAAAACGATTATTTTTTAATTATTTTGGTGATTTAGAAATAAATTTCAATTAAATATTTAATTTGTTTAATTATTTGACGAAAGTCTACATCTAGCGATACATGTAATATGTATCACTAGATGTAGAGCACAGGACCATTGTATTTCATTCAATCAAAATCACCATGTATTTACAATGTTACAAGATAAGATGATAACAAAAGCTCATGAAAACAAAATAAGATGAGTAAATTTTGAGAAAAAGAAATGACAAAAGTAATCTGATGTTAATATGTTGAGAGATGTTTCGGAGCGGAATTGAGGGGTAGGCAAAAGAAAGAAGAAGGATTGAGATAGAGGGATTTGAAATAAAATGTAATGTGAAAAGTAACATTAGGGAAATTGAGGTTTCTTTCAAACGACTTTTGTTTATTTACATGGAAGATGAAAGTCTGGTGTAAATTTCGAGATTATTACGTAACGTAGCAGCATGAACGGTTAACTAATGATCATGAAACGAAATATCATGTTTAAAGATAAGGAGTATAAGAGGATTCTCAGAATATAAACCAGACAATGGACAGCTAGGGCTTCTGAATCTGTCAACAAGATAAGGAATAGAGGGTAAGGATATGTTAAGACATTGTAAATCAGTAAAAAATATAAAAATTATGCCAGTCACGAATATCAGTTTAACTGAGTCGCGATTATGGAGGAAGAGATGTCATCAAATTTTCTAGGGCTGAAAATGTAACGAATGCACAAATGTTGAAAGTGTTTTATGTTTTCAATTGTATAGGCATTAAAGGGACTTTACGATTAAGGTAGCTTTTACTTAATTAACTTTTAGATTAGAATTTTTTTGAGACACATAAAAAATATGAGAATTCTTTTAAAAGTTATACATATTAGATATACTGAACCTATTTTTACGATTCCGCAGCCAAATGGTAAAAACGGAACCCTTATAATTTTATCGTCTATCTGCTGGTCTATCTATCCGTATATTTTTTTGAAATGGAATATTTTTGATACGAACCCAGCAATAGCTCTAACACTCAAACGATTCTAACAGAAGTCAAAACGTACCTTAGTGCATAAGAAATAATTTTAATATTGTTTGGTACTAAGAAACTCTTCATGCGCAAGTCCGACCGAGTACCTAGTGCGCACTAGGCCTGTTTTAAATATTAATAACGTTCACCATAAATTTATGGGCGTCACACGACTACCTTCGATACGAAAAGTAATTATACTCTAACATCACGGATTAAATTTCGAATTTTTTACGTGGGGGTAAATATTTTTACTGATAAAATATGTCCAATATTAATGTCGTCAGAAAAATATATCAGTTCCTAAAATTAATCATTTATCGATAAAATGTTAAAATAGGTTTATATGTATACAGTATAACATTGTTTTCATGTAATTATGTATTTTTATATTAACAGCAGGTACTGAAATAATCATAAATAGAACATATATTTTTGCCTTGACATTCCACTATAATAATTGCTCCGATTTATGGAAAAATTTGGTATTTTGTGTCAATTTGGCATTCCTGTCGGAATATACCTGCACTCAATTTGCAAATTTGTATAGCAATAGCTAATCGCGTCCAGTGGTTATTGCCCTTCATAACAGCCGTTCAACGTTAAAAAACTAATTGTACTATGTTATTTATATATATATTGTTTTATTAAACGCACTTGGCAGCCACGGTTTTTGGTCGAATGGCGAAAATGGAACGCTTGTAATGTCTTCATATCTGTATTTCCATCTGTACGTCACAGCATTACAACTCTTACAATATAAGTAAAATCCTCATGAAGTTTTACAGAATCACATAGAATAAACACCCTAGTAAATACAATACAAAAAAAATTATTATTGTTCTATATTTCTATGTTTATATATCTATCTAATATATATCTAAATCCAAGTTTGAGTTTTACTCATACTTAGATGGCTTACCTTTTAATTTCCGAAGAATCAAATCGAATATATTACGTTACAACTCGTGTCGCTTATTGAAGTAACCGTACTTTCTACCTTACATAAAAACTTGTGTTTCTCATGCTTGGTGCCATGACAATATTTCGACGGCTTCAAATTTATAAAAAATAACATAGCTGTGCAAGGTCAATATAGTCTTATCCTGTGGGAGACCTAGCAAGGTAATAGAACGGGTCTTTATTTGAGTTTAAAAATGCAAGGATAATAAACGGGGCTTTATTATCCTTGCATTCCAGCCTTTAATTTAAAACTAGATAAAGTTAAAGGATTCCTAGTTTGGCTATGACACTCTATAACGAGCACTTTTTATACGATTACTCTTCTTGTATATTTCCTCCATGTTTTATAAAAGGCATAATTATACGTGATTCCTATCAGCGCCGCATACATTTTTTAACATGCATTTTTTCTTTAATCATTAAATATTTAGGTTAAAATTCTTCAGAAAAGTGTTTGACACCTTTCTGTGCTTTTATCTATTTCATAAAGGATGAAGTCATATTTTTTTGTCTCCCAAGAGCACATAGGAATATCCTCCGATCTACACCTGTTTTTGCCGCACTTGCCTCGTTTTACGTCAAGCTTGATAGTTTTCTGCTCTAGAACCGCTTTTAGAATGCCATTGTGGAGTTGTTTAACGGATTATGGTTGATAATAATTTAGTATTAAGTATAGTCAATAAAAATATACATTTTCTTCTTTATTTTTTTTAAGACAATTATATTTTTGTAGTTTGCACATGTCTAAATAATCGGATCGAGTTGGGCAAAGGGTTTTTAATCAATAAATGGAAATAAGTTATAGTGCTTAAAAAATGTTTCAATTCTAATTTCGAGTGTATTAGTGATGTAATTAATATTCACATTCGCATTCAGAAATATTTGCATGTTTTATTTTGCATCTGAATTCGTAAAAGTAATTTCAATTTTTTGCAAAGGTCCTTGCAACAAACTTTCATCTTAAATTCATTTAATTATAAGAATGTGGCGAAAAAATGCAATAACTTAAATTTTAAAATCTATTTTCATATACTATTTACCACACATGCTTGCTATTTATGGAAAATAAACATAGTATGCAAAATTTTGAACAAAAAATTTGATACTTTATTTTTTAAAATAAAAACAAACGAAGATAAATTTTTCATCACAACAGCACATTATATTACTAAATATTTTTAATTATCAATTTTTACAATAATTACCAATAAGTATTTCTTCTTTCAATAAATCTTTCTTGTAATAAAATAAACAGTATTTTTTAAAGTATTTTTTGTATTAGTAACTGAATAAAAATAAAATATTAATCAACCACTAATTTAGTTGTAGCAGCAAACTATAAAAGTAAAAAAAACATTGACGCCTTTTCTTTTTACAATACGTTTCGCTGATGCGCGTAAGGAAGACTAGATCTACCAAACATATATCCGCTAGGAATAGTGATGTTGTCATAATCTAACGAGGCCAGATTTATAAAGACGGTATTCACATTCGCATTGGTATCCGCGGATATGTAAAAATATTTATTCTTAATATTCATAGTATGTATATACATTAAATAGCAAAGAAGATGATGGCAACTTTTCTAAATATAAAAAAAAAAAATCATGTACAACAAATAAGTAGTAAAATTAAAGTAATTGTCTACAATTAACAAATATACTTCTTCACAGTCGTTACACTCATGTTAGGTTCTAATCGTCATGTCAAGTGTGTTGCAAATGAGAAAATATTGTAGTTGCTGTGATGCAACACGAATCTAAAGGATTTCGTCATGCAAGTTTTTACAATATTGGACGAATGCTGCCTGATATCGAGGTCTTGGAGTATGAACATATTAGTACGGAATTCAGTCCACAATGATCCAAGCATTCTTTCCCAATACTACATTTCTACTTCGTCTCAATTTTTTTGGTCGTTTTCACGTAGTGTTTACGTCTGTGCGATGTAGGGGAAAATGTGAAAAACGAATGCTCGAACGAGTTAGGTTTTCGTTGTTGTAATTTTACTATTCTTCTATATCTTCCACAGGTTGTTCACATAAGACCTATTAATCATCGTACGTTTTTTGATTACATCAGTAATGGTGTATAACATTACTGTTGGTACCACGGTATCTACCATTATTAGAATTTAATGCCTCCACATAAATGAACGTTCGAACCACCTAGCAATTCACTGGTTATACGGTTTCAGGCGACTTATCATTATCATGATCAACAATCATCATCTTCGTCTTATCTTAATTTTTATAACAAATTAGTATTAAAAAAACATTGAGTCACGGGAAAACATGAAATAAGAATAACGTATGAATTTAAAGAGGGAAAATATTTATGAATAAGTAAAACGAAAGACATAAAAGATTATAACGGAAAAGTAAACAATTTTAAAAAAGGATAAAACAAAGTGATTTAATAAACAACACAAAAAGCAAAGCGTGCAAGAAAAAAAACAAGGCGCAAGAAAGGACAGAGAGGAACAATATTATTGATCACACTCTTATCGCTAATTATTCATATTGAGTGATATTTTAAATAATTGTTTATCAGATTTTTTCAAAACCAGCTATAACAATTCACTTAATTGCATTGAATAGACTCATAAATAAATTTTTTAATTTATTTTAATCGTTTTTCCATTATAAATTGGTCACGTTGAAGTAAAACAAAGGCGTGATACTAACACGTTTGGTACGACTCGTATTGTGGAAAAAGCTTTGATGCAATGCAAGCTACCAACGAAGCCGGCGGCCGACTAGGAGCATAAATATTTATATTGAACAATTAAGCTTTTGTTTTTTAATACTAACGAGTGCAAGGTAACAATAAGTAATTAATTTTATTTTTCCATTACCTAGTTTTCAAAATTATCTATAGGTCCACAAACTATATTATTTATATTAAAGTTCTATTCTCTAGGAATTCTGAATAACGTCGAATACAAGAAAAAATTACAATGTATACCCTGTGATCCGTGAAATGAAATATACGCCCTCCCCCCCTCCGCGCTATCACTGTGAGTCAAAAATGTAGGTACTAGAAGGGTGAAATTTATTGGAAAATTATTGCAGTGCTTTTGAATAGTTTGTTAGCTTAATTAAGAAATTAGTTTAAATTTTGGGATATTCACTATTAATATGCCTTTGAAGAATATACTAGGCAATACATTTATATATTATTGACATGCTAGCAAATAACAATATTTATAAATGTGTTAAACTTAAAAGAAATTGTAGATTTACCAACTTGAAAAATATTACTGTTTATTAATTCTACATGTTTTATTTCTGCGCGATATTTTTAATAAATTACCTGAAATGTTGTGACCATTTGAAAAATATACACAATAATATCGATTTTGGATTCATCGAAACTTATATAAACTGACAAATCGATGGCAATAAAAAGCGTTATATACTAGTAAAAGCTAGAGAATTATTCCTGAAATGTGTTATCTTTCAACACAAGATAGATACTTATGGAAAGCAGTTTAAAATTTTCGATATTATCTAATCCTAATTATTTTGATGCTATTTTGTAAATAAAGAAAAGTAAAAAAAATTGTATGATATGACTTAAGTGACTGTAACTTTTTCGATTAGTGCAGTATTATCCAAATTCAGCGGAAAATATTAGATTTTTTTAAGACTGGCCATTAAATATAAACGCATTTGTGTGCAACCAATAATAGGGAGGTTTTTTATATTGTGATAAACGGCAACCAAATACTTCGCCAGCCTCGACCATCTCAACTTGGTTGGGAAGCTATATATAGGGCAGATAGAAAATAACATGGTCACTTAAAAAGGAATCCAATCGCCATCTAGACAAAAATACACATTCTGCTTTTAAAAATAATATTACAATTATAAATTTAAAAAACTGAGTCACTTCCTAAATGAAAATTGAAATTTTTAGAGTATTGCGCAACTTTACGCAAGTGTTAGATTATCGCTAAAATTTTACTAACAAGTTTGTTATTTAGCCTGTAGCAAAAAATCGTTACGAAAAAAAATGTAATTTTTATAAATTTATTTATTACGAAGACACTACAATTTAAATACACAGGCAAAGATAAATATAAAAAATTGCAAAGATCAATAATTTCATAATTATTTTCTAATAAATCTAGGCCCTGCCAAATTCTTTAGCAAGGTTTCTGAATGTTGGTAGGTACTAAGTAGCAATTTAATCTTTCCATGTTAAACAAAAACAGTCGTCCGTCGACACTTTTATCCATATTACTGCATAAATCATGGAAAACGAAGATTAAAATAAGTAATTGAAATCTTTATCCCAATTCGTATTATGGGTATTGGTAAACCTTAAATTATCTTCGATCTTCGAGAGTATCCGAACATATTTTCAACGGTTCGGAGTTTCTATTTTCAATCAGTTTACTTTTTACAAGTGGGTCACGTATTTATTGTACTCTGTGTAGAGGGCCAGTTACTTGGTTAAATTTTTGTCACATATTTTTACTTAAGTATCTCCTAAACAAAACGATTGTTTTCATTAAATCCAATTAATTTAAAAATATTTCCTATTCTAAATATTTCCAACTCGTAAATTTATAAATGAAAACCCTATTTCCCCATATAAATCTTCATCCATAAAAAAGAACCCTTGTCATGAAACTCCATTAATCTATTCTTTACGGCAGTGGTTAATAATGAGGGACCTTTCGACTAAACATTTGACTGTTTGGCGGTAATATAAATTAATATTATAAGGTTGTTATACGACCGATACTTTCTAATATTTTTGCCCAAAATTTTCTGTCAAACTTGGAAATCGAAATTAAGCTAGCACTAATGACAAAGAAAGCAGTTGGACTAAAACAAAGGCGAACGGAACGAATTGAACATGACACTCGCTGCACAATTCCACGCCCGCACCGTGCCTCGGCTCCGGCGGAAGTCGGGTGTTTAATACGTCGTACTATATTTGTTATTTATTTAACAATTTTAATAAATGTATTGTGTTTACCGACCAACAACCAGGTTTGGTTCCTAAATGCTATTAATGCTAAACCTGGTCCACGGACCATCGGTTAAGAACAACTGGTCTACCGATCACGACTCTTGTTTTCAGAGAATACACAATGACTTGAAAGTTGTTTGCCTAATTTATCTAATCAAATCTTAAAAATATTTTCTTCCTCTTTCTACTAGCTCAAAAGTGAAGGGATAAAATATTATATCTTCTTAAACCATTTCGAGGGGAGCATCTAATGAAAAATTATTCAGTGTGTAATAAATCTATCCCTATTTTATGTAGGTTTGTTATATTTATTTAAATTAAAGCAGTATCAAAATTTGTTTCAAAATTTTTGTCGTTATCAATCCGATGCAATATCAGCAAAAAAATGTTGTGAAATAATTTGTTCGTGTGTTATTTTATTTGATTACTTAGGATTCGCGAAACATAAAATTATAATATTACTAAAATATGTGACAAACGACATTCAGATTATAACTCTCCTTGAATACTTTAACTCTACAAACACCAGTTATTCCAATATATGGGGCTTTAATTATTTTAAAAATTGCATAGATAACTTAAACTTGTCTACATAGTAAGCGTGGATGTATACTAAATTTTATGAGTATAATTTTTTACTACTACAATATTATATAAGAATACTATTACATAATATACATGTTACTCACAGCGCGTGGTGAATAAAGCTAAAGAACTAAATATTATTATTCTTAATGACTTCTTGGTTAAACACACAATATAAATTATATAAACCGTCAAAATTAATGAAGGAATCATTTTATTAGTTAATACATCATAAGTTTGTGTGTTTTTTCAAATTCTTAAATATGTTACAATACAAATGACAAGGTTGGTAGCGTACAGGCAAATTGTTCACAGCCGTGCGTGCGCAACGAGAATGAAATATTTCGTTCGAGTCACTTTTGGCACTTTTCCAACTCAAGATCCGATTAAGAAATAAGGGAAAATTTAAGTAAGAGAATGATGACATTAACTGAGTTTCAGATTTCATAAATATAACTTTTATAGTTTCTGAAATTTTGACCCCAAAATTCGACTACTTCCAGTCGAATTGGAAGAGTGACATTTACATATAAATGAAAAAAATACTGAGGTTAGTCAAACGTGAGTTATATTTTTGATAAAGATAATAATACCCATTAGTCGACTTTTCTTACTTCTGATGCTAGATTAAATTTATTTCTATTAGTATAATAAGTTTCATAGTAATAACTGTTAAATTTTGATTTTATTTATGCTCTAAATATGAAAAAAACTTCTAACACTATATATGTACATATGCTTATGGTAAATACTTTTTCTTAATTATAGTAGTACTAACCATTTATCCGGCTTCGTATAAAATATTACGGAATCCCACTAAACACTAGATATTTTTATTTGGAGTACAGAACATTCTTGTTTATTATTTCAAACTAAGCCTAGCTTATGATATAAGATTGACGTTTGTACGATAGATTATTTTTATTGACGTCCTCGATGTGATCATCGTGAAAATAAGTCGGGAGCTTTAAGGAAGAATCGAACAATTTGATGACATCTTATTATAAATATCATTTAAATTTCATATCTCATTTTAATTATCGCGATAGTAGCCGATTTACGTTCAGTAATTTAATCTATTTTCAGTTAACATTTTAATTTGTAAAACCTTGATCAATTAAGTAACGTTTTGTTTTTTGATCAAGGACATACTCATTTCCTCATTGCAGGAAAAAACGATAATTTGGCTCAAACCTGCTTTCTGCATTTAATGCCAAACTCATTCGTGTCATGTTTCAGACTTGTAATGATTTTGAGGGTATAAATCAGATTAAATAATGAAATATATCCTGCATTATTATTTGTAGATATTTTAAGTTCAACACATAATTTAATTTGGTTATGAAATAGAATTCATTAATAAACCGGGATTTAAATTAAAAAAATACAATATTCTAAGTTTATTTCCCTAAAATTTTTGTAAATATTTAAATTTAATTGTTTAAAAATTTGATTCACAAATCGTTTTATATATATATTTTTTGTTCCAGTTGTTTTATTATGATTTTATATTTAAACTTGATTTACTCAAAATGTAAGAATATAAAAGTTTTCGTTTAAAGCAATTTGTTCCTTCTATCTGCACTGATAGTGCTAATAATACGTACAAGAATTTATTTCATATTTCGACTTTTATATTAAAATTGAATTTTTCACCATTTTTATTTTGCTTTTGCTTTGCGGTATGAAGTAATGGGACTAAAGCAATAAAATTTTTATGGGTAATTGTAACCAAAATAAGAAAATTTTTAGGGGGTTGGTAAAAATCCTCTTTTGATACTTTTAATTTAACTAGAAAGTTTTTATAAAATATATTTTTATTTAAAAACTTTTACTACCAATAAGAAATTTTCAGAATATGGCAGGATTTTTATTAGCCTACATTCATAAAAAAATTACGGGGTTTTTACGGGGTAAAATATTTAAATTTTCAGGCAAAATTAGAGTTTTACTAAAATACACTAAAACCTAAAATTATACTAAACTTTCTTAAATGTGAAATTTTGGCTAATGGTTATGGAGCTGGCTGGTCCACTCGTAATACTACACCTCCATATTTAGATATAAATTATTTCTGGAAAACTGCAAACTTAATTATGTATAAATAAATAAACAAATGATATTGGAATAAACTAAAACATCACGAATTTGTGGTTTCTGACAATAAATGATATCTATAAACTGAAAAAATCAACTTTGAGTGGTCATTCGGTACCTAGAAACGAGATGACCGTCGTTCACTGAGTATTGCGATATTAAAAATTATGTACACCTGCGTAATTAAAAATGTTTGAAATCATACTGTTTTATTGCTGTTCTATGCATTATGGTAATGCATACGGTATATCCATATTTAAGCAAGGTTCAGTGGAAATGAAAACCTATCGATTCATAATTTCCAAGCTATACATAACAAAAAATTTTGAAAATTATACACATATTGAATTATACGAATGCCTAAGCGGTATGGATTTACAGAAAGCGGTTATATTGATTTATTTCACATTTTTGACATATTTACATTGTAAATAAACTGTTGAGAAACCTACTGTAAAAGGTATGGAGGCTGATCTTGTGAGATGGTTTAATAAAACTATTACTAGATATCTTCGATTGAGTATAACAATATATATAACAGTTATTTTGTATAGGTAATAGATTATCAAAATTTACACTTGTACTACAAATCTCATATGATGAGGCAAAGTCCAAAATATAAAGTGTTGTCGGTTGTGCCTTTGTTTGAAAATCTTCTTATTTTCTTTTCTTTATTTCATATGTGTGTACAGAATTAGCCTAATTTATGTATTATGATACACTGGTGAACTGGTACATAAGGTTAAAAGATGAGTTTTTATTTTAAAATACAAAGTCAGTCTACAGTAAATTAGATCATTTGTATGGAGTTTAAGTAAACTTTTTACATACCTAACTAAGTGTCATAATTTGGTCGACTATATCTCGTAAACTAGTCAAGCCTACTTCGCTGTGATAATTGTATTTTTAGTTTTTAATTTATATTCCTAAATAACACATAACTTTAATGAAAATGGCAATTTTAAAGCTTAATATTTTGTAAACGGACCCCTATATCAAAAATTGCTCCTAACATACCCCCAATGTTTTGGAAGACACTTTCAAAGATATGGGAATAAATACATTTTATTCACAGGTAATATTGTATATGCAGGGAAGATAAACTAAAAATTGTTTAAAAGGTGATAATAAATAAAATATATCACAACTCTTTAGGACATGTATGAATATGCCAAATTTAAGCTTTTTATTCGATTACGCAGATAGCGTTACATTTTTTATGTAACATCAAAAACAGCTTGGATTAAAATAAAAATGTAGACAAAAAAGTTAAAGATAACCAAAAATTAAGATAAAGTCATATAATTGTTTTGTCACTATACGCTTAGTAATCACTTCATTACTAAGAATGGACATTTTTTCTAGTTTAATTAAATTAACTTACCTTAGCATAACCATGTAAAACAGAATATACACCATAGGGAGTTATAATCCTATTTGTTACCATTTTATTGTTCAAAAATTCATTGTACAAGTAGAAAAATTAGCTCACAGCAGTGAAATAAATTAGTCAGCATGTGAACAGTAAAAAAATATTCTGGCCGAAATTTAAAATATGTTGTGATATATACATATACTCTTATAATAAATGTAAGCTCACGTAAGTAATAGCTTCTTTATTTTGGAAGCTAGAAATTAGAACGAAATACGTGTAAGTCGTTTAACGGTAGCAGGAAATTTAACGACGGGACGTGACTTTTTCGGACGTGTAAAGTGCTTTCCACTATTATGTAACGTAAAGCAATTAGGGAATAAGTTCCGATCCGTACATCCAATTAAAAAGCTCACGTTGTATTTTGTGTTACTTAATCTATATTATTTATTTGAAAGGACGCATGTGTTGTATTCAGAGATTTATGTATTGTTTGTATGTATTCTTGAGAAATTTATGAAAAATGTATCTGACTGCAGGTTTCCACAAAAAAATTGATTGAGTTTGTTAATTTTTCAGAAGGATATCTATTTACCCTTAGTTTTACACATGTATATAAAATTTAAATTGATATTTTCATATTTGATTAAAAGTAGAGACGTTTTGATTTCAACTGTTTTCTTCTTCGTATTTACTTCTAGACTTATCAAAAAGATGTTAGATGAAATAGAAACTTGAACGGTAATATTGAAGGAATCAGGTTATATTGAATAAATGTGAGTAATATGGTTATTAAAGAAGAAATTTTAAACCTATTCCATGTCGTTGTTATATACTTTAAGCGAAAGCTGAGACATAATAACTAACTATGCGAACCTTTATTTCGTCGTTTACTGCTGTTGTCAAAGATACAAAAAATATTACGAACAAAATTCTTTATTATAGCGACATGTAATTTAAATAGCACTTGTTTGCCTTATATTAATATCCGAAGGTTATATTACAATGAGATAATCAAATACAATTCAGTGGTATGCAGTGTCTTTTAGGAAGGGCAAACTGCGAAGGGACGAACGCGTAAAAAATATATATAGTTTCTAGTCTCTCTCGACGTTATCAACTAGACTTATCGAACTATGGTTTTAACCATGACCATAAAAGCCTAATTTTTGCTTACCTAAAATTACAATAGTATCTCATAATACCTTTAAATTATTTGTAATTCTATGTAATTATGTTCCCGATTCGCGAATCGGGAACACTTAGTCGCTCTTTGAAAAAAATCTCTACACGCGAATGGCTAAAATTTTGTAATTTAAGCAAGATAAATGTTTTTTCAAAAATTTATTAAAATTATTTACAAAATTATTTTCGAACGAGAATGATAAACAGACAGCAGGGAGATCGTCATAATACAGTAATTTATTACTAGTGTGCAAAGGTCTAAAATTTAGAATTTTTTCAGTCTGAATAGAGCGAAGGTATTCTAACAAGCTTCAGCTTGCCTTGAGACCATGGACTGACGCTATGAAGTGAGATAATCAATTTTAGTTTCATATGAACCATCGCTGATTCGAGAAGTTCCTGTAATTTGATACAATATAGAAATGAGGTATGCACATTTTATTCAAAATTCCACGTACTGCTACGTTCGCTATGTACACGCGAACTGCAAATCATACATGGAAATAGGGAATTCACTTGATAATTAAATATGTCAAAATTTTAGTTAATAAATGTTCAAAGCAAGCTACGTGTAATTGCTTATAAGAGACTGCGTACTGCTGCTATAATTTCGCCTATGTTTTGTTAGAATCAAATATCAACTATGTGCAAGCAGTTTTATCTCCATACAAAATTGTCTCAAAAAAAAAGAGACTGAAGAAAAAGAACAAGTTGTGTGGTTTTAGGAAACCACGATGAAAGTGAAACTTTTTTTCAGATTGTAGGCATTTAATTGAGAATTTTTCGAAAACTACTTGACTTAGGATTTTAAAAGTAATATTAACTTAAGACGTGAAAAAGGAAATGATAATAGTAGACAAGATATATAACTATGAATGTTTATTTTACTCTGCGTACTAAAGTACATAATACATAAATACATAAATAAATACAATGTTCGGTATGATATATATACATATTAAAATATTAAAAACGTAGATCAATATTTATATAAATCATTGAATTATTTTAAATTTCGATTATTTGATCACTAACTTCATCTTCGCTTTGAGTCTCACAGTTTATAAATGTAAATAATATTTTGTGGTAACTAAAATAAGTATCGGTCTTTTCCTCGTTTATCGGGTTATTTGATTTATTAGCTATATTTGCGTCCATCGCGATCAAGTGACTATGAACATTTACATGAAAACACAGATCAAATCATACAAATAACACGATGCACTTGCACGAAAATAAGTGAGAATGTAAACGCTGCACAGCTGATGAGAGCTATAGGTACCGCCATATTGGTTTCAACTGCTCTGCCAAGCGCCTTTCACTTTACCCCCACTCCGCGGCCGACTGTAATGCGACATGCGATAGGTAAACGAAATATTCTGAGGCGATACAATAAAAGTTTCACTTTAAAAAAAGAGACTGAATGCAATAATGAAGAGAAAATATCAACAACCTGAGGAACAGTTTTACTCACATAGAAACGTAGAGAAAATAGCAGCGAAAATTTAATAGTTAATTGTTTCCATTTTTATCAGTCAGGTCATTTTTACCCAAAGTTGCAACAGTTGTTCTAACTTATTTTACGTTTTAAGTTATACATTTGCATTGTTTATTTGTATATTGTCAATAAAAAATAAACAAAAATGACTCTAAGTAACATCAAAAATAATAAACAAGATGGAAAACTTAATCATGAAACACCCGTTAGAAAGAAGTTAATAAATAAAATTCGAAACAATTCATTATTTTTCTGCATAACAAGATATATATACCTTTGACGTGATATTTCAAAGCTGTTTCCCGATTCATATCTCCAATTTTCAAAACAAATAAATCATTTATAAATGTCAGTTTAATGAGAGTTATATAGAGTGTTTTATATATACAAATCTATACATAAAATAAAACTGTTGTATGTATAGATATGTATATAAGAGGATAAAATAAAAAAAAATATTTAAGTTATATTAAGTTGTATGAGCTCGCACCAGGTAAAAAGTACTGACTCAATTCGACTGGAATTTATTTTGGTAAACAGAGGAGTTGACTTGAAGTAACATATAGTATGGATAAGCCGGCTTTGTTTACTCAATTAGATAATTTGCGTTTTCAATATTCCTAATAATTCATCAGTGAATTTTCCAACCGCACATAGTTGGCGAAGTGGGTATAGCTAAATGTAAAGTAATGACTAGTGAGGGAGGGATGGTATTGGTAAGAGCTTAAGTAAGCAATGTGAATGCGGTTGACACATAGGGGTAGATGTCATTGCTAGTCTTTTTCCGCATATCACATTTTTCAAAGTTGCAGGTATTTGATATAGGCTCATTTTATTTTTTCGATTTTTTTACAATTTAATATGTTGTTAATATTGTAATTTATTTACTTTGGTAGGTTTTGCATTAGGATGTATAAATTTGGTTTATTACCTACTTTATTGTCTAAAGTATGTTAAACTGTGTAATTAATCTGTCTGTACATTGAAAGTATTTACGAAAATAATGATTTAGGGAAAAATAACAAAGTAATAAATTTCAAATTATTGATTATGAGCCTGTTTATTTGTTCGCGCATTACGAAAGAAAGGTAAAACATTTCAATGAAGCTTTTACTGGCGAATTTTGTTGGTTCTAAAATAAAATATCGGTCACATTTCAGTTAATTTAACAAGTAAACAGACTTATTTCTTTAAATCGAATTAGTATTTTAGTACGTGTAATGGGATATTTTCTATGACTATATATCCACATACATAGAGTGCTAAAATCATATCCATTCCTCCGGACTTGCCGTAGTCGAGTAAAATAGGATTTAAGGAAAAAATGAAACGTAAAATAAAATGAAATAGGATCTTAAGGAAAAAATTAAATCGATATTAAAAATGAATAACCCTTAGAAATGTATTCGAAAATATTTAAAAACATTGCCTTTTACTATGTTCCTGTTTAAAATAAAATATAAAATACTTTTAAAAGTACTGATGATATTGGGATAAGATTTCTACAAAAAAAATATTTTCTTGTTTATATTTATTGTTTAAGTATTTTTGAACTATATAATATTATGTTATATAAACAAGATATAAAAATTTAAATCCAGTACTTTAATTTGTAAAAGTGTGTAATAAAATCAAATCTAACACCTTATTAGAAATTATACATGTATCTAGCTATTAACAATATGTTTTAATTAGTATTATACATACATGCGGGATCGAATTAATGCAGAAAAAAAGTCTTCAGAGCTTTGTTAAATTAAGAACTCGACCGTAAATTGATTTAAAAAGACTTTCTGATTTTTATCGTTATCAGATGAAAAAAGATGTAAAAGGCATCAAATAATACAAAGAAGATGAAAGTATATTTCCGTTCATCCTTTAATGGAAAGTGTAAACAAAATTGTTTTCCACAATTCGATATTGGAGAGAAAATAAAACCGGCATAAAAATATTGCAACCAAGTATTGTACTGTGCTTCTGTAACAACATAAAAGCTATTCTTGTAAGGAATGATGCGATGTTTTGAAAATGAAACTAATAGGATGAAGGAAGTGATTTCTTATTTAGAATGACCTTTATCAGGGATAAATCAGAAAACGATTGTTTCTTCTTTTAATAATATTCTATTTCTACACTTTATAGCAAATTAGATAATATCTGCTATTTTCATCAATTTAATATTCTGCTGTAAAGTTACATGTCTTAAGATTCGTAATTCTGTTAGCTTTTTACAATTATGGAATATAATTTTTGAAATGGGTAATGAAAGAAATGTCAACATTTTAGTAATTTTTCTTTAAGAATGGTAATTTTCATATACATAAATAGAAAATTAATGATTTTTTTTAATTTTAAATATATTTTCTACATTTTATTTTAGAATTTTAAAAGTTATTCTAAATAGTATAGCCACCTTAACATCCTGTTACATTGGATAGTGGTATAACATTACTGATAATTACATTATAGTTCACTATAATAATTGCCAAAGGTGTATACTAGAGTGTAATATCCCCTTAGACATCTTCCAAAACTTCAATAGTCATCTTAACGTATTTTTTAAAATTTTCTGCATTAAAAGTGATATGCCTCATGCAACTTCATATATAAAAGGTAATTATTTTCATTTATACCTTATTCCAAGTTTTCAAGAAATGGAATGATTGCGTCAATATATTCTATAAAGAATATCTTTCCAAAAGTTGATCGACTCAATAAAATATCTATATTTTATTAATTACGATAGAAGCGAAAAAAGTGACAAAGCACGAGTCGTGCAAATTTCGTCTTCCACACAATTAGTTATTGATATGCTTTGTATTATATATATATATATATATATATATATATATATATATATATATATATATATATATATATATATCTTCTTTTTTTCTTTTTTTTTTAATGTAACTGAAAAATTCAATTAAATACTTATCCACTTCCGGACGTCTGAACAATTTAAAATTTTACCACATATCAAGAACAAAAACATTAAAAATATTATTTTTATTTAAAAATGATTGTCAATAGGAAAATATATTTTACAATTGTATATAACTGAATGGTTTTTTTTGATTCAGCTTAACATAAGAATAAAGAAGATAATACAAAAAATTTCATAAATAAAATTTATAAAATAAAATTATAAATTAATGACCCTAAAAACTACTTCTGTACCAATATGAACGAAAATTTTTTGTTAAATACGAAGATTTAGGTCAAAAGCGAAAGGATGTCTCAAAACTCGGTATAACTTAATCTTTTTGTAATAACTTGAAATAAAAATAAAGTGATTGATAAAAAAAAATACTTTAATATAAAAAAGTAGCCTGCTCTCGATTTATATTTATGATAGCTGATATCAAGCACCGCAAACTTTTTCAACATTTAAGTTAATTTTTTTGTCTATTTCTTTATTCTTATGTTAAGCTGAATCAAAAAAAACATTCATTTATACACAATTGTAAAATATCTTTTCCTATTGACCAACATTTTTAAATAAAAAGAATATTTTTAATTTTCACGGTACATTATTGTAATATCATGTTTTCTACTTTTATAAATTGCAATGTTATTTTTAGGCACAAATTTTTGATACACAATAAAATATATCTCTCAGTATGAGAGTTTATTATACATTAACTAAAAATTTACACTCTAATAGTGTAAAATTTATAGAATCTACAATATCACCTTTATTTAATTATGGATGTCAGAAAAATATGAAGATAGCGGTATTTATCTAATGTTTTGTTGTTCTAATGTCAATAATACTATTAATTTCTAACGTCTGTTCCGTGAGTTTTCTAATCTTAACAAGTGGCCTCAAGGAGATAAATTTAACATTTTTAGGACAAAGTCCTCTTTTAGAGCATTGATTTTTAAGATACTTTGCTATTCTCAGATATATAAACCAGAACGGTTTCAACAATTTATTGGACGTTGATTTATGGATCAAAGAAAATGTTTCGATGGAAACTCTTTAAAACTTGTACGCAGATATTATGTGGATTATAATATAGTATCATAATATTTATATAATTAAATTTTTACATAAACTGAAATTTTGTTAAATTTTGTGGTGGCCTTGTATATTAAGAATACATTTTTAAAATTTTGTTAAACGGCATTTATTTTACCAAGTTTTTTAAATTAATTCTTTAATAAATTTTTCTTCTCTTCATTTAATGATATATTATCTATTTTGCTCATACTCGCTGTTAAGTCGGTTTAAAAAATAAAGAAGATAAAAAATAATAAACATTAAATCAATTCAATTTTTTTGTTGGCGATTATTCACGTGACTCGATATTATTCAGTATCGCAATATAATTTCAGGTTAAACACACTTAAGTAGAAAAACGACGTTCAGCAATAGTTTGGAATGTCGGTGCAAATCAGCAAAATATGGAAAAAACATTTTATTACCTTATAAGCTTCGAATATAAATTTGGCTTAAAGTTACTATTGTGTTTATATCAAATATTTAAACTAAATCCTTTAATTTAAATTAATCCGTGAAAGGAGAAACACTGCGTATGTGTGTGCATACGTAATCGCGCGTGAATATGCTCTTGTGTGTGGGTATGCGTTTGCATGTATGAGTGTGTGTGCGTATATGTGTGCGGGTGCGTACGATCCCTTTATTGCCATTAAATTATGGCAATAAATTTATGTATATAAATTCAAAGAATCGTTTAAAATGTGTAATGTTGCATTACTTTAAAAAAGCATAAGTATGCTGATGATAGAGGAAGTAAAATTTGCATGTTATTTGAAAACTTTCAGTTGATTTAGAAAGTTTGAGTCAGTAATATTAATATTTAATACGAAGACCTTTATGGTTGCCCACCAACTAGAGATACAGATCTAATTGATTCCATGATTAAGAAACCCCTAAATATGGCCTTTTGAAAAAATCTCAGATCAAAAATATTTTTAAAAAGTTTTGGTACTTATTTGATTGGATTGAAATAATGTAGATAATAATGGGCTGCTATCGTAAGTTGAGGCAAACAATTGAAAGAAGTAACATTCCCAAGTAGATAAACTGAAGGGCGACCAAAATTAAATAATAAACGAGGTCAGGATTAGTAAACAGATGACTCTCTTTCCATCTCAATAAGACATTAATGATAATATCAAAAAACAAAACATTTTAAATTATTTTAACACTAAATTCATTACTTTGTTTTAATTTTTTACTCTTTGCTTGTTTCTCTACTTAATAAACAGAAGAGCTAAATTACGCCCACGAATGATTATAAGTTGTACTAAAAGATTCGAATCAAAATATTCAAATAGTTTTAAAACTTATCACGAAAATTATAGTTGCAAATAAGCAATAAGTTAAGTTGAAATTGATGATAAGGACGGTGTCTAGCGCGTTAGAAGTAAAATTTCTTTACTTATTATTAATTTAAACCGTTCCTTCAAAGCACTGACTAATGAAGAGTTTTAAATTTACTTTATCAATATTATTAATAAATAAAAATTATTATTTGTGATTTATTATGAATCAGAGCATAATAGAACTGAAACATGCTTAGCTTATTTTACTACATACGTGCTTTTCACTGTAGTTCTGAGTGACAGATATAAGAGAGAGAATCTCTAAACGCATTTTCGTACAACAACTTGTAATACGTCTAAGCAACAAGTAAACGAGTATTGATATGCAATGCAAGTGAAGTTAGATGACCCCGGAGATGATCGGGGATCATTTTTGAAAATATTACAGAGTTCTTAGTAAGAGTAGTGAATAATAATTAATAAGGAAATAATTTTACACAGCAGTTCATAACGTACGACATAAAGAAAACTTATTATTTATAGAAATTCTAGGAAAATATTTTTACAGATATTCGTTGGTTGTCGTACAAAGCGTTTTTTGTAGAAATTCGAATAGGTACATAAATTAATGTAAAACTCTCATTAATCTTCATCGTGTTAGCCTACATATAATTACATTAATGGTATACCACCATTATATATAAAATCTTCTAAAAAACGAACATTAACTTAAAAAGATCTAGCGCTTAAGACCAAATAAATAATTACTTCTTCATTTTTTCTGTTAGTACTCAGAGATGAAACGTTTATTTCTGCCTAATATTGAACATATATGTAACAATAAATATTAGATTATCTATGTTTACTTAATTAAATCTATGATTTTGCTTAATCAAAATATACGTAATTTACCAAAATTACATCACAGTTTTTCTAACAGATTATGCATCTTTATGAATGTGTATTCTACCAAATATATCTGATTTTTTAGTGTTTAGCAGTCACATCAAGAAGTTGTGTCTCTTAAAGACTTCGCTAGTTCAAAATTCTAAAATAATTTACTTAAATACCGTCGAATATTTAAATTTGCGTAAAAGTTTTCTACAAAAAAATCGCTTCAATCACTAAAGCTCTACGTAGAGTGACGTCATTAATTATAAAAGTGCTTATTGCTTGTCCGACGTTCTAGAAGACGTGGCTCGTAATAGTAATTTGTGTTAAACGTCAATCCTCGTTTAGTCTCTAAGGCCGTGGACTAACTAAAAAGCTTGCTAAATTAGGTTACTCGCTCTTTTCGCTTACGTTACAAATAAACCCTTGTTGTTTTAAAATGAAAACTAACTTTTTTAAATTTAATACTGACCTGACTAACATAATTGTTTCTTAACAATATACAAATATACTTCACGAATAAAATTTACGTAACGTTTTACTACAAACTATAAAAATGCCCATTAGAGTTTTGAATTCAAATTAGATTAATATTTTCATATTTTGACCAAATATTCTGACGTTAACTTTCAATTACAACTAAGTGTATCATTAATTTGTTTTTAATAAATCTCGATTTTAAGCAAAAGCATTGAAAACCTATAAGTTCTACCAATAATATTAATGATCGCAAAAAAAGCTATTTCATATAACATAGCAGTGCGTTTGTTAGCAACTTGTCGTATACTTATTATTAGATCGAACTTGTTTATTGAATAAAAAAATCGATTACTGTGACGTTCAAGTAATTAAATTAAGAAACAAACAAAGGTATGTGGAAACGATTAAGAGTCTACTACCTAATTATAATTTAAAAATTTATGCACAATTAAATTAAACTACGTGAGGTAGTATTATTTCTACTTTCTTTAATTACTTTACCACGACTTAGGTTTCGTTGTTTTGGAACATCTTCAGGTGGGCTATTAGCAGAGATTAACGCCACAATTTTAAAACATAATTTTACAAAATTAACTCCATATGTATTCAATATTTGATAATTTATGTCAGACCGTGCTGATAGTAACTATAATAAGAGTAAATATTACATGAACAAGTTAAGCAATTAATTGGGTTGAAACTCCACCGAGTAATAACTTTACAAATATATTCTTTTGTTCTTAAATAAAGTATTGTCATTTATATAATTATACATGCATATATATATATATATATATATATATATATATATATATATAATACAAATTTAAAACTAACATGATGAGATGATTTGTTGTGTATAAATCCAGAATAACTAACAAAATTTACTAGCTACATAACCATTAAATTTTAGGGTTTGTTACCTAAAAAATTTAAAAAATGGTACTCCTATAATATATCACGTGTCCTTTTGTCGATCTATTTGTCATAGTGACTAAAATTAAACATAGAAATAAAGTGTATTGACATACATATATCGTAATAGTTAACATTCATATTTCTATGGATTTGAAAGAGGCTGGGGGAGTGGACAAATGAAGTATACGGATATTTTTCGGATTCTTTTGATACATGGAGTAAGATTTGAAAAGCTAATTTGAAAGGCTTTTAAGGTTATTTTTTTTTCATTTCTAGTTAAAAAAAATCTAAAAATATTAGTAAAATGTCTACCAAAATGTAACCCATTACCTTCATCTTCGAAATTGCTCAAGTCTAAATTAGAAAAAAAGGGTTTCTAGAAATTTACCTAAGCTTCATCAGAAAAGTATGGCGAAGGCTGTTAATGAAATTGTTTTTAGAAGTGCATGAAACCTTCCACATATTTTAAAGTTAAACTATATTACGTATTTACATGGTAAAAAGTAATATTAAAATTTGTAACTGGATTAAAATAAATACCACGTATTCCTAACCGTTCAAATATGCCTAAACCTATATAGAATCCTCATAGTGTGATGAAGTTTTTTATCAACCAGTAAATCTAAACATAGGAATGTTTGTCGATATTTTTTCAGATCATTCTGCTGATGATGTTATTTACCATGTGGTCAATTTAAAATGTATTTGAAAATTCATGCATGGTTGATAAAGTATTTGAATTTATGTGAAATATTTTTATTCTATTATTGAAAAATAAAACAATAGAAAAAAACGTTTTTGATGGATTATGGAAGTCATGAAGTTATGTTTTAAACATATTGTAATTTTATTCAATTACGTCCAAATATTATAAATTTAATAACAGTAAAGAACATAGCTCTATTCAGAACCTAATAAGAAGATTGGGGGATATTGTAATGATTGGCTTATGAAAATCGCTGAATCATCAATTTAAGGTACACAAATTTTTATTGTATCTTCAGAATACATTTTCATTGACATTTAACTGAAATATTCTTCTATGACCATTTACATATCGCCTAGTTTTATAAACTTAGGTAAATATCTAGAATAACGTAAATATACCGAAGTGTAGGCGAAATGGTTTGTCCTATAACTCGTGTAGATTTTTTGTATCACAAAATTAAAATAAAATTTCCATAAAAGCTACGTTATACAAAGTATTTATTTGTAGGATTGACAATATAGAAACTCTAAAATTGTAGCTGAGAAATGCCTTAAAAGAACAAATTACATTACTCATATGCAACCTCTAAAATTTTCACGTAAAATTAGGAATTCAGATTATTACACTTGCCATCTATTTTTAGAATATTAATAAGGGTAAATCTGTCAAATTTTATCTGCGTCATTTACAACACTGAGAAAATAGGTTGGGCTAACGAACAGATGGGTATACACTGAGTTGACGCTTCAAGTGATTGTTTCTGAAATATTTCGCACGTAACTCTAAAAACCTGCACACGGGGCAAATAAATTGATCAAGGCGTGTCGTTTAACAGAATGACGCTCCAAATGAGTCACTTTGATATTTCTCTCCGCGGGGTGTTCGCTGTCAAATTATCTTATTTGTCGACCGTTTCATAGGTTGAGGAAAATTATATTTCTGTCAACAAAGGTACCGATTCGAAGAAACTCAGTAAAACGATATTTTGGATATGTAGTTAGTTTGGCCTAAACTTAAATATCCATGAATTGTGATAAATATGTATATCTACAGTACTATTAGGAGGATTTGTTTCATAATTTCTCTAAAGTAATTGCAATTTTGAAAACTAAGTGTAGGATTTTACGAGAATTTTTGACAAATTCTGTAAGTAATAATCTCCCGTAGGGATAACCAACACTGGAAAAAAAAGCGTCAGCACTGTAAATTTTATGCTACAGGTCATTTATACTGCACAATTTATGTTAAATCTGAGGGTGATGAATAATGTATAATTTGTGAAATTAAGAAAATATCTGAACAGTGAAAAACGAATTGGAATAAGTTTAAAATGTGAAATCATGACCCGCTCTCTTTTTAAAGTTACAGAACAGTAACGAAAAGAAAACATTACAATTTTTGTATTCATTATGATATAAAAATTCGAAGCATAAATGATGAGTAAAACTTACCTATGAGTGAATCCGTTGTCTTGTAAGAAAATTAAACCAAACAAAACTTTAAAATTTAGGCAAACTATTTAAAATTCAATAAAACTTCCGCGCGTTTGGCGAGTAAGGCTTTAACTTAGGCCGATTGGCTACCCAAGAGTTATTGAATTTCAACCTATAGAAATTTAACTTGAAATTTATGAATTGCGCAAAAATCTTTGTTCTTATTAACATAATTAAATGATTTTAGAGTCACATGGTAAAAAAAAATATTCAGTAAACCGTTGAGAATTTCTTATCTCTTTTTCAACAAAGATCGCCTATTTAAGTAAAACACATGAACGAAATTATATTCATGGTAGTCAAATAAATATTAAAAGAATTATAACTCTGGTTAATAGAAAATTAATATGACTGAAACCAAGTGGAAGTATCGGAGTTTGGAAACGAATTTATCTGTATGCAATTCAATTACCCTCTATAAATATTGCATCAATTTCAGTGAGATTTTCATTACAATTTTTTGAAGACAATGAGCTCAACATCTATTTTAATTCAATTTGCAAAAAATTCAATAAAAAAAACAAAAAGAAGAATTTTTATATAAGCAGTAGCATCACTGGATTTCTTATGAAGAAATTCATTGTGACTGCATCAATTTACCGATAAGTCATATTTGTACATAATCAATTTATCATAATCAATATAAAATTATATGATTACCGACAATTTGTGTCTTTTTGGCAGTCATTTTGTGCGTTTTAATCGTGTTATTACGTGATTTCGTTCTCAAAATTTTAAACATTAACTTATTATTACGTTTTTATTTTTCGTATATCATTCTAATCAAAACCTCTTTGCATGTTATGTGCATATTGCATTTACGTAAAAACAAAAAAAATTACGTGTAAAGAAAATCGTGTGTGGATGTTCGTTACTTTATCACGCCTAAACGGCTGAACAGTTTCTCATAAAACTTCGATGTGAATTGTTCATGGTATTTTTGTTCAAAAATAAAAAGAAAGTTCTGCGATATATCAATAATTCGCACGACGTCATTTTATCAACTTTTTACCATTATTTACGAAAAGATATTGTCATGCCCCCATTTGATCAAAGACTACTCCGGCCATCTTATGCATATAATTCGTGCGGAAATAACCACGAAATACAAAATTATATTTTTATACATCTATAATACATATATTTATACAAATTTCCGGAATTCATATCCTTAGTTATTAGATATAAGTGCAAAGCAACTTACATACATATATCGCAACTCATATGAGGGAAGTCTTCCAGGACGGGACACTTATGGTTTATTGGAGTTTAAAAATAAATTAGTCTTTAATCGACATTTTTAGTTAACAAATGTTTTTAATTCTATAATTAGTACTTACGAATTTTAGTTTCTTTTGTCTTTTTGTTCTTTTGTTTGGAAATCATTCATTGAAAAATCTCTCCTCATTTGGAGTATCGACATTTTATTAATTATAAGCAATACAAAGTATGTAATATTTATCAAAATAATAAAAAGAAAACGGTTTTATCCAAAATGAAATAAAGTTGATGGAAAAAATATTTTTTTTTCCCGAGGGCACATAGTATTGATAGGTATACCGTAATTATTAGATACTCGTCAAACCGAAAACCTTTGTAGAACTGTTTTTTTCGTTTTAATGTCTACTACTGTGAGTTTACTTGGTCATTTTACTATGGGTTTAAACTAGTTGTCATTAGTCATCTGTAGTTGTCATTAGTCATCTGTAGTTGTCATTAGTATAAAGCGATACAAACATAGATATAAAAAATAAACGTATGATTATAAATTAAAAACTCTTTGGTTTTGATTGTTATTTGGTGTGTTTGTTTAAATGAGCTACAACCAGATTTCTAATTAGTTTTTAACAATAGAATCATAAATTTATAAAGAAATATTATTGATTATATTGTATCAGTGGGATATAAGTTACAATACTCATAACTGCAGAACGTATTCACCGATACAATTTATTAGATAATCAATTTACGTAATCAACGCTTGCAAGCACTTCGACTCGTAAGTTGTACAACATTATTTAGCGGTATATATTCACATTCACCAGAGGGAAAATAAATTTTATTTAGGAGAATTGCCTTCATTTTATTAATTTCAAAACACAATTGATTTAAGTAGGGCACGAACCATCAGTTTATTGAACACCGATCAGCCAGTTTTAGTATTATGCTAATTCACGTTCAACCTTCCATAAACATACACATACTGATACATAGGTAGATATTGTTTCAAATATCCTTTTTAATGCATAATAATGTAGAAATAAAGTACATATTGTTTCCGCGGTGTGTTAGATAGATAACAAACTTTGACGGCGTCGCGCACCACGGGGGTCTGGGTTTGATTATCGGCTTGAACTGGACTTGTATTCTGGTTGGATGTAAGAGATTGCTTTTGTAGCAATAAGTCCGCCATATGTGTAAATTTTGTATAATAAATTACATAAATAAATAAATTGTTTAAAAAGTCTACACAATTTTTTTTTCTCAAAAAGCTTGGATAGAAATACAGAACGACTAGAAATGGTTATGACTAATAGAAGCCATATTTATTAATTTAATAATTATCAAAATTTCCCTGCATGCTTTGTCCTAAATTGTTTTATATAAAGTCAGCCTTAGAACGTGTTGTTACTCAGTATTGCATTCCTTCATCCCGCAAAACAAAGGGCGCTTTCTCGCTACACTGCCCCAAAAGTAATTAGATTTAAAAAATGGAAATAATCAATATTTAATTTCTAGCACGTAGTTCCTAGGATTGTGGTAATGAAACATCGGGAGATTCTCTTCACGTTTATTCCCAAGTACATATTTTTGTTCAATTATTCATTATCACAATTTCATTGCACCAATCGTAGAATATTCACAGGGAAGTTAGTTCCAGCATTTTTAATACATAGCTATCTAGTTGTAGTACTGTAATAGCTACATTTTATAAAGTAGATAATTTATATTTAGATACCGGTAAACGTACTAACTGAAACTGTCAACTGCGGGGAACCTACACAATAAACGAACTTGTTGGTTTGTTGAATTAATAGCTTCTTTGGGGAATTTAGTTTTCAAGGAAATACTTCAAAAAGAAAAGTTAGTCAGCAAATAATTCTAGTGAAAAACTTATTCTTGTTCTCGTTGGTATTAAATACGCGAGTGTTGAAATTCAAGTGGTTCAGACAGGCAACACAGCAAAATTTAACTTCATAATATTTTTATGAAGAGAACTGTTTCGAACCTCATAGATGTGATGGATTTTCATGGTGCACTTTCGTGCTTGAAATTCTGTATGCCTAAATCGAATGATTTTGAAGATCATGACTCATCTATTATAGAAAACGAGACTTCCAAGAATTTACTTCGCTGTTTCGCTTCCATAAAGAATCACAATGTTATTCATTGTTCTTGAGTGCCATTAAAGAAATGGGGTTTTAAGTAAAAATCGGACCTTATATTATGGTTGAAATAAACTTTAAGCACGACATATTTCTATATATGAAAGAAAACTTTAAGACAGAATCAATTCAGTTAAAACTCTTGTTAAATGTATATATAATACATTTGTATTAGACAATAAACTTTTGATTTGAGTGTTTCCTTAAGTAACTACGTCCGTAAATTATATATTATCTAAACAAAACTGTTAGATCTAGTTGAGGCTAATTTAATATGGAAAGTACGTATAGTGAAATTTTGTAACAGTATTTTTGTAATATTTTACATGGACCTGAGAAGAATTAGATTTTAGGCAATGAAATAATATAATTGAACAAGAATTTGTTTTAAACTTAGATTTATTCAGTCAAAAATATCAACAACTTTTTACATCATGAAGACTGTACTTTTTTTATTGGTCAACTTCAAACTTATGTTGCTTAATACACCCACTTATATTCAAAAGATGTTCGTAACTAATTAAAAGTATCATTGATACACGAAAAATTTCATAACACTATCTCTTATGTAATTAAATTTATTAAGCGGTAAAGTTTTAGTAAGAAAATCAGCCAATTGACATGAGCTTTCTACACATTCAATGTAGATCATTTTCTCTTCGACCTTTTCTTTAATAAAATTACAACGTGTAATTATATTGATACATAAAATACTGATTTATGTATCAATATAATTATATTCTGATTGTGGACATTCAATGTTACAGAATTTTGTTGTTTACCTACATCTAGTAAGAATTGTTTAAGTCACAATATCTCTCGCTGCTTCACTAACAGCCATATACTCCGATTCTGTAGTTGACAATGCTACAGTATTTTGTTTTAGACTTGCTCAAGTGACAAGTCCACCATTTATTAAAAATATGTATCCAGTATTGGATTTTCAAGAATCAACATCGCCTGGTCGAGAATCTAATAACTGGTGTACTAGAACCCTTAACTTCAGACATTTTAAACTTATTTATTCTGCTTTTAATGTACATTCTTTGATTTATAGATAAAACCATGTGCTTTATTTATCTCTACACCAATAAATGAATTGAAACTTAAAGTCTTTATTTTAAAGATCTTTATTAATTCTTTCAATAATATAGATACAATCCCCTTATTCTTGGATAATAACAATCCATCATCGACATAAATTTTTAACAATATTTTAATGTCATTAAAGTATTCCACAAAGACAGAATTGTCTGAATGACATGATTTAAAGCCATACATAATAAGAAATGATGTATAATTCATATTCCAACAGCAAGAAGACCATTTGAGATCATATACAAATTGGTTCACCTTACGTAATTTAGAAAAATCCACTCTAATACCCTCTGATTTCCTTCAATATCTCCCCATACAGGAAAACAGTTTTTACGTCAAACTGTTCTATTTATAAACCATTTCTTTCTGCTATACTCAATGTAATTTACATGATAGAGATAATATTTGGGAAAAACCCTAGATATATAGGCCAGGTTAATACCTTTCTATTTCTCCTACCATATTCCTTTTGATACCTAAAATCTATTTGAATATAATAGGCTTCTTTCCATGTTATCGTTCACGTATTGTTGTCCATATGGAAAAAAGGTGATCTTTAATTGTTTTCTTTCGAACACGTTCTTCCAATTATTGTTTTTGTATTAGTACTTGGTATATATCCTCAATTTGATTAATTTCCATATTTCTCTCTCTCCAACGTTTTACAGTCACATTGCTACATTCTTCTCTATTTATATCCCTTGATGGATGATAAGTAGCATCTTTATCCTCAAAACTCCTCATACATCCTCAGAACTCCTCATATATCCTCAGAACTCCCCGTATATCATCTTCAGATTCATCTGGTGTACTTAGTTGTGGTGACAAAATGAGCTGGTCTTCAGTTTCTTTCTATCCATTAATTTTTATCTCAATAAAACTTTGCCTTTGTTTGGTTGTACTGCTCAGTTCATCAAACCTTACATCTATTGACACATGTATCTTTGTATTTTGGTTGTTCATTATATAGTTTCCCTGATCATATCTCGCTAATATAATTTTAATATTTTTTTTTATTTCTTCCTTTTTTTCTTTAGAAACATGTACATATCTCATCGAAACAAATATTCCAAAATATTCAAAGTTTTGTATTTGATTAAACTAGAGTTTCCAATAACACATGAATTATTTGGCTAGATGAGCTTATATTTAAAAGATAGACAGCACAATTAATATTCCATAAATTTATTGCTATGTCTTACGCGTAAAACATTGACTTTCGCGTAAAGCATTGATTTATACTTTCCTTTATTGTACGCAGTTCTCTCTCAACCCTTTCATTCTCTTGTGGGTGTAGGGGGCAGTATACTGATGTCTTATAACTTTATTTTCAAGGAAATTTTTAAATTTATTGTTCACATATTCAATAACATTATCTTTGTGAAGAATACGCAAATCTTGCCGGAAGTGGTTATTCACTATAGCAAATTAATTCATAAAATACTCTAGTGCCTCATCTCTATGCTTTAAGAAATAAATATGGCAATAATTTGTAGCAGCATCCTTAAATGAAACAAAGTAATGCTTTTATGATACTGATGATTCTTCCTTGGGATCACAAACATCACTAAAGACTATATCACCTGACTCAGTTGTACCCCTCAATAATTGCTTAAATGGTAATCTAGCCTACTTGTCACATTGACATACTTTGGGTATAAAATTGTCATTTCCTGTCAATTTAATGAGAACTACTCTAGTTATACTTATGTTTTAAAGTTCTTTAATACTTAAGAGCTCATGCTATACTTTGAGTCTGATTGCACAACATTACAGCTTTCTTGTATAACTGTTTTTATTTCCAACTATTAAAGATTATTTTCTTTCAGATGTGCAAACAAGGACACTGTGTCATATTTTATAATTTGAGCAAATTCATTCTTTTTTATTATCATATAACCTCTTCTGGTGCCTGTTCCTTCAGAGAAAAAATTTCTATTCAATTCAGTCAAATGAAGTAAATATTCCACCTTACGTCTTCCAATATTCTGTCTACCCACTGACTTTTCACCTTTCTTCTAATTAATATCGATCCCTCATCAAGAACTTCTAACTTTTGCATATTTCCTAGTTTGACAGTTATATTCTTATCATAGCCATTATACTCTTTATATTCACAGAAGAATTCGCGTTCGTATGCTATATGTTTAGTACACTCCGCTGTTCAACATCCAAGTATTACCTTTGTTCAGACATGATAAAGACTTTTCTGCACTAAACGCTAAGATATTTTGCTGTTCTCGGCTCTCGGTTTTTTGGGTGCTCTACATTCCCTTGTAAAATGACTACTTTTGTTAAAATGATAGCATACAAATAGGTGACTTGAGTAACTTTCAACGCTTGTATAAGTACTTTTTGGCTTCCTCCTGTATTTATTTTATTTTTGATTTTTCTTAGTGATTACTAATGTGGTTTTATTTTTAGTATCATTCATTAGGCTCGCTTCTTCGTCTATTTAATGTCAAGTTTAATTTTAGATTATCTGATTATCTGGGTCAAGCGATAACCATGCTTGACGCTGAGGACGGTATGAGGGCGGTAATAAGTTTAATATTTTGATAATCAATGCCGTATCACTCAGTTTTATATCACATTCTCTGGACTCTTTCATGAAATCAATGTTCACATAAAGCTTCTAATTTACTCATCAAATCTTTTGCCCTGTCGGAGTTTTCTGTTGGTTGATATCCATTGACGATGTTAAAATGTAGCCATATAGTGTATTTCATTTTCTGAAAGTTTTGAAGTGTTTTCGTTGAAACTTTTTTGCTTTCAAAGCACATTTAACTTGAAATTTCTACTGCTTGAAATTTCTGCCGTCAAACTTTTCAATCTTCATCGAAGTTGTGACTCACATATTAAAATGAGGTAAATTCTTAACGGCACGTGCCACGAATGTTTTCAAGTTAAATATATTTTTTCTTTACTCAATTAGATTTTAAGCTACGAAACAATAACATTTAATAAACATTTCTTATGAACTTATTTTTATTCAGTCACAAATATCAACATTTTATTACATTATATACACTGTACTTTTTTTATAGACACCTCCAGATTTACATTGCTTAATATTCCATAAGATTCTGCATTTCTGGTAAAGAATCCGTAAATATCTTCCTGTAATGGAATTATCCAAATAAGGCCCACATTTTAACCTTATTGGCGGTAATGGTAGTCACATAATAGTGACTACCATGACCGTCAATAAGGATAAAATGTGGCCCAGATTAATAGCGTAGTTCCCCAAGGGACCGTACCACATGTACATGATTGACACCGCCGAATTTTTCAATTTTTGTCGAAAACTACATCATTCACTAACCCATAAAGCGCTTCAACGTAAAAGATAGATGAGATTGGGTGAAAATAATATGTATATATATATATATATATATATATATATATATATATGTATATATACACACATATATATATATATATATACATATATATATATATATATATATATACGTTTATGAATAACTGGACACCTTTAGTGTGTTCAAATTATCTCAGGTAGGTCGTAATTACGTACGAATAGAAAAGCATAACTATAAAGAGTGATGTCATGTTGCATGAGATATGACTTTTTTACAAATTTCAAAGTAAATGTAGTGTGTGATCAATCACTTTTGAAAAAATTTCAATGTAGTACGTGGAATTAAACTGACAAGAAATTTGTTTAGCAATTACACTTTATATATCTCAAATATAATGTGTAATTGCTAAACAAATATA
This sequence comes from Druceiella hillmani, assembly GCA_039881145.1. Taxonomy (NCBI): domain Eukaryota; kingdom Metazoa; phylum Arthropoda; class Insecta; order Lepidoptera; family Hepialidae; genus Druceiella; species Druceiella hillmani. The sequence continues at coordinate 2,496,205 of JAYKKI010000054.1, forward strand.
CAAATGAAAATGCCATTGTTGAAAACAACTTAGGTAAAATCATGTAACACAGATATTTTAATACCCTTGTGTATAATGAGAATACGCTCTGTGACAGTAATATTATTCAAAATACTCACAGTAAAAATTGAAATTATGTACAATCAATTGAAATTTCTTCAAATAAGTATATCGAACATCAACTTCTTAATACCTCGGAGAAACTCGCCAATAAAAACGACATTGACGTCATTAAAGCAAAATAATTAAGGCCGCAAAGGATTTCTAATGACCTACAAGATTTTGATTCGTTTCATCCGAAATCTAAGAAAAAAATAATTAACGCTAGGTTTTCTATTCGTAAAACTGTGTTTTTACTGTAATAAACAGCGATAAAAGTATAATTCAAATATTTATGGTTTAAATTTTTTTTTTATATTGTTATGTTCGATATATTAACTTTTCAACTGGTATATATATATATATATATACATATACTCTTTTAAAAAAAAAACGGGCACTTATATCAATAAACTCTATCAGAGTTATTTTAATATTATTTGATACATTTTATATGGCGATATGATGAGAATATTTTTATTTATTATTGAGATATCGTTTTTACCTACTTCAGTCCATAGACGAGCGCTTTCACACTGGTACATTAAAAATGGCTAAAGTTTATTTTTGCATATTTTTTATTAATTTAACATAAAATTTGAAAATTTAGTAACGAGTATGGCTTCATCTCCTCAATCAACCTAAAATCAATGCGCTTAAACTGCTAGGTATGCTTTCGACGACGTTTTTTATCATTTCCTGAGGAATACGTTCCCATTCAGCGACGATCACATTTTTAAGGGCTTGAATGTTTCTGGAGCTGGTTTTACGGCTCTGACGCGTCGTTTGAGATTATCCCATATGTGTTCTATCGGATTGATGTCGAACTTCTAGCTGGCCAATCTAACTGACGAATTCCAGTATCCTGTATATACGCATCAACGTCTCCAGAACGGTGGGCGCGAGCGTTGTCGTCCATAAAAATCAACTCGCCTCCAACAGCTGTTAATGCGGGTTGGGCATCAGGAATAAGAACCTCTATTATGTACCTTTGCGCATTAAGTGTACCATTTTCAATTTAAACTAACTCGGTACGGTCATCTGAGTTAATACCGGCCCAAAACATTACGGAACCTCCACCGTAAGGTATGATTTCCTCAAAGCACACTTCTGCGAAGCGTGTTCCAGGTATTCGTAAAACTCGCCGACGTCGATTCTCACCACTAATCAATATACGAACTTCATCGGAGAATAAAACACTATTCCAGTCTTGTTGAGTCCATGACGAAAAATTTTGAGCGAATCTCAATCTGGCAACTCGAAGCTCACGGAGCAATGTAGGACCCCAAGCTGGGCGATAGCTACGTATATTGACGGCCTGAAGTCTCCTTCTGATTGTCCACGAGTAAGCCTCGTGTACCTCTGACATCCTCGAGATTCTGTTTGAGATCCACGTATGTAACTTGACGATTTCGTAGCGCTTGACTGACTATGAAGCGGTCGTCCCGTGGCTCAGTGCACAGTTTTCTTCCAGAACTGGGCCTTCTACTGACGGTGCCCGTTTCTTGGTATCGTTGCCAGGTTCTTTGGACGGTGGAACGGTTCACATTATACTGCTGAGTCACATAACATTGGCTACAGCCTTCTTCAAGCAGGGCAATAATTTTACTAGCTCTTATCGTTTTTTCAACCATACTAAGAACAGCAAACAGCAGAAATTTGATTAAAATTTATTTGTTAAAATAAAAAACGTAACAAATGAAAAAGAACTTAATAAGAGTTGGATTTCATTTACCGCCAAAAAATACGTTTTTGTCAGTGGAAGAGAATTTCCATTCAAAAACAATAAATTCCAATTTAGAACTTTCGTTTTTATGTGCCAGAATACAGTATACCTGTCAGTAACAATTACAATTAACACAACCTCTTGATAAATAATATTTTGTTTATAATATGACAAAATCAAAATCGCCCGTTTTTATGCAAAAGAGTGTATATATATATATAAATATATATATATATATATATATATATATATATATATATATATATATATATATAAATATATATATATATATATATATACATATATATATATATATATATATATATATATTTACATATGTGTGTGTGTGTATGAGTGACTATTGTTCCAGGCGTTATCAAAATATCTTTATATTGAAATAACACCTGGGAACTTAAAAGGCGAAATCATGGCGATAACTGTATTTCTGATCGCTACCATTCTATGAATGGTTTTTCTTGTGTTGTTTATAAAACAACGTAACACTTAAGGACATCACTTTTCTCACATTTGGAATGACCCATTTCGACGATTTGGTTTATTATATAATTGCAAGGACCTCTGATTTTGCTTAGTGTCTGATTTTTTTGCAATTTTACACTCCTTGTACTAAAACTTTTTACTTATTTCCATTCATTAGAATAAACTCCTGGATATGTCAATTTTCAGCAAAAAGTCGTGAAATTCAATTAAAACATAAAGAAGAAAAATGGTCCCTTTTAATCATTATAAGAGATGAAAAACTTTGGGATAGAAATAACCGCCAAATTCCAAGTAGTTCCTTGTTGATGAAATTTTGAAGATTGAACTTAATTTAAGTAAATTGTGAGACTCAAATGAAAAACATTATGTCAAGTATTTAATTAAATCTTAATATTAATTATGCCTAACTTTTAAATTTCAATGTTCTACAATTGTATGCCACTAAACTACTTGTAATTTGAGGTTATTTTGATTTCAAGTTTTTTCTGTTAACGTGATGATTTCAAAAGAGAGTACCCCGTTTTCCACATTAATGTTTTTGCTGGGATTTAATAGTATTCTCCAATAAGTAGAAAGACTTTCTGAAAGTTTTCAAAATATTTTTATTTTAGTGAAATATTTCATTACGACATTACAATATCAGCATGTGTGAAAACATTTAATATCGTATTCCAAACATAAGAATAAAACCGAATATGGAGAATTATTTAAAATTTTTCAAAATTCCAATACAGAAATTTATCTTTATCATATGATACATACTATAAGAAATTGTAGCAAACACTACGTTTTTGAAAAAAATATTTATCGTGAACGTAATGTTTCCATATGCACATGTGTGTCATGTTGGCCGGTATAAATTTAAAATACTTCTTAGACACTTTCCTCATGTATTCTTAAAATGTCGCAGCGTCAAGGATATCTTGTAAATATTCCTAGAATTCTTATGGCCCTAAATTTTATTGTTAGTTAGCTATCCCACAACCTTCATGAAAATTAATTTTTTTACGTGTTATGTATATGTTATAAATTATTTATTTATGTACTTCAATATATACAATTGATACGTATGGTATGTTTATTGCTACGATAGCAAGATCTTAATGCCAACCAGAACACTAGTCCAACCCCGCTCGAAGAACGGCCGGAAATCGAACCCGAACTCCGCGGTGCGCCGCGCCGTTAATAGCTGCATACCTTGTGATCGATTCTACACAACGAGGTGACAACAGTTATATAGGAGCGTAAATTATAATTGACGCACCATGAAAGATAAAAACTTGTAATAAAATTTTGTCTGTTAACAGGAACGAGACATGCATGAGCGAACTAGTCCTAAACATATCCTGATACTAATACATAGTGATACCACGAGGATATAATTTATCATTTATTTTAAAGACATTTCATAATTTTAGGTGCATGCTTAATAGACTAAATATAATTTAATTTAATATACACGCATGTATGTTAGGGTATCTCTAATTTTTTTATAATTTTCCTTAACGTAAGACCTCCTAAAATTTGCGTAATTGATGGTAGATTTCCAAAAAAATTTAAAAATAAAATAAAAATATAACTTTAAGGTTCTACCGATCTTTTTGTTTTGTGTCGAAAGTTTTGAAAAATTGCCATTTTTATGATTATATTTCGCTATCCTTAATTTCGGCATCCTTAATCTGCAGCTATCAACTATAAAGTACTTATTTCGTTATCCTTAATCTGCAGCTACCAACTATAAGGTACATCATTAAGTTTGTCTTATTTTTCAAGAACGACCTAAAACTTAAGTATAATAGAAAGGATAGGAAAGGATATATATATATGTATATATATATATATATATATATATATATATATATATATATATATATATATATATATATATACATATATATATATATACGCGATTGTTTTTTCAGAATTCAAGAATATTTGGACCAAAGTTTCGATTCCAATCAAAACTAAAGGAACAAGTTATTCAATTACTGAAATTCAATTTCGAAAAGTATTTCAATTTGAAAAGATACACAAAAGCAAACGAAATGATAGTTTTGAAAACAAACTGAATAGTTTGAATAGTTTTGAAAACAACTTGAAAACATATAAACTAAGAAAGTTCCCAACAATGAGAGAAATGTTTGTTGGATCAAAGAAATGACAGGAATATGGTTATAAGATAAGAATGAAATGGATAGATTAATGTAACAACGGCAGAGATATATTAATGTAAAAGTTAGAGAAGCTGAAAGTAGCACTAAACCCAGGATATTTAAACCACCAAAAATTAACTTCTTGCTAGAGAAATTTAATGGCTATTGGCAAGAACAATATATTGGTAAGACCAAGCTCGTTTTCGATAGGCTCGTTTAGAGATTTGTGAAAAAGTTGCGGATGTATTGATTTGAATTATTGTCAACATTTTTATTGTAACTTAACAAATTAGGACTTGGCATAATTAAATGATTTAGCTTCCATATAAATTGGTCTCAGCATCTCTTTATAGAATATAAAGTATCTTTCTATAGATATCAATTACTATTTTTTCATAATATCCATTTTTACACCTAATTGTCTTTATGATTTAATCATTTATGACAAAACTGTATTGCATCTTTCTCACGCAGCTCAATGAATCAAAACGAATTTAACATAGTGGTATTTCATTTAAAGTGAATGCAAATATTATCTAATGTTACAATAACCTTTGGTTCCAAAATTGTTTAAAATATTACACACATAATACAACAAAATATACTTTTTTCTAAATTTTAATACCGTTCATTACCGATTTAAAAAATTAAAAGATACTGAAGGTTACTATAAAGAAAATGAATTATCAATATTTGGATTTTGTATCTTTTGGGAAATTATTTTCAAACATGACAAACGGCCAACAAGTTCATTCGAAGTGATGTAAAAATATACAGAAAACAATTGGGATTGTAACAAGCATTTCAATTAATGGCAATAATATCGAACATAGCTTTCATTTATGGGTTTCTGATGTGTAAATATTTAGTCTTTCGAATCGTTACGTCCCTAGAGAAAATATTACTTTTTTCAATGGTATAAAATAAACCGCCAATATACACTATATTACAATAGTATAAAATATACATATGCAATAATGTAAAATATATAAAAATTATTAGTAAAATTTGTTGATAATTAACTTCTTTAATCATCAAAAAATCGCAAAATAAATCAAACTAAAATATCAGTACCAAAAACTGCCATTCTGTCTATTCAGATTACAAGAGTTTTCAGATTACAACTCAGTACTCAAGAATTAAAGAGACTGAGATTGCGTGAAGAAGTTCTGTTTGTCGAACAGATACATAGATATGCATGCTCGTCTTCACTTATCCATTATGTATGTTAGTAAATGTTAATGATGTATAAGGAATGTAATTGAACAACGCTAGTTACTTCATCTCATCAAACATCGTGCTAATATATGGCGTAATTATTATTGCCATTTGTACAAATGTCTTATGTAGTGTAATGAATCGTGGACAAATAAATAATTAATACGAAAATTGTTGCCAAATTTAATTAAACATGGAATAATTTCCTTCTTCTTCAGGTGTTTCGAACCGTGTAGTTAGAAGATTTAATGGCCTCTTTTTAATATCAAATTCACGTTTATTCTACGTTTATCCATTTAATTTATTTCTTAGAAGTAGGACCCAATCACATATAATACCCATATTGTATTCGTATTACGCTCACAATTTTTGTTTTATAGTTTCTGTAAAGACTAGAGACCGAAAGGAACACTTTTGTTTTAGCAGCTTCATTTCTCGTTTCGATTTGTCTGAGCCTTGTAAATGAGATAGAAATTGGAAATCTACGTATTATACGAGGTTCTTTGAAGATCATTTAAATTAAATTTACTTGAAGACCATTGACAGATAAGGAGAGCGAATCTGCCCCAGTTCGTTCAATATTAGTCAGTAATATTGTATACTTCAGATCTAGGTTTAAATAATAACTTTTTTTTAAATATTAATGCTTTTTGAACGGTGAAACCGATTTTAGCATAATAAATAAGTGTTAGAGCTATATCCAATAATTTTTTTTACAAATATCTATAATGATATACATTATAGAATGATACGATCGAAAAAGAATATTTTAATTTTACAGTTTTTCTTTATGTGATATCATCCTGGTATGAAATTTAATTTAGCAAAATCTTCAATTTACGTTCTGCGACATATACTTTTATTAAATATTTAATGTATCTTAAGATAAAAAAACACTGAACAAATATTTTTGATTTTTGAAAGCATATATTATGAAAAATTTATTATTAAATATGCCGAATATTTAATAAATAATATTTTCCGATTGGTTCGACATGGTTTCATAAAACAAAATTCTTAGAAATTTTTGAAATGCCCTATATGACCTAGAAAGCTAAAATGATTTCGTCTATTTTTTGAAACACCTAATATATTCCTTGTATTTCTTTTTTTGAAATTTCGAAAAACAAAACTTGACATTTTTTGAATACTGGATTAATTATTTTGTTGGTTGTCGTACAAAATATTTGTTGCAAAAATTGGCATGGGTACACAAATATTAATTTACAGTAAAACTATCTAAATTATATTTGTCTTTATTTATTAACATTAATGATATATTACGATTATATATAAAATCTTCTAACTAAACTATCTAAAAAAACTTCAATTCGATCTAGTGCGTAAAATCAAATAAAAATACTTTCTTCATGTTATCGATTTATCCAGATACGAAAACTATTGCTGCCTTCCTATTCAAGTTTAACCATACTATTGAAATAAATTTTAGATTATCTATGCTTATTGAACCAAATCTATATTTATACGTTATTAGAGGGTTAAATCGATTTATACGTGTAACTTATCAAATTTACGTCCATCCTTTCATAAGAGATTAAGCGTCTATATGATCATGTATTCTACCAAATATTGAAGAACGCGTATTTTCAAAGTAGCTCATTTTTAAGTTTTTAGCAGTCATACGAAGAAGTTGTGCCTCTTTGAAATATTTCGCCAGTGCAAAATCATAAAATTATTTACTTAAATACTGCGTCTATTAAAATCTGAGTAAACGATTTCGACAAAAAATCTAAAGCTATTTACTAAAGCTCTAATGCACAGTGACGCTCATTAACTTCAAAATTACTTATTGCTTGTCCGGTGTTCTAGAAGACTTTCCCGTAAAAGCAATTTGTGCTAAACTTCAATTTGCGTTTAGTCTCAGAGACCAGAAACTAAGTGAAAAGCTTGCTCAGTTAAGTTTCTCAGTATTTTTGCTTGTGCTATGGACAAACCTTTGGTTGCCTTTAATGGAAACTGTTTTAAATTAAAAACTAACCTGGCTAAGGTGTTTACAAAATTAAACAATTTATAAACATATTTCGCGAAGAAAATCTATGTAACGTTTTACTACAAATTATAAAAATTCACAATAGAGTTTTGAATGTAAATTTTTATTATTTTGATGTTTTGCTCAAATATTCTTATGTTAGCTTTTAAATATAACTCAGATTTTTATATAATGTGTATAATTAATTTGTATTTAATAAATATTAAATAATGACTTTATTATAACAGAAAATGTTCCATTAATAAGATAAGCAATTAAGTGAGGTACAACTGTGAACGAATCATTTACATTATGAAATACACTCACTCAGTATAATCTATACTCAAGTCTGTTTACATAATACAAATTAAGGCTAACATTTATTGCCTTTAACTAGGTAACTTGACCTTGTGGCTTTCAAATCCCGTGTGACCGAAATTAAACATAGAAATAAAGCGTATTAGCTCACATACACTTCAATAGTAGAAATTCTATGGAATTGAAAGTCATGGCGAGATGTTGGTAAAAGTGTACACAAAAATATAATATATTCCCCTTATCTTCAAAACTGTTTAAATCCAAGTTAGGAAAAAAATATCGTTACTAGAAGTTTATCATAATTTTACCGGAAAAGTGTGGTAATTGCTCTAAATGTTACAGTTTTTAGCAGCGCATGATACTTGTTATGTCTTTTAAAGTTAAACTATACCTTATATACAAAGGGGGAAAATTAATATTAATATTTGTAAATGATTTAAAATAAATGCCATTTATTCCTAAGTTTTATATATGCCTAAATGTGCATGAAATAAAATTGTTAATATAACCAAAAAAAGGACTATTTGCCGATCCTTTTTGGTTTATAAAATATATTTAAAAATAGGTGGGTGATAAGTACACTTCCTCATGAAATATTTTTAATCCGTGGCTTAAAAATAACAATATAAAAATAAAGTTGGCTGATGGACTGTAGTACCGATGAAGTTATGTTCTGAATATCTAATAATGTTGATTTATTTATAACCAAATGCAAAAGATTTTACACAATAGCCGTGAAAGGGCACAATGAGAAACTTGGGCAGATATTATACGTAAGTGGCGTATGGAAAACTGAGAAACATAAATTTAAAAAAAGATGCATTTTAATCGTGGATTAAATAAAGTTATTCAGAATACATTCTCCAGAATTTTCTATTAAATATTTAGTATATATTTCCAAAAGTGTTGAACTATTGTATGGAAATCACACCTCGTTTTAGGTTCCCGTAAAAAATCATTTTATAGCAAGAAAATAATAACAGCAAAAAGGCTAGAAGCTAAATATCTTCAAAAATACAGAAAGGATGAGAACTTTCGAATATGGCGTACGAGCAAAAAAAAGTTAAAAGAGGTAGAAAGCAAGAAAAATGCAAGCAAATAAGGAAATTGCAAGGAAATAAAAATGTAAAAAAAATTAATTGAATAATAAAAATAATACCTAGCCAGGAAACCATGGAAAAAATACTTGATAATTTTGATCCAGAGAAGGAAACTATCAATACATTTTAAGGAATTGAAAAAAAATAAAAGGAGGCGTTCAGATAAATAATACTATTTTCTCACGTCACTTATTAGTGAATTTCATCTGTGGTACCTAAATTATGATCTTTAAATATACCGATTTTTTATAACGAAAGTCGGTTTTTAGTTTTAAATGTTTGTATTAAAAACAAAAGTAATTGTGCACTGAAATTCTATCAGTTCCTTTGTCAGCAAATCATACCAAAACTAGACCGCAATTTCTGATTCTTTCTTCTTGAACCAAAGAAATTAAGAATTTTGGACAAGATTAGGCTTCACAGATCACGTGTTTTGTACTACAGATACTAAACAAGTAGGAGATATTGAGAGAAATAATTCAACAATTTAAATTTTTTAGTTATAATTTTTTGAAGAAAACAGTCGAAAATCAAATGGACACATGGGTCGAATTTTTGAATGATGTATCGATGTAAGTATGATTAAAAACATTTATTTGACTATTAATGTTAATCATTATGGTTAAAAAACTCATTAATGGTTTAAAAGCACGGTCACTTCAATGGAAATTATAATAGATATGCAGCTAAAATATTTTCTATATTAATTTTCATATGACTAAGTCTTGTAAAATTAGGTAGGTGATAACCTAAATACATGAAAGTGCAGACGAAATTGTTTGTTTTATAATTCAAGGTAATTTTTCAGCAAGACAAAATAAAAATCAGAATTCCATAAACCTTCAGCATCCATTCGAAGTACTTATCTAAAGCTTTTTATTACTATCAGGTGCAGTGGAAATATTGTTGATTTAATTGTACCATATAAATACTTGGTCCAGCAAATATTACCTTTCGAAAAATACATATTCACAAATGTTTTCGAGAAATTACTATTTTCCAAATTGACATAGTATATTTACTGTACCATCCAAATAATTTATTATTGTACAGTGATGTCTAACGTATGGATCGTGTACTGGATCGATTCTAGTTATAGATAATGTTAGCAATAACCATGTTTGATTAACAATAAAGAGGTTGTTTTATTTGTACATCTCGGTCATCTTGGCGATAAGATGTAGTATAACACCAAAATAAAACTCATTAACCAAATTCTTCATTAGTCCTAGTTCTGTAGTATTATTGTATGCAGTCATATTTTGACTACTAAACAAAATGTTAATGTAAACTAAATGTAATGTAAGACTGACAATACAGAAATTCTAAAATTGTATTTGAGAAATTTCTTTAGAGAATCCATTACTTCACTCATTTGAACTTAAATATCAATAAATTAAAATGAATATGTATATCTCCTGTACTGTTAGAAGAATTTGTTTTATAATTTTTCAAGTCAAGAAAATTACAATTATTCCTATGTTATTCCCGAGAAAAAAGAAGATAAAAGTTTTTCATTTCTTTTGTGTGAAGAACTCCATCCGGAAAAAGAGAAAATATAAATGATGACTTTTCTGAAAAGTTCTCGTACCATATTTACCTAAAGTAATTGCAATTTAAAAAACTAAGTGAAGGATTTTACGAGAATGTTTGTTAAAAATTTGTACGTAATAATCTTCCATAGGAATAATCAACACTGGAAAGAAAAGCGCCAGTACCTATGCCTATGGATGATCTATGCTGTACAATTTATGTATACTCTGAGGATGATGAACGTATAATATCATAATATCTTTTTAATGCACAATTCGTGGAATTAAAAAGATATTATGATATTATATAATAGTGAAAAACGAATTGGAATTAGTTTAAATGTGAAATCATGACTCGCTCTCCTATTGAAGTAACAGAGAAGTAACGAAAAAAAAATATTTTACCATTTTCGTTTTCATTAAGAAATAAAAATTCGAAGCATGAACGATATTCATATCCATCTGAGTAAAATATTTTGTCTTGAATGAAAATTAAAACAAACATAATTTTAAAATTTAGGCAAACTATTTAAAATTCAATAAAACTTCTGCGCGTTTTGCGAGTAAAGCTTTGACTTAGGCCGAGTGGCTACCAAAGAATTAATTAATTTCTTTGTGCAGAAATTTAACTTCAAACTTATTGAATGTATAAATAACTTTGTTGTTATTAAAATAATTAAAAAAATCAGTAAACAGTTGAGAAATTTTTAACTATCTTCTCCGAAAAAATATATTCATTGTAGTCTATAAAATATTAAAAAGATTGCAATTTAATAAAAATACACTCTGGTTAATAGAAGGTAAATACTACTGAAATCAAGCAAAAGTATCGTAGTTTGGAGAACGATTTATCTGTAGGTTATTTAATTATTACTCTGTAAATATTGTGTCAATTTCAGTGAGATTTTCATTAATATTTTTTAAATAAAATTAGCTCAATATTCATTTTAATTCGACTTGTAAACAATTTCACAAAAAAAAAGATTTTCTTATGAAAGCAGTAGTGTCACCTGATTTCGTATGAAGACATTTTTTATGATGTCTTACATCATCAATTTATCGCTAATCTGTATGTTTTTAATATTGTTTTTTTATATATTTTCATAAGGAAAAAAATACAAAAATTGTAACATTACCGAAAATTTGTGGTTTTTTTTTATAGCTGCATGTACTTAAAAACAAAAAAATTACGTGTAAAGAAAATCGTGCGTGGATGCTTGTTACTTTATCACGACTAAAAGGCTGGACTGTTTCCCATAAAACTTTGATGTACAATGTTCATGGTATTTTTGTTCAAAAATTAAAAAAAAAATTGTAAAATAAATTATGTATCTATAATATACATTACAATTATATAAAATACGCGCGGGTGTAACCACAATAATTCAAAGTTATATTTTTATACATACATAATACATATATTTATACAAATTTTCAAAATATAGATCCTTAATTGCTAGGTATAAGTGCAAAGCAACTTACACACATATATCGTAACTCATATAGGGGAAGTTTTCAAGAACGGGACACATATAGTTTATTGGAGGTTAAAAACAAATTAGCCCTTAATCTACATTTTTTTGGCAATAAATATTTCAAATTCTATAAGTAAAACTTAATTACATAAAAATATAAAAAAACTATCAGTACTTACGAATTTTATTTTTTTTCGGCCCAACGGTTACCGTCCAAACGGTTACAGTTTGGAAATTATTCATTTAAAAAGTCTCTCCTTACTTGGAACATCAATATTTCGTTTGTTTGAAGTAAAATAATAAAGAAAAAAATAATAAAGAATCTGATACTCTCCAAAGTGAAATTAAGTTGGTGGAAATTTTTTTTTATCCAGGGGCACATAGTACCGTAATTATTAGATGCTCGTCGAACCGAACATTTTTCGTAGAACTGTTCCTTTTTTTATTTCCACTATTGTGAGTTTCGTTGGTCATTTTCATGTGGGTTTAACCAATTTCATAAAATCATCAATAGAATTATAAAATGATTTAAAAATAAGTGTAAAATTATAAATTAAAAACTCTTTGGTTTTGGGTTTTGAGAGATATTTGGTGTGCGTGTTTAAAAGAGTCGCCAGATTTCGAATTAGTTGTTCACTATGGAATTATGAATTTAGAAAGAAATATTGTTGATTACAACGTATTAGCAAGGAATAATTTATAATATTCATAACTGCCGGATGTATTCTCGTATACAATTAATTCGATAACGCATCCAAGCACTCGAATTCGTAAATCGGAAAACATTACCAAGTGATACATATTCACATTTAACATATTATAGATTTCCCTTCCCCTTACTGAAGTATAGTTTCGAGAAATTAAATTTTTATGAGAGCTGCTCTTAATTTCATTATTTTCAAAAATATTTTTTTTAAGTCAGACGTGAACAATGAATTTATTGAAAACCGATCAACGGTTTTAATATTAAGCCAACTCATGTACATCTTTCCATAAATATACACATAATCATATATATGCAGATATTATTTCAAATTTCTTTTTAAATGCATAATAATGTAGAAGTAGAATATATATCGTTTCCGCGGTGTGTTGGATTGATCGCAAGGTTTGACGGCGCGGCGCACCGCGAGGGTCCGAATTCGATTCCCGGCTTATAAAACTTGGATGACAATATAGAAAGATAAGAAGTGGTTATATCTGAAAAAAACATATTCATAGATTTTGTAATTATCATAATTTCACTACATGGATAATCTTAAATTTTTATTGGAAATCAGCCTTAGAATATACTTTGATTCAGTATTAAGACATTCCATCACCCCGCAAATAAAGCACCGCCCCCAAAAGTAATTAGATTTTAGACGTCGAAATAATCAATATTTAATTTCTGGCCCGCAATTCCTAGTATTGTGGTAATGAACAATCGGAAGATACTCTTCATGTTGGTTCTCAAATGCATAATTTTGTTAAATTATTCATTATCACAATTCCATTTCGCCAATCGGAGAATATTCAATGGGAAGCTAGTTCCGGCATGTTATAATACATCCCAATTTCGATTTAGTATTATATAAGTAATATTTTTAAAGCAGGAAATTAATATTTAGATACCTGCAAACGTACTGATTGAAACTGACAACTACGTAAAATCCATATAATTAACGAACTTGTTACTTGTTACGAACTTGTTAGTTTTCAAGGAAATTCCTTAAAAAGAAATGTTACTTAGCTAATAATTTACGTGAAAACTTATTCATGTTCTCGTCGGTATTAAATACGCGAGTGAACATACTAAAATTTAATTCTAAAATATTTTTGTGAAGAGAATTGTTTCGAACCTCAAAGATGTGATGGGTTTTCATGGTGCACTGTGACGCTTAAAATTCTGTATGCCGAAATCGAAATGATTTAGAAGAATACGACTCATTTGAAATAAAATTTAATCCTGCCGTAAATTTATTTGGATGTGTGGCTTCCATAAAAAAAGGACTGAATTATTCCATGAATTACTATATTTTCCATTGTACTTGAGTGCCAATTAAGAGAAAGAGATTAAAGTAACTATGAAACAATGAATAATAGGTAAAATTAATGTTAAACACGGTACATTTCTATATATGAAAGAAGACCTTAGGATAAAATGACTACTGTACAATTTCTTGTTAATTGTACACACCGCGTACAAAATGGATTAAAAATATAATTGTATTAGACAATGAATTTGTGATTTGATTGTTTCCTTGAGTAGTTACATCGGTGAGTTACCATTATCTAAAACTAACTAAAAAATACTAGTTGAGATTTAATTAACATAGAAAAAATCCTTAGTCAAATTATATAAAAGAATTTCTCTAATATTTTCCATCGACATGAGGTATGAATCGTGAGGTAATTATAAGTTTCCCTATATCCGTTAAAGAAACCTGCAATGTAAAATTACCTTAATAGGGTCCACATTTTAACATTTTGATGGTCATACCAGTCACATATGGTTGACACCGCAGTATCTCATGAGGCCGCCTCACACATATATGATTGAAACCGCCGGATTTTACAACTTTTGTCACGTAAGATTGGATAAAAGTAATCTAAATTATATATAAACGGTTGCTTTCATTTAAATTGATTTATTGAAATGAACAAATTCAAAACAATAAAAGGAATATTTTATAATGATTGGAATGAACTTTATTTTCATTTTAGGCTTTCGTACTTCTAAAGGGAAAAAAACACTTATAATATCAGTCTTCTATCCATCCCTCTATCCGTCTGTACAAGCCTTTTATTCTTAGAAAATACTTCACGTAGATAATTAAAATTTTCCGTAACGACAAAGCATATTAATTCATATTTAATTTAAATTTAACATGTTTTGGCTCAGTTTTGCATTTCGAACACTTATAGGATCGTATTATATATATATATATATACATATATATATATGTATATATGCGCCTATATATATATACATATATATATATATATATATATATATATATATATATATATATATATATATATATATATTAACTTGTTGACTTTCTTACTGGATAAAGGTATTTTAAAGACATTTAAAATATGCAGTGGCGATATAAATCATAATAGTACAAAATATTGGTGAAATAGGTGCACATTCAATTTCCTAAAGAAGAAAATGGATAAGAAAATAAAAATAAGTGCGATCAAACAATGTCAACCCAATAATCAAAAACTTTTGAACTTTCCGCGATGATATTTTAAAAAGTACACTTTAAATATTATATACAAATTAATCTATTTTGTAGAAATTATGTCTAAATATTCTTTTGAATGTACGAGTAGCGGGAGAAATTTTCGATACCATCTCAATTGACGTACTGTAAGAGATACTCATTAATTTATACTGAAAATTATTACGTTACTAAAATTTCCAGAATGAAGTGTTTGAAGGTAATGTATTTCCACAATATTATAACTAGTACTTCTTATTTTTGGGCACTATAGCATTACCTACAAATAGTATTACGCTAATTATAAATCCAAATGTCATATGGATCAATGAGTCGTTTGTGGTCATGTTGCAATTATAGCATCCAGTTAGTAGCCAAAGAAAACTATTTCTAATTACAACAAATAATATGTCATGATAGATTCTATACGTTAATTTACATAAACGTTTATGAAAAACTCAGCTATACTTTAAAAGATTGTGTCCATTTAAAGTGATATTACCCAAAACTCTTAAGTTAAAATTTTTTGTTGACTAAAGTTAAACAATATTTGATTATACCTTCATGTCATTTGTTTTCTGTAAGAATTACTAACGCGGACATAATTCATCATTAAATATATTTTAAATCTCTGCAGATTCATTTCCCAATACGACCCATTTCTTTTCTGATATTATGTTTACTATGTTGCATACATTTGAAAAGCTTTTCAGTATTTATAAATAATGCGTGCTCCGCGTGATCAAATATTTGATTTTGGGTTATGCGTAATTGTATATATTTTTGATAATGTTTTTTAATCGAATATTCCCCCACACTCTGATGAAACAAGAGTAGCCAACTAAATAAATGAATTTTATCAGTAATCGATTAACACCTGAAAATTATTAAAAATATTTTCAAATATTCTTCTGGAGATTCAAAATAAAATTACTTATCTAAATACAACAATAATAAAAAAGCATTTTCAATTTAATTTTCTTTTAACTTACTGTGATTAAATATCATTACTTTCTATGTTTGAATTTAGTATTAAATTTGTGGCTAAGAGCACAGTGTTTTATGTATTTATTCAATACTTTACAAAAAATTTAGTGTATAGTATATACTTTGGAACTACAATAATACAATAAAATATATCATAAATATTGTTTCTATCTCAGATTGTTATATAGACAAAATTTTAACACATTGTCACATCAAGAATCAACGTGTAAAATAAATATATTTACTATTAATCTACCTGTGTAATAATCTTTTCGTTTAATTTTTTAAGAAAAGTTTTGAGTTACTTCGTTCATCGCATGGAATTGTTGCATCATCCTATTAAAAGTTATTTACACGGAGAGTCAGTATAAATAACTCATTACATTTTAATTTTGTTGCTTACTTCCCATAGATTTCTTGCTTACATGCTGCTAAATATTGTTAATTTATAAGCAGATATCAAAAATATGTGCAGCTAGTATACATTCAAGTGAAACGCATGATGCAATTTGTGCTACTTGCAGAAATTTTGCAAACATAACTAGTTAATTGCACATAGCTACCGAGGATAAACTTTCATTATTTAACGGGTCACTGAAGCGGAAATAAATATTACATGGCAAAATTATTAGATATATGAATCAAAATCAGTTCATAAATACGATGTACTTTCTTTAATTATGTACCTCCATTAGGTGTAACTGCCGTCCTCAGCTTTAGTCTTTAGCAGTAATCGATTAATTAATTTCCGACGGCGAGTTTTATTCCAAAGCGATCGGGTTAACAGACCCCATTTCGATTATTGATAACCGTATTTTAGTACTCCATCCCCAAAGCCTGTAAGTAATTGAGCTGGGTGTATGTGTGACATGTTAGTTATTACAGAATGCTTTATATCAAAGAGGTCAGGTTCTCTGATATTACAGTAGACAAGAGTAATTGTATTAAGGTACTTTTTTCTAATTCTTTTTTCTAACTGATATTTAGATGTGGGTCGCTGCATTTCTTTTCTATAAAGCAATTTTTTCAAATTATTAGAATGAAATCGATTACTAAATAGTTTCTAACATAATTTCAATTGAATTGTATCTATAATAATTAATAAAATATCCCAAAGTATAAGGATTCAAATTCATTGAAATCGATATATTAAAGTGCGCCGCGCAGTCAAAGGTCGTGTGCCTTGTGATCAACACAACACACCATGGTGACGATGGTATTTTCGTGTTAGTAATATTAATTTTTAAGCAGATATTAAACTATGAAGAATATTATATTTTCATATTTACAGTTATGGACATCGTCTTTTCGATTGAAGAAAATGTGTGTGACGTCCCAATCCATATGTTAATGCATACATGCATACGTACTTACACATATATAAATGTGCGTGTGTGTGTGCGAGCGCGCGTGCGTGCGTACGTGTATACGTGTATGTTTGATCGTAGTTGATAAATACAACAATTTAAAAGTCGAAATCATCGCGATATCTGCATTTATGAGATAGTTCTTATTAATGAATAAAGTTAATATCGCTTTGTAAAAATAAAAAATTAGGTGTTTTAAAAAGGCATTAGTTCAGTTATGTGTATAATATTTATTATCAAATTTTACTTGAATAAAGTTCAAAAAATAATTTACTTTTCGTCTTGCAGGTATAAAGGTTATTCGTAGTTCCGATTAAGCTGATTTCATTTGTTTCCTCTTCACAATTACATCTCATAAATTGAAATTTTTCGCCCATTATGCATCTGTAGTAATACACTAATTCTTCCAAAAAAATAATTTAAATATGTGTAATTGAAATAACTCTACCAGCGATATGTTCTTAAAAAATATTTTAGTGTTGGTTACTTCAATCACTGAAAACCATTCGATAGACGACGTTATTTGTATTTTGTATAAAACTTCGTAGCACACTTGAGTGCGTAAAGAATGAACAATTTTGATTAATTTTATTTCAAATTGTTGATTTTCTTCACGGTTTTAAATTTTTCACAACCTTACGTCCCTGTATTAAAACTTATTATAATTTTGTATTCATTAGAATAAACTCCGTAATTTATTAATTCTCAATAAAAAGTCGTGAAATCCCTTCAAAACATAAATATGAAGAATGGAATAGTTCCTTTTAAATCATCATGAAAGCTGAAAAAAGTTGGAATCGAAATAACAGCTAAGTTTTAAGAGTTTCTTTACGTAAAAAAATTACAGATTTATATATAAACTTGGCTTTCTTCACTTGACTAAGGTAAATTGTGATATTCAAATGGAAAACATATGTCAAGTATTCAATTAAGTATTAGTATATATGGGTAAAGTTTATATCAAATTTTATTCAATTTCAAAAACTAAACTACTTGGTACTTGGGGTTATTTTTATTTCAATTTTTTTCAGTTAATATGAGGTTTTCAAAAGATTCATTTTTCATTTTCTTACTGATATTTTAATGGCGTTTAAGTGGAAATATTTCATTGACGTATTCAAAACATTTTTTGGTCATATTTTTCATTACGGCATTCTAAAATCAACATTAATGAAGTAGTGTAAAAAGCTGGAGATAATTTATTAGCTTTGATTACATTTCTTTTTTAATATTTATAGATTTTTTGCCCATGTCGCTGCGTGTTGCCAAACTTATTAATGTTCTTTATTTTTCAATCTAGCTATTTACTAAAAGACAGAATGCTATAAAAGTTAAGTGAAAAACGCAATCCAACTCTACCCTTTTTTATTTTTTGTTTAAAAACTTTTGATGAAGCATCGTATCACTTTTAATATCATATTTCAGACATACGATTAAAACCAAGGATGGAGAATTATTTCCAGTTTTATTAAATTTCAATGTAGAAGGTATTGTTTATTATCTGATATATAATATTACAAATTATAGCAAACACTTTAAGTTGTTGAAAAACTATTTATCGTGAACATAATGTCATGAACGCTTCATTTTAAAATACTTCGGAGACATTCTCATGACATATTTTTAAAATAACGCAGTCTCAAGAATATCCTGTAATCATTCCTAGCATTCTTATGGCCCAAAACTAAAATGATGGATATCCCAAATTTTTTTGTATTTCATGAAAATCGATTTTTTTCACATATATATTTTATTTATGTTCTTTAATGTATCCAATCGATACATATGGCCGATTTATTGCTATGACAACAATCTCTTACGGTCAACTAGAATACTAGTTCAACCCTGCTTGACGAGCTGCCGGGAATTGAACCCGGAACCCACGGTGCGCCGTGCCATCAAAGGACATTGATATTTTTTAACTCTATAAAATTACTGGTAATTTGTTTTATAAATGCCATTAGATAATTAAATCATAAAGGTAAAGGATGTAAAAATATTTATTTTCTGTTAACAATGGCGCCACAAAATCAATCAGACACAGACGTTTCATAAATCAATAGGGTCTCGACAATTCACTTTCCGTTTTAGAGAAAATTACGGAAATATTGTGCACAGAATCTAATTATAAAACTTAGTTAATATACATACGCACACATTTGTATAATTATTGTTAAAATAATTTTCTGTATTTCAAGGTGTTTTTCTCTGAATTTGTATAAAAGCTAAACAGGTACATGAAAACTTATTTATTTTCGAACGCTATATTTTAAAAGTAGATTAATATCTATCTACAAGTGTGACACAGGTATTTACTTTATATCAAAATAACACATACACATCAAGCTTAACACATTTTAGTACTCTGTAACAACGTAGAAGCGATGAATATCAAATGTCCCTGTTTGATATGAACTTGTAAATAACACCAGTTCTTTGTTGATTTAGAAAATTTAAATATTTTTTTTTGATACAGTATGCGGGACAGTCATAAAAAAATGAAAAATATTTTTTTGTAAGGATATTTCTAAAGTATATTTTGGTAATTACACTTATCTAACTTATATAAAGTTACACATCTGTCATTTCAACATTATTTGATCTATGCTCACAGGATATACAGAAATTAAATAACAACCCTACTGTATGTTTATAAAGCTAGAATATTATGATTAATATTACTTAAATACAATGTATATTTCTAAAGACCACGCATTATTTTTATCGGCTACTTTATTAATTTTATGTATGTACTTCTCGTGTTAGTAAGATAATGAAATGTTTGGCCAATAGTGAATGCATATTCCATAACTCGGAATACCTTATTGTTTAAGCCAAAAATAAGAATAACGTGAATAGCAAAACCATTGACTTTAATGTAAAAAATGGGGTACTTAATATAATTCTTCGTAAATGTAAATCGAGAACATCCCACGTTTTTACTCTTATTTTAAGCTTATTAAAAAAAAAATATTTATACCGGGTGGTAAGACATTATTTCCCTCTTGACCAAATTATTTATATTTAAAGTACATTTCTTATTTTTTAATTAATTTTGTCACAAAAACGTGTTTTTTTAATTTGTATTATTTATAATTTCATTTACCAAATTTTTAATTAACAATATATTATGTTGGCATTGGTTCTTGACACGTGTTCAAAATTTTAAATAATCCCTTATATTCATATATTTTAAATAATCCCTTACATCATACATAAAACTGAAGCTAGTATAAAGCTTATTAAATATAATACATAATGTCAACCAGTATGTTCAGTCTCCAGGATGCATTTATTACACACTTTATATCGAGCTTAGGCAATGTCTTATTGATAAAATCCATTATTAAAAATTACGGAATTTTTATTACACCCAGATCCGTAAGATACATTGGAAACATTTGTGAGTGGAATATAAGTTGATTAAAAAGTAACAATGCAAGAAACCGTAAAGATTTTAGTTGAAAGATTTTTGCATTACCCGATCAATTTCAATACCCATGGAATTAGGCGCTTAAAATTCCTAGTCAATATAAAAAATGGGCCAAATCCAACAACTTCTACGTTTATGTACAACTTCTATGTTTATCATCAATTCATGTAAAATAGCCCTATAAACTTATTTTGTGGGGTGTAGGTCTAATTTGACCCAAAATATTGATGATTTTAATTTAATTAACAATTTTGTTTATCTATAGAAGAATTATAGTCCTTCTTTGATTATGTTGTTATCGTTTGAGATGCAACAAAAATATACATATATACTTATATTTATAAACCCATACACACACGCGCTCGCACGCGCACACACACGCACACACACACGCACGCACACACACACACACACACACACATATATATATATATACGTAAAAAATAAGGATTTTATTTTTATGTTGAAGTTGAAAATAGAGACAACATAATCCTTAGACTGGGAAGTAAGATGAACCAAAGATGAATAATTGGAAAACAACTATCTACGTTCAGAAATTAAGAAATAGGAAAAAAGAACCAAGATACCAGGAAATGATTGAATTATGTCAATATAAAGTTATAAATTACACCGAGGTGCGAAAATGTTTACACCTCGCAAAGAATCGTGTCGTTTGAAGTGTATTAGTAGATTATTTGAACATGAAAGGCTTTACTATTTTAACAGTTTTTGGAACTTAGATGTAGAAAAATGGAGAGGTTCAAACAATAAGCGTGTAATTTCATAAGTGAAGAGATACATGTGAGGACCCCGTGCCACATTAGCACAGTACAGCGTCATTACAAGAGAGCAAACATATAAAAAATATATCTCCAAGGAGGAAAGAGACTAACAGATTTATGCAATGAATATCTAGAGGAGAGCAGACTCAACGTGCTTGGTTCTTGTGAAGTGTTACAAAATAAAACTCATAATTCGTAAATGTTCAACTGATAGGCCGATTTACGAACGGGCGCATTATTTAGCATTAAGAGGGAACGCCAGTTGGAAATAATCTAGGTTTCATGGGAATAAGATGCCAAATGAGGATTATTTTCATCTAAAGCTGTTGACCCGAAAAAACTAATAGAGCATTTAACAAAAACTCGGAAATACTAGGATGAAATTTTGACCAAATAATATTAATTAAAATGGAAAAAGAATATTTGGATCGGTATTTTTACAAAATGTTTTAGAAAGACGATAAATACTGGTCATTGATTATAAAGTGAGATAATACAAAAACGAATAAGAGAATCTGTTATTCTTATTCGTTAATTTTTTCCAGTTAATATGTTTAATTAGAGTATTTTTGTTTCAGGAATATCTTGCTACATAGAAAAAAATGTTATGTCATCTGTTTTCCTTGTTTATTTAATTTTTTTTGTTTATATTTGTACGTAAGAAATTTTTATTAAATATTTTTGTTCCTTTATTTCTGTGACAAATGATAATGAGGGATTATTTTTGATAAATATGTTTAAATTTTTCTTGAATAATTATTTCAACAAATAACTCATATACACATATGTTCATCTTCTTGTTTTATTTTAATTGTTCACATCGTTATATTTGAAATCATACTAATTGGCACTATATGTGTTATGTGGATAAGAAAACTGACCTAATTTTAGTAACGAAAAATGAAAAAAATTCAACAATTTGCAAATCACAGAGACTTTTTTAAAAGAATTCTGATTTGTGATCATTCAATATTTGTTGCTTTTGTACTTTATTTCATTAAGAATTCACAAGTTTTCTTTAATATTCCATCATGGATGTGAAGAGGTTTAATTGATGAATTTAATAGAAATATCGCAATAATGATTAATAAAATTTCATAACGGAACTTGAATTTTAGATAAAATAGAGGTATAAAAGAATATAATAGGGGATAAAAGAATATACGGCTTAAATTATGCAAAAGCCAAAGTATTTTTTTTTATTTGACAATATTTCGTAGAAAACTGTAAAAAGTATCTGATTTCCACTTTTTAAACAAAAAAGGATGTTCATTTATTACATATCCTTAAACATTATTAAAATCTGTTTTATGTATAGCCAGTTATGTTTTTGGGAAAAGCATTTCTCTCATTAAATTGTCTTTGTCATTTAAACATCAGTCGTTGAATCATATATTTCGACAATAAGACATATGTAATTACAGTTATAAATTCAATCCACTTGAGTTCATTGGATGCAAATGGACTCCGGTCCTTTGTTTCAATCTACGCTTCTCGCAAGGGCAATGCGAGAATGCTTCTCGCAAGGGAATTGAATCACCCAAACGGCTTTTTGGCGTATTCTCGGTTCAATCTCGTTGAAACTGCAGTAATTACATTTCAAAGGGACTACGTATGTTGACTGCCAAAGGTGAATAATTAATCTGATAAAAACATTCGAGGGAATACGTGATTTGTATAATATAATTTTATATGAAAATTATTGTTAGTTCACTTTATACCACGATATTCGATGTAAAATTATCTAAAATTTCGAAATGTTAAACTGTCAACTCGTTGAAATTTTCTCTAAATTAAAAAATATTATTTCTTCAATTTCTGTTTGGAAAAATTTTTGTTATGTCTACTAGTATCAGGCACAGCAAGCTTTGACATTTGGCCATCTTTATTCTTGCAAAACGTGGTTGAAATTATAGTTGATAATTTGACATTAATTTAAATTCCTAATATTAATATAACGTAATCAAATAACATCTCAGTTACATTTTGATGTAGCAAAGAGGATCGTGCATAATAATTCGATAGTATCTGTGATGACTTCAGTAAACAACGAAACAAATGTTCATTCAGTTAGCTATTATACTTAGTTTTCACCTTTCACTGAACGTATAAAACACTGCGTATAAATATGCGTTTAAAATTTCTTCTTTAAAAAGCTTAAATTCAACACAATTTTTTTTGAGTCAACATTATTTGGATACATCTATAAGTAACTACAGAAAAAAACAATCAAAATGTGCAAATATTTCTACTTACGACCAAATATTAAAACTTTAAGTTTTTAATATTATGGATGTATACAGAACTAAGGAGAAATCATCAGAAAATATTGAAGAAGCTCAATTAAGTGTTAAAGTGGATTTCGCCAGTAACATAAACTTTTCATTCATTTTAAAGATATTTGTCTGCAGAATACTTATTTTCATGACATTAACCTGTGAATATAACACGTATGTTCTTTCAAATAAATAACAGACTGAGCGACGCAAAGTACAACGAGAACTTCTTAATTGGAGATACGGATCGGGAAGTGATTCTCCAATCACTTCACCTTATACAATCTTTGAAAGCATTTTACGCGCCCTGAAACGTCGCGTCGTTAAATCTACTGCCAAACGGCTTACACGTTTTTCGTTCTAATTACTAACTTACAATTTATAGGGCTGTTACTTTATGGACTTAAATATATTTTATACTACGTAATTTAAAATTTGAAAACATTTTTTTCGTTGCTAATTAAATGTTATATAGTTCATTCCATTGCTGTGAAATAATTCTATTAACTTGTATAATTGAATTTTAAACAAATAATAATAATGCCTATGCTATACGCTCTGTATTTATTAAGTTATGTTAAAGTAAGCATATTAAAATTAAGTTAAATAATATCCCATATGTGCATCTGTTCGAGTACTGATCTTATAGAATCTTGATCTAGTTACACTCCCTGGTAAAATTATTAGATGCACAGGTCATTCTTCACCATATTTCAATACTTACACATTTTTGCTCAACTTAGTGTTATTATACTTTATAAATAATAATTATTAGTTGAAACAAATATTATATTATTAATTTTTAAATCTAATTCTGTTTTATTATATTGTCATATTCAAGTTTTTGATATCCGACTGCAAATAAGCACAGACACGCTTCAGACGCGTTCTTGCATACTACATTTGTAGATATGTTTGTTTGATCTGGTGGCTTTTGTTTTACTATTTTTGCATTATTATATGCACTTAAGTTTGTTTTAATTGAAATTAGCAGTTTTTACTACAAAACTTATTTTTTCAATTTTCTATGTAAGGATGAAAAAGGGGACCTCTCACTGCGAAAAGAAGTAAACGGTTTTCTTATTACTGAAATATATTCGAACCATAAAATTTCACAAAACTTGAATACATCTGAAGTACACTTGCGACATTTAAAGAAAAAAGTCAATATAAGTGAAGAATTGAATGTAAAAATAAAGAAAATATGTGAAAGAAAGGCAATTTCCACCCCTAGATCAGAAATACCTTCCAAGAAAAATTGTGTGAAAAACAAATTTGCTACCATATATGTAATCAAATCTAAACCGGAAGAAGATTTATATCTAAGAGAACTGTTTGTAAAATATAAGGATTTAGATTATAAAGCTCATTGACCTGCCAGGAAGCCTAAATTGGCTGCTGCGATGAAAGCAAAACGTCTGAAGTAGACCAAAGATTGTGTATATATATATATATATATATACGTATATATATATATATATATATATATACATATATATACGTATATATATATATATATATATATATATATATATATATATATATATACACGTATATATATATATCTTTTTTTTTATATGTATATAATAATGTGGACTGATGGGAATGAGTAATTTAATATTTTTGTTTTTTGTCAACCCTTTTTTGTCATACTTGCAATTTAAATACTTATTTGGATTCTTTTGCTGGTATGCTTCAGTGATGAAAAGATTCTTGAAATCGTAGAAAATAATGCTCCATTTTCTACTATTGTTAAGCGAAAATTGTAAAAATATGAAACACCCTACAAAATTATGATTTGATCCATTATCAGTGGCCAGAATACTGGTCGCCTCTACATAGTAAAACATATGACGAGGTAGGAACAGTCCAAAGAAATCCTACAAAATCGGTTGGTTCTTCAGTTAAGAGAATGGTCAAAAAATGGGGAATCATTTATTTTTATGGAAAGTGGAGCACAATTCCGCACTACCTGTTAAATTAAAGCATATTTACAAAACCAAAATATACCACTGTTCGATTGACTAGGTAATAATTTCAATATGATCCCTACTGAAGATATGTGGAATTTGATGAAGAGCGATGCGACTAAAGAAATGGTCAGAGCCAAAACTCAGCTTATTAAAAAATATTCCATGTGTGTAATTATCACAAATGCAGAAGACCACACAATTATACCTTGACACCGTGCCGTGAAGGATAGAGGTCCTAATAGCTGCAAAAGTTGGCTCAATAAAATATTCGATTATCAATATTGTTCTATACTAAAAGTTAATAAATTTTAAACAAAAACTCTGTTTTAATTTTAACAACATATCTATAATTACGTGTAGTGGACATACACATTTGATTTATTCCAGTAAAAACCATTTTTATACACCTGTTAACTACAATGGGCTGCGATTTATCGACATTATTAACCTAAAAGTTTTAATGAAGACTTATAAAGTTACACGGCATAGTCGGTTTATGCAATGACATATCCAAATTCAGTGGCAATAACAGTTAATATAACTGTGTGCTAATTTTTT
The DNA here is from genome assembly GCA_039881145.1 of Druceiella hillmani. Lineage (NCBI taxonomy): Eukaryota > Metazoa > Arthropoda > Insecta > Lepidoptera > Hepialidae > Druceiella > Druceiella hillmani. The sequence goes on from JAYKKI010000054.1 coordinate 2,522,905, forward strand.
TTATTTCCCAATTTTCTGTCCATATTCTTATTTGAAACCAAAGATTTTTAGTATTTCATTAAATACAGTAATGTTTCCTGCATGATTTCTAACCATAAGTGAATAATCGTAGTTGCAAGAGAATAATCGCTATAAGAACGGTGTAATTGAATATATGTAATCTACGTATGAATCTGCCATTCAACACATAATATAATAAGGGATAATAGGTGGAAATAATTGTCTACATACAATTTCATATATTGTGCGAATTATTATAAACTTCTTCTCGTGAAACAATAAATTTTCATGTGAAATCAGGTACATAAGTATATTATTATAAATTTTGATAGCAGGTCCTAATAAATAATGTTATCAATTATAATAATTTTACTAGTACAAAATAATCGTAAAACCTGTTACTTTCCAATGGTGAGATAATGAATTTAAAGTTAAATTTATATTTTTTTTGAGTGACACTTTAGTAGAAACATACGATAAAACAATTTAACTTAGTAACTGAGCTTAGAAAGAGATGAAAAGTAAACTGATAGAAAATAATGAGTGGAAACATTTTAAATAGTTCGACTATACAATCAATAAAGGGATGTAATTTATTGTTTAGCAATATTGGCGACAGGAATTGGAATCAAGTTTTTTCAATTATTATTTTTAATATCGATTTTGCATATTACCAGCAATAATATCTATAAAACCATGGACAGAAAACTGTTTAATTTGAATAGGTCCTCAGGCACCAACCAACTTTTAAAAATTTACTGAAGAAGTTATGCAATAAAAAGTATATTTAACATTAGAAAAATTAGAAAATAAAAATGAAATAATTAGTCTCTTTATAATATTTTACATTTGTATATCATACCCGTACACAAAAATTCGAAAAACAATGAACTTAATATTCATACTAATTCTACTCACATTCATACTTAATATTCATACTCATTCTATTAATAAAGACTAAATAGCAAACTTATATGCACAGTTTAAAGGGTAATCTAAAACATTCAGTTTTGAAAAATTTTTGATTTTCTTTTTAATTGATTACAATTTTGCAAAATGCCGAAAAAAATAGCAATTGTGAGTTAGTAAAGGCTGTTTTAAAATTCACAGTTCTAAAGTTATTTTTAAAACAGATTGTATACTTCATGGGAATTTAATTGTTTTTAATTTTTCATGCTACTTTCTCCGTGTTTACTTTAAAGGACCAGCACATGGGTGTGTTTGTTTTAAAGGGCTAGTTTTAAAAAACTTAAAATTCAGCGAAAACTCGAAAATATCTTCCATTCAATTATTATTAGTGATATTATGAAATTGTTTTTTTTATTTCTTAGTTACAAAAAAGCAACAAAACAATTAGAATCAAGAAAAAGTGAAACTCTAAACTTTTTTGAATAATTAGGCTTTTTCATAACTACATATTACTTAATTTCTTTATTGCCGTCGATTCGTAAGTTCATATACATTTTTTTATGGCAAAATAACTCGATTATATTATCGTAAAATGTTTTTTAAATGATGACAATATTCCGTATTTTTTTTAAATGCTAAGGTATTTGGAATAATAAAAAAGAGCGATATTTACATAACAATTTCCAATTAACGAAACCGGCAGTTTCTGTTAAGCAGTTTAAAAATATGAATATTTATTGGCATATAAATAATACTTGAATATTGTCCTATTATATATTTTAAAAGCTAAATAATATTGCGATTATCTCAAAAAAAATAATTTCGAGACGTCACTGTACTCCAATAAACTTTATGTACTCTCATCAAGCATCGCGTCAACTGGACGAAACTATTTTATTTAATTACACCTGGCTCTCGTTGATATTTCAACCGAAAGGATGATCGTTCACTATTAACATTTATGAACCTAGATGCTGCTGGATGCATTGCTAGCTCGAACTGCATTAAAACTCTATCCCCAGTACGAGCAGTGCGAACGTGTAAAATAAATGTACTACATTTATTTTTGCGTGAGAATTTTGTAATGATAGGATGTTTAAAACTCACAAAAGTTTTATTTGCGCGTCTTTTCGAGTACAGTTCAAAACCGGCAATAATATTTCACATATGTTATTGCCGGTTTTGAAAATTTTTTCTATGCAATTACTGATGAAATCGACCTAGATGATAAGTAGCGATAATAGTGCGATAGTAGTCTCCGTTATTATTTACAGAGATTTTCCCTGTTTTCAATTATTTGGATCTAATTCAGTCATAATTGCTATGGTTTCTGTACATGACGTAATTAATTACAATAAAATAATAAATAACACATTATGACCACAGATGCAAATAGTGACCAAACAAATTCGTTCTAGATAATCTTTTACAACGAATAAAATATAAAAATATACTAGAAATCCGCTTTCTAAGGGTAAAATATTGTATATTATTATTTTTATTATGGAAGCAACCTGATATATGAAAGCAATATTTTTTACTGAGCGGTTACAAAATCGTTTCTCATAAATTAAATTGAATTTGAATTGTACAAAGATAGTTACCGTATTAGATTTGACAACTATCTTTATATAATTATGTCGACATTAGTCTTAACGCACTGCAATAGATTCCATTACATTTTAAAATTTAGGAAACAAATTTCTAATCATGCAATCTTGACTTAGGTAATTTTTCAAAATTGCCTCCCCCTATAAGTGGAAGGAAAATTTATCCGCCAAAATAATTTTACTATAATAACAACACACTATGTTTTTAATGGTAGATAATTATTTTAATATTACGGTTAATAAATATTCTTTTAACAGTTAAAAAAGTTCCCGCCAACATCTCTGTCTCTTATACATATATTTTTAACTATACACAGAACTAACTAATTACAAACCGTTCTCAAATAAGCAGTTCAATAATAGCATTCTTAAAACAGTCTGTAGAACAGAAACAAATATCAAGATTGAGCTTTAATAGAAATAAGTGTGCGAAAATTACGTGAAATATATAGGATGTTTCCGTGTACTCTAAGAATGTGAAAATGTACCATGGCTTCATCTTTTGACGAAGTAGCTGCGAGCATAAAAAGTTTCAAACCCAATGTCGGAGGGGTTATAGACATAATTATAGAATAATTAAAGACGTATTTTCAAAAACAATTTTTATTGGAATAGGCGAAGATTAAATACGATCATGCCTTTTATAAGATATGACGAAAATATGTAAGATAAGTAATATGACTAAATATTTTAACGAGGTATTACACACCCAAATTAAAAGAATGGTTCCTCAGTTATTTTTTTACACATATGCACAAATATTACTCAGTAAAGCAAAAAAATAAGTAGGTGATTTCTTATTTTATTTGTTTAAATTTAGATATTTTCTAAACCATTAAGGATGTGTGGTTTAACATTTTTTTCCTATTTTCTTAATGGCAATAAAAAATTTTAAATTTTGTTCAAATTTACATTTTGTATTAAATAAGGTGTGAAAAACATAGTAATTAGAAAAGAACGTCTTTTTTTAAATAAAAATATCCACAGGTATTTCAGTGACTAGTGCTGAGACTTTTTAGATCATTTCTTATTTTCGGACCAAAAATAGCATTAAAAAAATAAGAATAAACTCAGTTTTGTTAAAACATTGAAAAAAAGCATATTATCTAACTTTCCTGTAGTTTAGACTTGGTGGTATTAATTTTTCTCGATTGTGAAATTAGAGAAACTTAAGTTTTAAGAACATTATTCCTTTTTTTGAAGAAAAATTGTTAATTCCTAAATGACAACTTTAGCATTACTTAACGGATACCAAGGGCAGGTTGCACGATCGAATTTACCCGTTTTTCCTATCAATTCGTTTTTCGTTCACTCGAAGTTCGATCGTTCACTTGAAGTACGTCACTGCCGTGTCAGTTGCTTGTTCGATAAGTCTTACGTGACTAGCCTAAAAAGGTCAAAATCATCATTAAACTATTTTTTTAAAAAATAAATGACGAAATGTGTATATTGATAAACGCTAATAATTTCTTTAATAATTCAAATCTTGAGCATTTTGATACTCTTTTATGAAAATTTCCATGCAAAAATATAACATTTCATTTTAAAGATTATAGTGATATTAGGATACAGTATATAAATCATGCACCGTAACGAGTAGGTCTGGGATTACCGCTATTTTGATTTTAATTTCTATAATGACTGTGGTAATAATATAATAGCTTAGGGGAAATAATTGACTAAGTAGGCAAAACAAAAGAATTGCACAATTCTGTAGTAATAGTTAAGAATCTATTTGGTTATGCTCATTTAGACAGCAGATAAATTTGAAAAACAAATTTTGTAATACATCCACATTTTTTATTTCGCATCCAGCATGTGAAATTTTAAAGAAAATTTATTAGATTATTAGCTAATCTGCCCAGTCATCAAGTCCCAAAGTAAATGAGTATCTTTATAAACATTGAGACATGAAATTCGTAATCAATATAGCATTAAAAAGAAATTGGTTAATAAAAGAAAGTACTTTCGACGGTGGCAAGATTGCGTGCAATATGATTCAAAAATGACTTTAGTTTTTAAATCCAAGGGAAAGAGTATGTTATGAAAATTTGCTTGTAATTTAATTTATCGACTGTACACGCAGTATCAATGTTTATAGTTTTTAACACTGCTACTCACTTTATATATAGACTTTTATTACAATTATTAAAACATGAAAACACAAACCTCTTTAAAATGTATTATTGATGACAAAAGTTGTTGTTTAAGTCTATTTTATAAGCAGACACAATTACAAGCAATTTTTCGATGACGAGAAGTAAGAAATATGAAATTAATAGACGAGAATTTCCATTCTTATTCCCTATTCCCATTTCCTTTGAACTTGATTTCTCTTTTGTAATCGTCAATAAATTGAATTAGAGTCGCTTCCCCTTTAATGTTCAGATTTAAGTGTATTTGTACAAATGACATTTTCTTCCAAAAACAGTTTAATTTTAAAAGTACTCTGGCAAAACCTGAGTAAGAAATGAGACTGCAAAATTATTTGACTAAAATGGAACTGAAATTTTTATTTGGATTAGGATATTCCTTAAATATTTTTAGAAAAACACACACGTCTATCATTAAAAGTTCTCCTTTATTTAATATTTACGTGGCAAAAATCGTTGTTATTATGGTGATATCTCTTTGGAATTTATTGTTTTATTTTTGTAATGAACAATGAGTTTTTTTCCTAAAACTGACAAAATATTTAAAAACGGCGCGAAAATGGATTTTAGATATATATTAGTAATATTATTAAATTTTGCATGTTCGAACTTTATATTCACTGTATTACAAAGATGGAAAAATAGTTTTGTTTATTATCTGAGACTTTAATTAGCACTATTTTTGTTCATTAATAATTAAGTCTTAATAACAAATATTACGAAAAATCTCATTTTCGGGTAAATACCTTTCTTTGATAATTAGTGTCTGTTACCAAACTATTTCATGTTAGGCCTGCTATGTCCATTATCACTCCATGCAACATCAAATGACATGGAAAATGAGCTGATATTATTAAAATTACTAGTAGCCATATTTTTAATATTTTTGACCTATTTATGCTTGGATCAATTTTCCAGTCTGCCTCCTGGTCTTTTGATTTAGTATGGGTACGAGATAGTAGTATTTTGGGTTTTCTCTGTAGGTCATTAAATAACGTACTTATTCCCGTTTTAGCTTGAAGCAACTTATTGGACGCCAGTTATTAACGTCACCGATATATTTCCTGTTAATAAATTTCAAATTAATTTCTTTCCAAGATCTTGAATGTCTTTATTTTGATTTGAACAAAACTCTTCCCTAAATTATCAAAGCACTAGAAATTTTAAAATATTGGTTCTTATAATTAGAAAAATATTTTTAGGATTCTCGATATCCTGATTAATTTTAATTTAGACCAATTAAAATTTTGAAGAATGGGGAGGATGCGGAATAAATGGTTATATGTTTTTAATCAACAAATATTGAATTGACTAATAGTCTTTTTTATACAAAAAATGCACATTATTTTTGAAGTACATTAATATTATAAGAAAGGGACTATATCAGATTTACTTCTTAGCAAAATCAAGTTAATTAGAGACCATAATTTTATTCCATAGCATGCCCTTTTACTGGTAATAACGGTAAAATATCGGAAATTCACATAAATAATATGATTTAAGTCTACGATTTTGTTTGGATATCTTACGCACCTACTAGAGTAAAAACCATTTTCAGCCCATTTCAGACATTTTTCCATAAACTGGGAGCGTGAACTTGCAGTGATGTCAAGAAACTTCATCTCTTTATTATACGAGTACAATGGTCGTATCTCTGCTACCAGTGTTTGTTCTTGTGTTACTCTAATAACGGACGTCTATGATAGAGGACATCACATTTGTATTTATTAATCAATACTTTATACAATGATTTCCAGCCATCAATAAGACACTGAAGTATTTCCAAAAATTGTTTTTCCTATGTTCTTAATATGTATAAGTGGCGTATAGTGGATTCCAAACAATAACATCGTATTCTCTTACAAGAGCATTGTATAATGTACAAGGTTAAGTATGTTTTGACATTTTTTAAGACTGACTGTTCTTAATATAAATCTAACCATTCTACAGGCCCTAGTTACAATCTGCTCAATGTGCAACCCAAAATGCTGTTTACTACCAAAAATGATACCTAGATTATACGTGTTGTCAACTGTTTCGAGTAAGTTCCCTCTAATGTATATTTAAAGGTTATTTGCTTTTATTATTTGTGAAAATGTTTTGTTTGTGCTTCGATTAACTTAAATGCAGTTTGTTCTCTTCAAAGTAAACGTGCACTCTATCGAAATTAGCTTGCATATTCGAACAGTCACGTCACAGTCAGTCATCTTTCACGAGAACAAATAGCTATAGATCATTGCATAAAGTAGAAAGTTACTATTTCTGAGACAGGTACTAACATTGTTAATAAATAAAAAATACCTAATATTGAACCCTGTAGTGCAGCAGAAGTAGTAAATATGAAATAAACGATTTAAACAGGTTGCCCTTGATACCGTTGAATATAAGTTTTATTATCAAGTAGTCAACCTTTTGAAAATCCGAATATATCACGTCGACATAGTGTTTGGAATGCAATATCTCGAACATGTGCTGAGAGTAAGGCAATAATTTAATGCTGTTAGATCTATCATGAACAAAGCCAGGTTGTTCTGTTTTAACACAATTATGAAGTCCATTATGCCAGAACAACCATTTACCAGTCCTCCTAAAACTACAAAAATTACGGATAGTGCCAGTCTAAAGTTAATTATATTTCATTTGGGTCCACTATCATGCACAGACGTTATACGCACCTTTTTCTAACATGTAGGAATAGGCTCATGCGTTACACATTTCTTAAACAAGAGGACTAAAGGAGTATTCCTTGGTTGGTTATATGATGTCTGCGGTATATTTGAAGAAGGCAGGTTCAATTCTATCTAGACCTAGGCCTTTGTTCAAGTTTAATGACTTAAGTATGTTTAAAACATCTGCAATATCTAGTGGCATGGGAAATAAGCTGACATTATTAAAATTACTAGTAGGTATATTTTAAACATTTTTGTCAACTTATGATTGGATCAGTGTCAATTTCCAATTGACTGGAAGAACTCTTAAAATATTTGGCAAACCTTGCTCGAGTTGGTATTGGTATTTTTGCCTGATGATGTACTTGATAGAAGTCCATTTTTTTACGTAATGGAGTGACATAATACCAGGATTATAAAATGATTTTTTTATGATTTTCTCTGTATTTGCAACATATGACTGACGACATTGTTTCGAAAAACACTTGAATTAATACCAAAGTTCTGAACAATTCTTATAGACAGAAATGCTGTCATAACTTTTCTATTTCAGCTATGCTCCTTCCTCTTATTTAGAAAATCATATAGAGTAAATCGGAGAGAATACTTGGTGATATAGGTATCCTTTTGTGATAGAAAGAGTCAATTATATCGTAGATTGTGTCGTAAAATCTGGTCAAACACATAGTTCCATTAGCTCGTTATCACAATTTATTTTTTTTATTTCTTACCTCATAGTCAGACTTATAGTAGTTATATTTTTATAATTTAATAGAAATACTTTTGAAAATATGGTAATATGATAAATGTTCATTAATATTTATTTGTGTCTGTGTGTATAAATCTCTTGTAATGCTAATTCTTGGAAAGTGATGGGTTATATGGTACTACCCCCTTGATTATCTATTTCTAGTTCGTATCTCACTCGTATTTGTATTTTTGCCGTAAAGCCACCTTTTTCAACCGATTTCAAAAAAGGAGGAGGTTCTCAATTTGCGGGAATTTTTTTGAGTGGTCGTCTTCTATCTTTGAGATAGCCATCATCTCCGATTGGTGTGTCGTCTAAATATGGTTTTGGATATTTTTTTTACATTTTCATGAATTATTTTGTACGAATCATGTTTTTTACAACTATTCGGCTTGCATGATTTTGTCGATATCGGTGTATTATTTTGTGATGACTTCAATAAATCTCAATTATTTTTGTCGGAAAACTCAGGCTATTATGTCTTTCTGATCCATGGGGCTTGTCTGTATGTTTATAGTTCTTTGATTTCTGGCCACGGTGAGTTGCATGTGAATGTTATGAATAGGTTAGGTCGTCCATATTTTCTTACGAAGGTCATGGCATCTTGAGTGTATTCGTAAGCATAGAGAATCCGTGGAAGTGAATTTTTTTGTTTCTACGACTGTTTAAGGTTGATTTGTTTCATACTAAAATTATATCTGTCCTCTCGGTGCAGAAATATTAATGGATATTGGAGGGCATCATATGAATGGCGTGTCTCTGTAATGCGTTGTAGTTCTTCTCTTCTTCTTTGTAAAATTATGTCACGGCTTGTGTTTTCATTGTTCACAATTACGATGGTGAATTCGTCTATCTGAGGTCCATTAAATCGACGTTCGTGTTCTCGAGGTAGTCTTTTGTCGGCTTGAATTATAACTGTGAAGTCATCGGAAGAAATCATTCGGTTTAGTACTGTTTTTATTATGGGAATAAGTTAATTATATTTGTGTAAGATCCTTTGTATATATTTGATTATTTCTCGTCTCAATTTGCTGATGTTTACGCATCCTGGATACATTTTTATTTCTTCATTTTCGATGAAATATACTTGCAGAAATTTATAGTCTTCCTTGGATAGGGGTAAATTTCTAAATTATTCAATTTAAAAACTCATACATTCCTTAAACTATGGCCTTATTCTCCACCTATTTCATTTCAATGAACATGTTGTAGAATTCTTATATGTCTACCTCTACGTGTCTCAAAGGCTACCTCTGTCTCATATTAAATTTAAACATAAAAGTAATTGTAGTTTAAACCGTGGCGAATATTCCCCATTCGGTTCTTATAGATCGTACTATGCCATAATCTGTAATTTATTATCTTTATGTCTTTGACGTTATTTACAAAACATAACTAAAAACGAATAGGTATTGTTTCTCACTAAAGTCGTTATAAGCTAATTTTAATAAAGACATAGTTTCAGATAATGATTCCCCAGCTGGTAATTCGCCTGGAAGCTTGAACAGCATAAATTGGCTTAAGTTAGACCTATCTAGATAATGATGCTACTTTGAACATGTTAATGGCCAGTTGGTCGCAGTAAAACGAGGCTGACTGAATTTAACGTTACCGCTTTCGTTAATTAGATTTCGTCATTCCACAAATGAAAGTAAAGAAATCCACTGGGCTGAAAATACTTTTAATGTAACTGAGTATATTTTAATTTATTTGGTGTCGGTATTTTACAATAAGACTATTGATATAGTATGCATATTATATACTAAAACTATTAATATAGTATGGGTATTTTACAATAAGGCTATTAATATAGTATATACCAATGGAAATATGACATTATATTAATTTGTTTTATATATTGTTTACCTTTTATACGTTAATTTTAGCTTTTAATTAAATAATCTGAATATCCAAAATTCAAAAAAAATCTTAACAATATCATAGCAGTTGCATTCGATGGTAACACAGAGTTATATACAGTAAGAACAATGATTACTCATTGTATAATAAGACCGTAAAACAAATGAATAATTCAACTTTGGCTCTTCTCTTTGGAACAAAATATTGTTTGCATCAAATAATGCTTATTTTGCAAACTTCGCCGCCTATTTTTAATGACATAATAAAATTTATGAAAATATTCAAATATCAGGAGGAAAATATACAAATATATTTTTATTTTCATAAAGAATATTTTTAAAATGCATTTTAATAAGATATTAGATTTTATTTTTCATGTATGCAACATTATGTGGTTTAAAAATATTAATACTGTATTTTCCCTAGAACAATATCTTTTTTCTTCGAAATATTGTAAAACAAAGTCACGAAATAGAATTAAAAATTAAAAAAAAATCGGTAAATAAATCATAATGATGTCTTTATTAACTATTGATTCCTTTGACTCTATTGATTGGGAAAGTAGTTTTTTTCAAATTACGTCTAATCAATTATTTAAATTTTTTGTTATTCCTTTGATTTTATAAGAAATATCGTAAAAATATAGTTCATTTATATGCTTCTTCACGATAAACCCGACAGGTGTCTTATAGCTATTAAATATATATTTTTTTTTATAAATAATATTCTAATACGTGCAATAAAGTACAGAAACAATTAAAACATTATAGGATTACAATGATTCAAAGATAATTAAAGAATTAAGACATATCTCTTTAACAAAAATTCTAGCATTCATTTATATTGAATGTGCTATGAAAAACATTTTGAAATATTCTTACACCTTTGAATCTTCAATCCGTTGCCTTTAACAATTTGGAGGATATTTATTTTAAATACAGATATATATATATATATTATTCTATCTTCTGGTTTTGTAATTACACACAAGCATAAATATACTCACACAAATATTGAGAATGTTTGTGTTCGTAAAGATCTACATAGTTTTAGCATACTTATAGATTTAAAATAATTTAGGTATTCATAATTTATCTCGTAGTAATAAGATTTAAAGATTATCGAATCCGATCATATTTTTAAATAATTTTTTTTTAAATTAACTAAAAATTAGAATTTATTTAAAAATAATCATTTTTAAAAAAAACCGACACGTTATTCTAGTAAATTTAAAATCACCTGTACAAGTGTTGTGAAAAATCAATCCGTTTACTTATTTGTTCTGCTGAACCAATTCCCTTTTTCTTTGTCGGTAAAGCATCAAACGTTTCGTGAAAATAATTGAAATTTCCACGCTGAAAAAGCTTAAAGCATATATGCTATTCATTAATTTTATAAGGCGTTAGAATGAAAGAGCTGCAATTTGTCAGCTTACGCTGCTATATTTCTAGTTTTGACTGCATTATACATAGATACACTTATGTTATATTTGGCGTATAGGTAATTAAACAAATATTATGACATGTTAATTTTTTTATCAAACAAGGGTTGGTACTACAATATTTTCCAGTGTAGCATACAAATTATGTACGTACTTTAGGAAAATTATTTTTATAATAACAGAGATTTTACTATTGTTTTGATGCATATCTTCGATGATTGTTCTTAATATTAGACAAATTTATTTCACAAACATTAGAATAAGCTTTAATGTTAATGTCCATCATAAGTCGTTATTTTTACTTTTCTTTTCCTTTTTTCACTAAAATAATTCGGAGATGTGACTATCTTTGTTACTTGTTTTGACCTTTTCCGAACGTTAGTAAGAAATTCTACAACTGGGCATATACCACTCAGGTACTTTGAAGGCGTGTCGTTTTGCGCTGTCTTTTTATGAGCATCGTTATTATATCTTGATGTTGAAAGCACTGTTGGTGGTAGTTCCTCTTGAACCCGTTCAGATGTAGGATTCTTAAGTATTATTGAAACCTTTTCAATAACTCTATTATTTTTAAGGTCATCAGATAGGTAAACATAATCTGCAATATTAATTTAACGCCCCTTATGAATTTGTAATTTTCAATTTGAAGTTATGTTATCGACAGGTTATTGTATACAATGAAAAACAGTAAAACCCACTAAATTTAAATAATATTAACACTTCAACATCAAATATCAACGTAAAAGAAAGATCTGAGGTAAACTGAAACTTTAAAGTAAAAAATACTTGTTAAGTTTTTTTTTTAATATTTTTTTCAATAAAAAACACATATAGCAACGTACATATTTAAGTAGCAGTCGCTCACAAATCTTAGCTCACAACATCTAGAGCAAAACAGTAAAATTTTTCGATTGGCCGTTTCGTCGAACTGACCATATCATACTGTATTAACCTACGCTAATTGCCCCGGATGCCGAGAGGTGACCGGGAGCCGAAGCGCAGTTTTGATTGTATTTATAGATATTACAATGCATTCGCAGTGATTCATTATGATGCATTTTAATAGCCTTGCAGAAAGAAAACTCATTATGAGTGGCATAGTGTACTAAGCGGAAAATAATATGATAATTGAAATATTATTCTGAAGAAAAAAACATATATCTGTGTTTGTAATTTCATACAAGTAGTTTAAAAAATAATATAAGTATCTCAATTGTTGCGGAAAATGTAATGTTTACCTTATCTCAAAATCTCCGACAAATTATTAAAAATTTACTTCAAATTAACATACCATTTTCCTACTACTTGAATAATCTGAAAATCATTTGAATAGATACTAGAAAGAAAAGAAATGTAATGGCATTTTTATTGTCAATACACCTTGACACAGCTAATATTCTTATTTAATAACCGTATTTTCGTCCGACTTTCATAAAATTATCGGTTTATCAGATAAAACTGCCGATTTGTGCTAACGAAATTTACGGGACAACAAACTTTTATTCTCTCTTTGGATATGTATGTTTGGTAAATTATTAGTTTTTGATTTGAGGACAACCAATGTGGGTCCGTATGATTATCTATTTGTCTGCCTGTTGCACAAACACAAAACCTAACGATTGTATTGAAGTGGCAATATATAAATGTACGTATAACTAACTCATCTGAATTAATCCGGGCCCACAGCTAGTATAATTATTTGCGACATTCATTATTTATACGTTCACATGGGTCACACTACTTGTTCAATTGCATATAGATTCAGAAGATCAATTATATTTTTTTGTATGACCACCTATGACAACTTACGTGCACCAACGCTTGCTTGCCACACTTACCAACGCAACGGCCATTAATCCACGAGGCTCACTGACTTGTCAGTGTATTGAAATTTGAAATACGTTCTACTTTTGCTATTTTTCCATATTATTCTCTAAATATTTGTCGTTTCATAAAACTATCTTGGATTGTATTAAGTTTATTATATTATTATGTATTTTATAATGTTACTTTCGTTGTGTTAAATATGTAGTATTTTTAAAGTATGAGTGTAAGTAAAATGGTGAATGTTCTTCTAAGTACATTATACAACTGATATACATATCTGGACACAAAATTAATGATAATGGCGAAAGAAAACACTACTTTTTTATGAAACGATGTCAAAAGATTTCTACTTGAAGTAATGTCATTTAATTAACCCCGTGGCATGGCTGAACAAATGTTATTAATGCTGATATACGTTGTAATGTGTATATATATATATATATATATATATATATATATATATATATATATATATATATTTATATTTATGATGAACATGTTCTGTAATGGATATCATATGTTCCGTAATAATATTTTTCAGCAATAGCGGCAAAAGGCCGGCCTTGCCGGCGCTAGTATTCCAACATCTTTGGATATTGGTGTCGAAGCGCTGATCCATAGTAATATAACTGTATATGTATGCAGTGGTGGATGACTTCCACTTTATCTACAGTATTAAGACGAATTTAAAAAAAGCGATGCGTGTATACGTAAATAGGTCAAAGTCGATACTGAACTACAAGAAAAAGTAAACGAGGATGGTGCCCAGTGCAGGATAATAAAAGACACGCAAGGACATGCGGCGGGGATCGTTCGGTTCTTTGCCTTCGCCGGATTCTTTGTATGTTCTACAGGCAATATAATTATTTAGAGTTACTAATTGTATTATGCCCATGCGTTAGTTATATTCATAGAACACAAGTTTAAAATGTTTGAAAAAATGTGTCTTTTTTCATTATGTGATTTGGATGCCATTTTTTAATCGCTTCTTAAAATTTGGTCACTCATTAAAATGTAACCTTTGATTTTATAGCATTATTATTTTTAAATATATATAACATAAACATACATTACAATGCTGAAAATAAGATACATTTTTGTTGCATCATACTCTGGCATTCACACTGTACATCTAATGTTGGAAAGATGAGATTTTAAATCAGAAAAATTTTTAATATTTGAGAATTTTTTAGGATTTTTTTTTCTTACCTTGAAAAGGTTTTATAAACGTAGCAAGGTCAATCATTGAGAGGCAACATTATTTTTTTTCAATTCAAGGCGTTCGGTGGTTATTGACTACGTATTTAAGAGTTTTCTTAAATCTCTAAAATAAGCCATAAAATATTGCTGAACAAACAAACTCTATCCATTGAGTATTTGAATATCATATGATAGAGGTTATTCCAAATTTTTTTCAGTAAATTTCATAGCTCTAAGATACTCGTAGATTCGTTTTTTCCTCAGCAACCTTCCCAGACTAAAGGTTTTCCAAAATTATCTAAATTCCTTCACATATTAAACATACCTAAAGAACAAACTCACATCAAAATCATTTTTGTTCATTCCTTTCTTTGTATATCTGAGTTTTCACCACTCAAATCTTTTCCAACCAACTTACGATATAGCTGTATCACTTAGAACAAAATTTGTATTTGGTAATTAAAATAAAGTAATCACTTTTTGCTATGAATTTTTTTCTAGCCATCAGTTTTTTAACCTGTTTTCCTTTATCAATCGACATCGAGAAAAATACAATTTTTCAGATGGACGAAATAATCATGGCGTTGAAAATTTGGGTCTGTTTTTATTTCCAATACTGTTATTTGATATGCCTCACAAGTTACACTTCAAAACATGTAGGGGCGTAGGCTGTTATAACATTATTATGTTTGTTAATTTTTCTGAAATGTTTGATGTTGAAATATTAAACAGCAATATTATATTCACTTTTGGAAACAAAGGAGTATAAACTGTAATTAGTCATAAAGTATAAAATGTGATAACTATTTTCCAATAATAATTAACTAAATGACGTTGTCCAAAAATTACCGCCGTTGTTATTTCGTGTAAATATCCCTGATATACTAATGCACTTAAGTTTTATGGTAACATCTTAAAGTTCCTTAATACTAATATAATATATAGACTTAAAGTCCCTTAATAATTCGCAACTAATTGCGATTAGTAATTTTTTACCGTCCTCTAACAATTTGCTTTAGACACTTGCACCTATATAACAAAATGGTTAGTTATCATATCATTTAATTTATCAGATAAATACGTTAGTGGCAGTTTGTTTAAGAGTGATTTGTAAATAATCTATTGTTAAGGTCACTGAAGCCTCTTCTAAAAACAGTCTAATTAGGCCACTTAATTCTAATTGGTTTTTATTCTTCTTGATTGTTCAATTATAGCTAATTATCACCAAATGGACAAGAGATTTTTAATCGTTTTTTTCTCTGCTTCTGATGAAGAAGGCAAATTTAATACTTTGATTCGTCGCTGCTACATGCTATCTTTCAGGTTCTTTTCAGTTTATTATGCAAGTATAATCTAAATATAATCATATAATTTAAAAAACTAAATGTGTGTACGTGTAAAATAAATGTAATAACCAAATAATTAAATAATCTTAATTTGCATAAAATGGTTCCATCAAATATATGATTAGGTTATGGTTATCTTTTTGTTGTTTGGTTGTGTTCAATTTTCTCTACAAGTGTACAACGACTGAGTGGGTACAAAATACAAATGGTGCTGGGTTTTAACTGTAGCTACTGAGAAGTGTAGCAACCTAAGAAGTGTGTCATGATTTTTGAGATTACAACCTGACTGACGCCAGATGACATTATTTCTTTATTTTCGATCTTTTTTCTTTTCTTAGAACATAATGTAAAATGTAAGTAAAAAAAATGGGGTTTGTGTACACACACTTATACATACACACACGCATATATATACATATATATATATATATATATATATATATATATATTCCATCTCCGTTTTCCGTACCGTCTCCGGTCTCCGTACGCAACGGTCGTGTATTCCGCGTGAGCAAACCGATTCGAAAAGAGAAAATAGTAATTGAATTATAATATTCGAATCGAAAGTGTAAATAATTACTGCGTTTTCTTACATAAAATACAATAACAACAGTGAGTTGAAAATAGCTATTGTAGCCGTTTTGTGATTGTGGAACTTCTTAGAGTGAATGTTCAGCTGATAAAAATATTCGTTATTGTGGTAGAGTGCTATACTCGTGTACTATATTTCTTGTTGAAAAGGAAACTGGGGAAAAGGATAAATATCGAACAATGTTGTGAATCTTACATTTTTTTTTCAGATTATAAATCCGTCGCATAAAAGTTAAAGAAAACTTTACTCATTTTTGTAAGCGTGGTAATTACCATAATTACAAACGTTGTACAAAATCATGTGATAACCGAGAAGTATTCTATTCTTTAAATCTGTGAATAAATAAAGGTTAAGTTTTTATTTTAAAAATTACTTAGTTTTTGACACAAAACATTTAAATATTTGTAACGCAATGATATCTAAAATAGAATATAGATTTTATCTTAGTGCGGCTTAGTGACAATCGAAAATTAACGTAGAAGTGGGTATTTTAAAAATTGTAACTAGGTGTAAGTTCAATAATAACTCTGTTGCTGACATCGCTGTTATTTTAACTATATTCCGTGACGCTAGGCCAGCCGCTATTTTGTAACTTCGCATGTCGTGGTAGTGGCGCAACGGATAGTGCACAGAGCGGCGGCAGAGGCGCATCGGGTTCGAAATCAGGACACTCATACATACCCTTTCCTGTCTTTTCTTCCTAAATCATTAATATCTGACGTAAACACAACTAACATTGGTTGACATTACTGTCAGTGTTGCCAACAAAGAAAAATAATTCTACCTAATACACATTCATTGCTATCTTAAACGTTACGTTTCGCTACACACAAAAACTTTACGTTATGGATGGACAATTTCAACTTTTGTTTGAAAAGATGAAGATCGAGATCGAAGTCCAATTTAACACTATAATGGCAAAAATTGACGAAGAACTAGTCCTTTGGTGGAGGAGAACAGAAATTTAAGGGAAAAGGTAGAACAATTAGAGAATGAGTTGGAGTACCTTAAAAGAGGACAGCGAGAAAATAATATTATTATATTTAGCTTAGAGGAGACAGAAACATCTAAACTAGACTTAATACAAAAATTAAACGACCATCTCAAACAAGTCCTTGAAATAAAGTTAGAAAACTCAGAAGTCAACAAAATACATCGTTTAGGGCACAAAAGACTAGAAAGTAATAAGTCGAGGCCGATCTTATGTTCGTTTGTAAACAATTGGAAGAAGATTGAAATTATTAAAAACAGGAAGAATTTAAAGAAAATGTACATCACCGAGGACTACCCAAAGGAAGTGCTGCAAAAGAGAAAACAGTTACAATCAGAGTTAGTGGAAGAGAGGAATAAGGGAAATATTGCTTACCTGAAATACGATAGACTTATAGTGAAACCGACCATTAACCAATAAGAGAAAAGGATGAGAGAGACTTCTACTTCACCAACTGGTGGCATTAGCCAGTCAAAAAAGCAACAAACTCGTTATCCAGCGATATTCAAAAGGTTATCTGGCTTTGTAGATGCGTTCGACATGACGCGAGCTAGATCGAACTCTCTCTCAAACTTAGCTGTAAATAAAGATGAATAAAGAACAATCGCAATTAAACAACGGCAAACGGAATCTAAAACCAACCAAGGCAACTAATAACAAAAACATAACAAACCTCAAAACTTCCCCAAGCCGACTGGTCATCGTGGGGAAAAGAGACCACAACAAAAGAAGAATACAAAAGTAAACTGTACCTCAATCATAAGAAAGGTTGGAAGAGGCCATTGCCGACTGGCAAACGGATCCACAGGAAATAAAGAAACAAGAAATATTAAATTAATAAGATAGGATTATTTTATGTTATATTTCCTTTAATTTTAAGTTTGGTTATATAAAGAACTGTATAATAGATCCGAATAAAAGGGCTATATTAATATTATATATATATATATATATATATATATATACATATATAAATAAATGTGTCAAAAAAATAAAAATTGCGTATGTATTGAAGTTTATCCAATCTAATTTTTCATAATTAAAATTATTTTTTTAGTAAATTTACAGAAAAAGATTTACAACAAAGTTATAAATTTTGATTAAGTAGAGCCAATATATTAATGATTTAATAAATTTTTATTAGAAATTTGAGATGAATAAAATAACGGATATCAGTAAAATAGATTTCAGTACATAATTCACTGCAAATTTTTCCTTCTTCTTCGCCAAAATGCATGTCGATAACTCGATTACTTCTTTTGTATTTATTAATATCCACCTGTGACACTAATCAAACAACAAATATTGATTATCACTACCAATATTAGTACATATAAATCTAGAAACAGACAGCACCGCCAATACAATGTAAGAGGGAAGATATAGAATCTCTAGTAATATATACAATGTACAAGAAAATATACGTCTTCTCTCAACAACCAATTTCCAATAACCTAATTATCCTCAGGAATATAGTTTTTTTGATACTCAATAAATTATTAGTACATCAATGTATAATTATGCAAAAATAAAAGAAATTTTGTCATAATTTGATGGAAATTATAATTCTGATAAAAACACCAGCGGAGAAAAAGCTACAACATATCAATCATCAATTTGTACAAAGGCTATTTTCATGTTTCGAAGGAGTTATAAATAGCGAAAAAAATAAAGAAAATGAGAAGAATCATCATTAAGATATCCATATATAATATATATAATAATACGTAAACTCGCAAACAATTGAATCATTGTGGACTCGCAAGCGATCCAAAACAATTCCAAATTTCAAAGTATTTCACAAATACTCGATGTAAGGTAATAATATTTTGATGTGTTTAAATAAAGATATAAACCCACTGAGGACTATTTACATATTCGATAGGTAACGTTATAATTTTGCCAATTATTTATATTAACCTTTAACTACTGACATGATATTTTTTTACATAAGTTCTGACGTGGGGGCCTGAGCAGCTCGTGCCTTTAATCGTTGATGTAAACGATAAATGAAGATTTTAAGGTTCAAATAATTACTGACTATCTAAAATAAGTATATTTAAATAAAACAAGTGTATTTTTTGAAATTAATTTTTATTTTTAAGTGACATATTTATATTAAATTAAAAATTAAGTAACATTTTTTGGCAAAATTTAATTGAGATCAGAAAACAGTCTGTATTTCTTAAAAAACTTAACAAAGTTAATAACATTATTCGTACTTTTAATTTTCAATAATATCTCTAATAAACTATATATAATCAACCGTAGCTATTACATAAAAACAATAAAATTGCAAGGCACAAAATCTTACAAACTAGGCACAATCTGGGCAAACTTTCTTAGTGCACTGAAGGCATACGTGTTTTTACACAAATAACATGTATGTGTGGACTTTCTTTGAAGCTTCAGTGGACACCTTGTTCTTATCTTAAGTCCTTCTTCTTCAACTTCTGGAAGTTCTGGATGTCCAGAAAAAGGCATTTCAAGTCCCAACACTCGTGTCAAACTCAAGCGTAGTTCACGAGCCAGTTTTTCATTATGTACTCTGCGTTTTAAGTGTGGCAACACCAAATGACGGGCCAACTCTTTTATGAAAATACCTCTTTCTGTCATTTTTTCTTGGTGTATATCATACAAGATATGGCTATTGACAGAGCTGCAATCTAAAATACGATAAAATATTACCATCGGCCAACGTCGTGTCCTGCGGCTACATGTATATATAACACACTTTTTATCTATTTCGTCCACTCCTCCTTTGGTTGTATTATAGAAGTGGATTATTTCAGGCTTTCTAGTAGATTCATTAGTATCTTCAGCATGGTGCATAGATGATAAAAGAATGACTGCCTTATTTTTTTTTGGGCATGCGAAACAAGTGTATTTTGACCGGCAAAACCATAAAGTGTAGAATTGACTTCTCTTTTTTTTGACGGTAGGAACTCTTTCGGTGTTTTACGTTTGTTTTTTTCAACGTACCAACACATGTTAAACCCTTTTTCTTCAAATCATCGACAAATTCAAGTGAATTGAACCAGTTATCACAAATAATATTTCTGTTACTCCCGTATAATGGCTTTGCGAGAGGAATAACTGATTGCCTTGGTACCAGGAACTTTTTTCATCATCTGTCAAACCTGCACCATCTGATCCACATCCTGTATATATGTAACAGTTATACAAATAACCATTTTTTGCGTCACATAAGCACATTAGCTTCAATCCGTATTTTTCTGGTTTCATTGGCATATAAATCATTAGGTGTGTACGTCCGCAAAAAGGGACTAACATTTCGTCAACTGTGGCATACTCGCTGACGTTATAAACCTTTTGACAATTTTCCACAAATTGAGTAAACATTTTTGAAATTACTGCTATTTTGTCAGTCTTCCGTCGTTCTTCGCGATCAACAGGGTTGTCAAATCGAATGCAGTGCAAGATATTGAAGAATCTAATTTTTGACATAACACACCTGAATATCTCTCGACCGTCTGTGGTGAATATATAATCCACGTTTTCGTGATTTGATTTGAATACGGCCGTGTAAAAGAGTAGACCAATAAATGCATGAAGTTCAATGATATCTAAATTTTTTAATTCTGGGCGATCGCCTTTTGAAAATTTGGCTCTGTATTGATTTATCTTTTCATTAGTCCACTTGATTATCTCTTGTAACAAGTCATTGTTCATAAAGTTATTCCATATTGAATAGGGGTCTTTTGAATCATTTGCTGTTAGGTTTGAAGAGTTGGTCCGTCTCATAAGGTTGTGTTGAGGCGTCCTGACTGCTCTTGATGGAGGTTGCCGTGACCATTTGTATCGGTTTTTGTCGTAGTAACACCGTAAAGACGATAGTGGAAGTTCGTCTCCGGAAAAATCTTGTTCCGATTCCTCTTCAGGCCAGAGCCTGAGAATCACTCTGAGAATCTTTGTTATGCCCTTGTTGCTCTGGAATAAATATATCACCGAGGTCTTCTGTCTCTGAACCGCTAGACTCTTCATAATTCACCCAAGATAAAAGAACTGATTCAAAATCCGGGTGTCTGGTCGCAACCGACTTCCTAATTCTAGAATGACGGGTATTATCTTCGTCATTAATAGTCCGTTTTCGCCCCGATGATGTACTTGGTTCCATTTTATATGACTTGTCCAACTATTGAAAGAAAAAGTTAATATTAGTAACATAAGTGATTTTAAAAAAAGTTACGTAAATACTGACGATGGGTCACAGAGGCCCGAAAAAAACTTCGAAATTAATTTACTTACCAAAATTGCGAGCGCCGACACGTAAACTACCACTCACAGCCGCGGCGTTACTAAACTCGAAGGTACAGGAAGCTGCGTGTGCGTCGGCTGCGGGGGAGGGGAGTTATTCGATATTATTACTGTTGCTAGGCCGGAGCGGCCCCCACGTCAGTAGTTAAAGGTTAAAAATTATAAAAAAGGGGATAAGTTTGTAAGTTTTAATATATTTTTTGTACAGAAATCGGCATGTTAAGATATTAAATAGAAATGGAGTAAATCATTAAGGCAACCTTTCAAAGCTGTAAGCATATTAGGCGCAAAAAATTACGTGGAAAAAAGTTATTTAACGAATGATTTAAGGACGTATTACATATTTTTTTACTAGATACGCACTTTCATTTATTAATTTTTCTATTTATGTCTATACAAAAATTACATATATCGATATAATTTCAATTTAAATTATAATTCCACCAGTTTTTCAGGCCAGCAAACAACTTGGCTGTGTACGATGATTTCATCTTCCAAGTGTTGCTTAACTGAGATAGTAGTAGCTAGTGACGACGTTGATTGGAATTCTTCGGAACTGGCGTCTGTTTTGAAAATAAATTTCTGCACAAAAGATTGAAAAGGTCTGTATGAAAATACACTACTACCCACTATAAGAATCTCGTAGAGTATTTGGCCAAGCACGAATTAAAGCTTTTTGCTAAAAAGTAGTTTGGTAGTAAAATAAAATTTAAGAATGCAAAGATATTTTAGTCTTTTCCACAATATAATAAGCGATGTTAGTTATATTGTGGAAAGGACTAAAAATTGTCAAATCATTACAGTAATTCTCATTACAACGTTTAGTCGCTTGATGACCTATGTTTGCTGCAATAAATGCCAAAGCATTATAATAGGTTCTATAAGACCGTTTACATCAATAGCATCCATTATTACAGTAATAATCCTACATTATTTTCATTTACACTGCCAATGGAATTGGCATGTTCTGCGTTTTCTCGCACAGCTTTGGGAATGCCATACTTTCCTGCTAATATCCACAATTTGCAAATGGTATCACGGTAAGGGTAATACAATCTAAAAGATACAGGTTTAATATCAATATAACATAAAACTATACTCTTTACTATTCCCTTTTTTAATATGGACATCCATATTAATTAAAATTAAAATTAAGGCGCTATAGAAAGGAGAAATGTGCCTGCGAAAATTAAAAAAACTTTTCTAATAATAATTAATAACTACCAATCCCTTGACTTTTAACCTGAACATTTTCTCGTTAGTTTTATCCTGTAAATTGAGAATACGACGTATAAATGAATGACAACTGAAATGGGAATGAGAAGCTAATAAATACAAAAATACCGTGTCTTAGCCAATACTATCTACAGCTGCTAACGCGCTTACTTCCATGATGCCTCTCCATAATGTGTGTAGTTTGAAATTAAACAGCTCAGGAATTATTTAATCTTAATAACTGAATTGATTACCCACGGAAAACATGAAAATTTAGGATCTGATTACATTAAGACAAGCTTGATGTAAATTAAATATCGTAGAACGCAAATATGTCTCATAATAATAAACAGGAATCATCACGACCTACTGAATCATGATAAAGTATATCAATAAGCTGACATTGGAGGAGAGACAAATATGACCTCGTTGCATATTATATATATATATTTATATATATATATATATATATATATATATTTCATAGATATTACTTTAAAGACAATTCTCAGCTATCTTTCAAACGATGCGGCTAATGACGCGTAACAAAAAGGCGTAACAAATAGAAAATATACGTGTACTTTAGTAAGTAGCCTCAATTCAAGAAATTCACCGTAGAATATTTATATAAGGTTGCCTTTGGAAATCCTATTTCTCGTACGTGGCTGTGATTGACAGAGTCGCGAATGTAACATTTAATTCTTTTTCTTATATTCTAAATTCAAATTAAAGTAACAAAAAGGATGGACGAAATGCTAAAGAATGAACAAGTTAATTTTACTTATTAAA
The DNA here is from genome assembly GCA_039881145.1 of Druceiella hillmani. Lineage (NCBI taxonomy): Eukaryota > Metazoa > Arthropoda > Insecta > Lepidoptera > Hepialidae > Druceiella > Druceiella hillmani. Next base: position 2,546,533 of record JAYKKI010000054.1, read on the forward strand.
ATAACTTATTAAAAAGAATAAGTGGAATGCATTAAATAGTGGAATACGAAATAGTTTAGCATGTCATTAAATAGTCGAATATGGAATGAAGTTGAAACTAGATAAAATTAAATTTAGGGAAGATTAATTTAGGTTTAAATATATCACCAGAATAACTGCGGACACTATAAGATCACAACAGTGTACACATTTACATTATCTACTTAACAAAATAGTAAAAGGGTAACTTTCATTCTTGTCAATTTTGCATTTTTTCTGATTACAGGCAAACGCTTTCTAAGGTATCCAATTTGATGGAACATCCAAAATAAAGAGAAAGAGCTCGCTTTATTTAAGAACTTGTCATCTAGAGAACTAACTGGCGTATTCGGTATAAATGAAAGCATAATTGTTAAGAAAACATATTTTAAATTGGCTCCTTTTCATGAATGTTCAGAATAAATAATCCCAATTTACCTTTTTTGCACCATTGTGGCAAGGTATAAGTTGCAAAAACTGATTTTCATTTAATAAATGTATGAAATCTGTAAAATGCAATTGATACGAAAAAAGGATTTATGTATTTTGTCCTAAAAAAATTATTCTAGTGTATTCGAATAGTTTAATCATAAATTTAGCAAAAATCAAAGTCTTTTGGCAAAAATATAAATATGCACTTTAAAAACTAATAGTTCCTTTTGGAATTGATAATGAGGTTATAGGCAAGAAAATAATAATAGAAGCAAATTAGGATCCAAAATAATTAACAACTATGTTTTTATATAAAAATATTATTTCAGCTATTACGTACTTCGAAGAGGCTTCCTATAAGGATACGGAAGACGAAATGGGCTGTTTGGTAACTAATTTTAAGTGAGAAATCGTCAGATTACGATAGTGGGGTCAGATTTAACATTGCAAAATTTGTGGAACAGGAACGCACTAGATAATAAAAAATGTAGCTTTATATTTCCGAAAAATAATTGATACAAACATTATGTGACGTAAAAATAGCCAATGTGGTTATACAGCAGATACATAATTAGATTCTTTTCCTTAGTGCGTTATCGAGGAAAAAAGATGCAATATGTGATAGAGAGATACGAATAGCAAATAGAATGATTACGAAGAAAATGACAATAAATAATGTTTACTTGTGCGAACGACAACATACGTACAAATAATTACGCTCAAACGTACTCACACTGTAAGAAGGAGATGTTAATTAATTATAAATATGTGGGTACAGAAACCTTTTTAAAAAAAAATAATATACAAAAAAGAAACATTTCTATTGTTACCAACAAACACGATCGGCGAAAATAACAACCCTAAACAATACAATATGAAAAAGTAGATACACAAAATGATCATTGCTTGTATTATAAGAAAAATGAAGCAAATAAATAAACGGAAATGGAAAATAAACGACAGGCCGCTTCCGTTTCCTGTAATTCATTTCCTGTAAATTATTCCCGCTTACAAGTCATTATTTCAATTAATGTAAAAGTCAAAAAGCTCGAGCAGCTTCCCTTTGCTGAAAATGAATAAAGTATTAAGTCGTCAGCAAATCTCTTCGTTGTCTACTCAATACCTTTTATCAGTAAAGAGTAAGCATTTTCATCAGTTACAAATTATTGAGCTTTAATATTAACTCCCAATTGTATCATTAGGTTAAACATCTTTTTCTGTGAAAGATTTCATTTAATCGCTGTCCCAGAGTGATTGAATTTTGCTATACTATAATAAATATACAAAATTTATTATATAGCAAATTTATTTGCATTAAAAAGAAAAGCGTTTTTCATGGCGATTCAAATGACATGTTTTGTTTTTTGGTCAACGATATACCGAAACGTTTTCCTAGCCATCGGTTTCTTACATGTGCTTTTTTATCAATATGCTTCTAGAAGATAGAGAAATAATACTATTGTAATAAAGTAGTTTCCGGTTTCAGAAATAATTAAAATTAAAATTGTTGACGAAGGTAAAAATGGCAATTTCCAAAAGAAAATAAAGGGTATGACTGTTATATTGTAAATTAAAGTAAAAAAATACTGGCTTTGAATTTTTAATATACGCTTTAACTAAAGCTCAGTTATACTCAATCGGATTGCACACAAACATCGAAAATTATTATTAGTAAGTAATAACAATAATTTAGTAACACAAATAATATTACATATTTATAAATTCAAATGATTAATTTTGGCAATGCTTTACTAACAAATCGAAACTTTAAAAACAATGCACTCTTAATGTCGCCATACACCCAAACTTCAACCTTTTTTTCACATAAACTTTAGTCGGGATTCTAAAAACAACATAAACATACATTTAAAACTACAAATTTATATAGGCTAGAGATTTAATATTCGTCTAAATTTTCTGTATGTAAAATTTATTCAAATATATTTTTACGAAATTATATTTAAGTAGTTGATTAAAAAATAAATGATTGCCTTCTTTATTTAGTTTACGTACTAAAAACATACGTCTTTTATTTTGACATTTAACATACACTTATATTACAGTTGTCAACATAATGGTTCTAAAGACAAGATAACATTTCTTTTGACATTTATGGATGTCTAATTTACCCTTCCGCGATGATTTGTCGTTGTTTGTTCAAAGTAGCTTGAGTTTGCAAGAAGCAATCAGACAACCAAACCTCAAAGAAGAATAAGTGAAGAAATGTTTTGTCAAGATAACAATGTTGAGTGTATATCAAAGTTACACAGGGAGCTCTTGCTATTGATTTAATATTTCCAGAATTAACCCATCTTGCAATGTTATGTTAATTAGCTTTATTATACGAATTAATATAATGAAATTCTACTTTGAATTTTTAAAAAGATTTATTTAATAAATGATCCTTACAACTTACAACTAACTTATAACGGAAAATGGCGCAAATGGAATGGCGTGGCTGAGCGTGTAGGCTCTTTTATAGGCTGATGAGCGGATGCGTGTGTTGGTGCGGTTTCCTGCGTACCCGGAGACATGCAGCTATCGCCATGAGATAAAGTGCTAGGGGCTACTGGGTTATCAGTGGGCATGCGGTCGATGCGCGGTACAGTCTGTCCTTGACACCTCCCCTCTAAATGTGAAATTCGTCCGAAGAGAAGACGACGAAACTTAATCAATAATAACAATATGATACAAGATAAAATGCAAATGGGTATAATGTAATATAGTAGGCTGAAGTCATCTGCTTCTGCGTTGAGTCGATGGAGTAGTTTTAACTGGGCGTCTAAGTCTTCTAGGTTGGCTGCTTCCAGTGGTTGACTATTTGTAGGTGATGAGGCGTTGAACCAGGGCATATTGTTGATTACATTTTGCTCGCGGTAACATCTGTTGTCCTCTAGGGTCGAACCATACACTTCTAATGTTTCTTTGCAAATGGTAATGATATTCCTTTTACTATTATACCAGGTGTACGTTAAACTTTCATTCAATCTTTCGATGTACAGTTCTGGACACTTGATGAGGTAGATGTCACAATGATATTGTTGAGTTTGTAGACTCTTTAAGATGCAGGAATCGGCTTGCTTGACTACACATGAAGTGTTGGTGCAGTGATGTGCTTCAAAGATAGTCTCTTGATACAAGTAATACAAGTAAGTTATACAAGTAATGTTTATGCATAGGTTTTCGGTAGGTACAATGGTTTTCTTTGGTATGAATCATGGGAACTATTACTAGGTATTATCTGCGGAATGCAGGTTTCTATTCTATCGGTTAAATATTTAATATTTTCTAATATATGAAAGTCAGTGGATGATAAGTCAGGGTGTGTTAGTGAGTTTATTTTCTTTTGGTATATATTGTAATTACTACGAATAGGTTCTAAGTCTACCGGGAACACTACGTTCCAGTCGCTGAGACGGACGCGCTCGGTTCCACTGTCGATCCTATACATACTGCCATCGAGACGGGTGACATGTTGAGTGGCTTTCGTTTGATATCTGAAACGTGAATTTTGCTTATTCTATTTTTGTGTTTAACTTCATATACATTGTGAGGTAGGGGTTGTATTATTTCTTTAGAACCGTAATAAAGTTGTCCATTACGTCCTTGTGCTTGAGTATAAACTATATATTTTGCTTTAAGTTGCGGCGCTTGTCCCTTTTATTGTTTTCTTTATTAATTACTCTCTCGTTAACCTTCCTAATGCGTTGACCAATCTCTTCAAGGAATGGTATTGTACTAGATCTAAGCTGCGGTGTGTTAAGTTGATAGCAGAAGTGTACGTCGTAGGGACGTTTGCCTATAGTGGTGTGTATGGTGTCATTGTATCCTAGGAGTGTAAGCGTGACGGGTGTTTTTGGTGAGCATCGTATTCTTTCTTTCAGTGTTCATATGAGGCGTTCTACGCTGCCTTGTGAGTTATGATGTTTGGGCGTGGCGATGTGTAGTCGTATATCTTGTTCGGTTAGGAAGTTTTCAAATTCTGTGCTAGTGAATATTGTTTCGTTATCTGCTTGTATTTCTCGTGGTTTACCTATTGTTGCAAATATGTCTAATAAAGTGTTTATTACATTGATAGTGGTTGAATGGACCGAATCCATTTGCCTTCCAAAAGCGTATTTTGAGAATGTGTCAATTCCTACTAGGTAACCTTTCTTGTCTACATACATCAGATCTATCTGCCAATTTTTCATAGGTCGATCGGGGGTAGGGGTAAGTTCTAATAGTGGTTTAATTGGATGTCTTTCGTATTTATGTTGTTGGCATATGGCGCATTTTTCTATAAAGTGAGCGGTAATTGATTTTAAATTCTCGATATAGTATTTGTCTTGTATTTCTAATAAAATTGTAGGTTGACCTAAGTGTCTATTATTTTTAAATAGTATTGTTTAATTATTTTATTTACTTCATCAGAGTCTACTATTTCCTCTTTAATATCTTGAAACCATATAATCTTAAAATTATTATTGAAGTTTTTTCTATATATCTCACTAAGTTGGTTTCCTAACGGCTTATCGTGACATATGAGAGCGTAGCGGACGCCGGGTCGGAGATAACATTTAACTATACTGATAAAGTCTTTCGTTATAAATGAAGGGTTTATCTTAATGTGGTAGTCTATAGCCTTGTTATATTTTTGTTCCATGTCAACTTTGGTCTCGGGACTCAAAGATATCATCAATCTGTTCATGGGGCGGGGCGGATGTGCGTTTTAATGGGGAAACCGGATGATGAGTCATCGGCGTTGCTATGTACGGTTACGTTATCGGTCATGTGTATTTCCATTCGTGAGAGCGCATCTGCTACTTTGTTGGTAGCACCCTTTTTGTAACGGATTTCGTAATCGTATTCCTGCAAGCTTAATTTCCATCTATTTAGTCTAGCATTTGGTTCTTTTAGTTTGGAGAGCCATACGAGGGGTTGATGGTCGGTTTCTAAGATAAATTTGCGACCATATATATACGGTCTGAATTGATTTAAAGCAAATATAATGGCGAGTAATTCTTTCTCTGTGGTGTTGTATTTACGTTCGGCATCAGATAGAGTTTTTGACGCGTAAGCAAAGGGGTGACTATTTTGAGATATGACCGCACCTAACGAGATATCACTCGCGTCGGTCGTGACTATGAATTGTTCATTGAAATTTGGGTATGCTAAGGTCGGAGGATTCATTATTAGTTGTTTTGCTTTTAGGAATGCCTCTTTAAATTCAGGGGTGTATTTTATTTCACTATTTTTTCTAGCACAGTTGGTCAAAGGTTTTATTAGTTTGGAGAGATTCGGAATGAATTTTCTATAGTATGATACGAGTCCTGAAAACGATTTGATTTCTTTTATAGTTTTCGGTAGTGGGTAATCTTTGATTGCTTTTAGTTTTTTTTCGTCTGGTCTAAGTCCGTCCGCGGTCAGTAAATGGCCTAAAAATGATACTTGTCGTTGGCAAAACATGCACTTGTTATGGTTGACCATTAAACTTGCCTCATTAAGAGTCGATAATACGCGTTGTAGTTTTTTGTTATGTTCTTCGGGAGTGGTGGCAAAAATGATTACATCGTCAAGATAAACGAGACATTCATTGTTTTCAATATGTGCACGGAGTATAGAATCCATCATTCTTTGAAATGTGGCGAGAGCGTTTTTGAGTCCAAACGACATACGTAAATATTCGTAATGTTCATCTGGTGTACTGAAGGCTGTGAGAGGGATACTTTTGTCATTCATTAAAATTTGATGGTAACCGGCTGTTAAATCGAGCGTGGTGAAATATTTGGAGCCATTTAATTTTGAGAAAATGTCTTCAATGTTAGGTAATGGGAATTTATCAGATCGTGTCTGTTCGTTTAATTTGCGGTAGTCAATCACAAGTCACCATTTTTTAGGAGCGTTTTCGTCTGTTTTCTTGGGTACTAAATGAACTGGGCTTGACCATGGAGAGTCTGAAGGACGTATGATTCCGTTATCTAGCATTTCTCTGATTTGTCGGGTCACTTCGCGGCGTTGGGTTTCTGGTAAGCGATAAGGGCGTTGATAGATAGGATCTTCACTGGTTAACTTTATCTCGTGTTGGACAGAGGGCATACAAGTTTTTGAAACATCGTCGGTGAATATAGAATTAAATTTATGTTATATCTGATTTAAGGTATTAACAGGTGGGTCGTCCATGTGATATAAATCTATTTTTACGAAACTAGTCTCTAGCTTAGAGGTATATGGGTTCACTATAATTTTGTGATTTGTTAGTAGGTCCCAACCAAGTAATAAATCATATTTGGTAGAGAAATCTAATACGAACAATTCTATGGGTTGATTAGGTAAGTCGGGTAAAATTACATTAGAGTTGGTTAGTAGTTTTCCGCGGTGCGTCGTTTCTCCATTTACTGTATAAATCTGAAAGGGTTCCCGTACGTACGTAGCTAATTCTTTATTTAATAGTATACGGCCTAAATCAGGTTTAATGAAAGACTTTCTACTACCTGTGTCTACTAATGCTGTTGCTTGGAGTGATGGTATATGAATGTATGGAAGTGTTTTACTAGTTGTCATTACGTATTTTCTTTTGTTTCTTGTTATACGGGAAAATCCTCGTTATAATTAGACATTAAATCGTCTGGGTACGGTTGATAGTCGTCAGTGTAATTTTGATATTCTACAGGTTCTATGTTATATTTGTAAAATTCTTCCTGGTCTACAAAATTGTTCTCTATGCGCGGTCTTTTAAGCTGTTGATTCGGGCTGTTTACCGTTCTCATACTAACATCATTTGGATAAAGATTACTTTCAAACAAACGATTTGGTCTTGGTTGTGGATAGTTATCATTAAATGGGTTATGTTGCGGGTGTGAATAATTATTATTAAATGTGGGGCGCGGCGGTTGAAACCGATTTTGGAATGCGGGTTGTGGCTGATTATTCATACGGTATCTTTGCGTGAAGCCAGTAGGCGGGTATGTATGTGGTTGTCTTAGTGGTGGATACATGTTTTGTTGACTAGGGTATGTATGTGTTGGTGGAGTTTTTTCTGATGGATATGGATAGTTAGTATTGTGTTTAGCATTATTATGAAATACATGTGGGTTAGATGACTTAGGAGCTACTAAACTAGATCTATCGTTAAAGTCTCTTCGAGCTTCCATGAGTTTTACCATTGTTTGTAACTCTTCCCAAGGTTGAATGATGAAATTAACCCTAAAATTAAATGGTATGTTCTTTAATAACACTCTTCGCATAGTGTCTTTTAATATTCTAATAACGGGTTCTGTTCCTTCAATTAATCTACACCTATTTGCTACTGTTTTCATTCTCAATATAAATTCGCTATAACTTTCATGATTATTTTTACTTAAATTGTTTAGTTCGTTAATAAAATCTACTACGCCTTTTTGGGTACCTAATTCCGTCAGTAGTAAAATTCTAGTTGCTTCCCACGAATTTACTATTGCGGGCTGATTAAAAATAATGTCACGGGCTGAACCTCGTAACTTCGCGAATACCTGGTGAAGCCTGTGAGTGGACGCTATGTGAGGATGAACTGCATTGTATAGTTCTACAGACTTGATAAAAATTTGTAGTCCTTCCTCACTTGAGCCACCGTACTCAGGGATCATACTAGGTGTGTGATTCTCTTTTGTCTGTTTTTCAGTCATCATTGTATAAGTGTTAGTTGGATTTAATTAGAATACCTATCAAGCGATTAAGTCTGAGGGTACTAGCTAAAATTATTAGTTTACACTAAACTCTAGTCGTGGTGAACACAGTTAAAGAGATACTAGTGATTTAAAGGAATTTGAATAGGTCTGTTTATATCTTTCACGATAAGAGGACAAGGATATAAAGGACGCATAAACAAATACAACTTGTACTCACAAAGATATTATGATGAGCAGGGCCAGAATCCTCATTCTTCAAGAGGTAGAATTTCAATTGTTCGCAGTACCGACGGGCCTCGTGTGTATTCGAAGGGTTGAGTAGTTGCTTTTCTGTTGTCCGCAGGGCCAGCAGCTTGGTGTGTTGTCCAGGGCCGACGTCTGTGTTGTAGGTTTCGTTGAAGACAAAGGAGCTAACGTTACTGTCGAAGCTGTGACTTTATCCCACGTGTTGGGCCCCAATTAATATAATGAAATTCTACTTTGAATTTTTAAAAAGATTTATTTAATAAATGATCCTTACAACTTACAACTAACTTATAACGGAGAATAGCGCAAATGGAATGGCGTGGCTGAGCGTGTAGGCTCTTTTATAGGTTGATGAGCGGATGCGTGTGTTGGTGCGGTTTCCTGCGTACCCGGAGACATGCAGCTATCGCCATGAGATAAAGTGCTAGGGGTTACTGGGTTATCAGTGGGCATGCGGTCGATGCGCGGTACAGTCTGTCCTTGACATACGTTAATTATACTGCATAATGAAAATTCTTCTTTTTATTTCTTGAGAGTATAAAGTATTTCATAGGAAAATTAATTACGCGTATATTTGTCCAATGTTCTATTTCTAAATTTGAATAAAAAATACGTTAAGCGACGCAAGTCAATTGTAAACCTGAGCGTATAATATCGCAAATATTTGAGTGCTAAAAAATTCAGGCCACGGAATAAATTAAATTCTCGGGAAATTTTGCACAAGGAGCCGGAATATACTTGTTAGAGGAGAAAATTTATTAAGAAAATAATCAATTTTTCATAGATTTCAAACGCTTTGAAATATTTAATAATCTATTTCCCTTATTACCAAACAATTACAGTTTACTATATATTAAATATGCTAATACGATTACGATGACTTTTTACTAACCACAATATTGAATAATTATGTGACACTATTTCATAGCGTATTTCGAAAAAATCTGTTTGAATATTATAATTATTTTTTGTTAATTAATGATAAGTGAGTCAATTTGTGCAATTTATTTTATTTTTCTTATTCTATTTGTATATGGTACAATCAATAACTAAATAAATAAAAAAAAAATATTTGCCAAATAATATTATTTTCACAATATCATGCTGATAAAATTGAACCTTACACCCTAAAAGTGAATAAATTAGGCGGTCTACAACTTTGTTGTCGCCAAATAATCAACTGCCTAAGAGATTCCCAGGCATGGGATTTATAAACTGCGACAGATATTTAAAAATAATGTAGGGTATATGTCTATCTAATAAAGTAAACCCAATCTGTTGAAAAATAGGACGAATGGTTTAGAAAGGATATATTTAGTATTTTCCCGCTTTTTTCCTTTCATATATTAAATTTAGACGAAAATTTTTAATGAATAATTTGAATGAATAATTCAATTTTAAGGAGTGTTTTGACTTTGCGTAACAAATTGGCGTCGCTGTCATTGTTAAAGACAATATGTCAGCGCGACCATGCGGAACAATCTGGTCCCATTAGCTGCTATATCATTCTTTCCTCAGGTGATCCATTTCATAAGATCAGAGCCTTCCATTGCGAAATGGCGATAATGCGAATATTATTCAAATATAAACGCGCTTTTTAGCAAGGTTTATATATATATATATATATATATATATATATTTAGAATAATTTTTGAGAAATGTTTAGTTTTGACCAATTTGTGTATATGATGTGTAATGCGTAAATACAATATGTTCGTCAATAATAAAATATTTTATTCACTATTTACGTTTGTCCCGAGATAAACTCGTGCAGAGCCAGATTACAAAAATTAATAAACAACATACCGTGTTATATACAATATCTCTTGATAAATAATATCAACACGATATTCGATAATATTGCTAGGACTGAGTCAAAAAAAAAGTTTATTATTTGTTAAATGTAGTTTTTCGAACAAAAGTATTACGTTTGTTTGTATTTTGTATACATAAAGTATTATTTACTTTTGTTATATTTTGCACGGGATTTTTGGTCATTTATTCAATTAATTTTGTAAACGTATTTTGCGTGAAATATTAAGTTTGACATTAAATTAGTTCACTTTAATTTATTTATTTTGCGTACTTTAATCGGGTTTTCTTAATAGTTAACCCTTGCACTTTATTATAAATAATTTCGAATTATGTGGATGAATGAGCATAAACACTTCTTGCAACAAAAAGAATGTACGTAAACGCTTGCAACACAAATAATGTACGTATATACGCTTTGCAAGATTATCTGAGACAAAATACTTAACTCAAATTCAATAAAAAATAATTAGCTGAAGCAGAAGGAGGAATTTGGGTTCAAAATTTGTTTTCGCCTTCAGTCTCCTTCCATTCATTACTTTTTTTAAGTTTATTAATTAAATAGATTCATATCACAAATACTACTATGTACAAATTGAAGACTGATGTCATATATTAGTATATAAACATTTTTAAGAAGATTAGTATATAAACTTTTAGTATATAAACATTTACAAAAAACTAAATATCTAAAATGAAAAAAAAATCTATTGGCATCATTGTATAACGGTACGCCTCTTCTGTTCAAAATTTCTTGCAAGGTAAGTAGGTATCCACAGAGAAGTTCCTTGTAGGATGTAGGTATCTGCTGCGAAAGGGTTTTGAAAAATCATCACTTAAGAAAGTAAAAGAGATAATGAAATTTGAGATTTTGTTAGATTTGAAGTTAGAAATGGGAAAGTTTCCCATTTGTAACTTCAAAACTTCTGCTTCTGCTTCAATTCTTTATTGATTCAGCTAAGTATTTTGATATCTGCTTATAAGTAAAGAAAGCACAATTGAGGGTCGTTTTAAAATTTCTGTTCTAATGAGGTAAAATAGAGGAAGAAAATTTGTGTGGGTTTTCTGAAATTATTGTCGTTAGGAATATGACTTCCTTAGGAGTTAATAATGAGACTTTATCCAACATTATTTTTATGGAATGTTTAAAGTCACAGTTTATTGGAACTTAATTATATACGTTAGAATTTACACTTTAATTTGATCGTTTGTTTGAGAGCTCTCCTAAATATTCAAGTAGAGAGAATTAAAAAGGTCGTGAAATTTTTCATATTCATTACTGATTAACATTACTGAACAAGAATCAACATTTTTTATGTTATTTTTTAAACAGAATAACAGATTTTACAACGGGATAACAGATTGCATGTTTGTCAGGAACTTCAAATTCCAAGGGTTTGATTTGTTCGTTTGTGCGAATGGTCGTTGAGTTTTTAAATTGTCGGTGTTAAGTTTAATTGTAGATTCAGGCTATTCCTTGGTTTGTTTGTTTAGTAAGAGTAAAGAAGAAATTAAAAAGGAAAAGTTATTCCACAGATGTCTTGATTTAGTCTCTAAATAGAATAAGACGAAGAAAAATTATAAGGGTAAATATTACCTTAATTAATTTCGTATAATCTCCTTACTAACCGTGAGGAAAAATCAAAAGGGTTAATATTATCTTGCGTCAAACATAGACTTCTATTACCTCGTAAGGACATGCCTAAAGCAATCGAAAAATACCCACTCAAAACGGTGCTAAATGGCGATGTTAGTACCTTTTCGTTTCAGTTGATAGATGTCAACGGTTTTCGTGAGCATGTTTATCCTTAAAACCACCAAACAATGAGGGTTAGTGTGGTATAAATACGGGAGGTACAAGTACTTGCTTTCAAATATTACTTTTTAAACATTAATTTTTTTATTTGTTTTTAAAATCTATTGATTTTTCAATGCCGGAAAAAATGGAATGCTTACAATTAAAGCGATTTTTTTATTTATTTGTCTATCTGTCCGCGATTTCAATAAGTGTAAAATTGATAGTTTAATATGAAATGTTTAAAGGTTTTGCGTTGTTTAGTGAAAACATATATCCAGCACATACTTTTTGATATAGCTTATCGATGAAATATATACATGCTTACGTATACGTTGCATTTTAAATTATTGCGAGCAATATTTCTGATTTTATTGAAATAATAATTATATGGCTTATTTAAATCATTTTCTATTTCTTCAAGTGTGGAGATAAATATTACAACCGTAAAGGAATAAGAATATGGTAAAAAGGAATTCATTCAGATAATTTCAAAGGTGGTTGATGACTTTATAATTAGCCCAAAAGGATTTGGCAGAAATGGAAATATCTTGGCATGCTATACATAGGTATATAAAATATGTAGTAAATCAGGTCAGTAAAGGAGTTGAATGTTCTGCGGTCGAATTTTTGCAGGGATCGACCAGCATTAAACATTATAGGCTTATAGTGTTTTAGTTAGTTTAGAACAAAGGTATCATTGTCGTGCTCCTCCGTAAAAAGTTTTGTGATTTTTATAATAAATAGGATACTATAGAGGATAAAATTATTATATACCATTTGTTTTCCTTTTACGCTGGATGGAATTGGATATTGAATAGTTTGGCAAAATCAAAATTTGTAGATTAAAAATTATGTTGGATAAAAAATTATAATAAAAAGGAAATATTTTCGGGGTAATTCTCCTTTTCATGTTTTCAAAGAAAGTATATTTAATCGTTTCTATTAAATTTACACATTGGAAATTTGAAAAAAAAATATTTTCTCAATTCTTAGACGTGGATCTCATTACTTTACCCTAAAAAGGATATAAATGTTAGTTCAATGGGCATTGGTGATCAGCACCTATATATATATATATATATATATATATATATATATATATATATATATATATATATTACAATGCTACCGTTCTTAGATACTGTTAAATAATACTTTCTTCATTATTGTAAATAAATTCTATATCATTTAAGCGTTATCATGTCAGTGTTTGTGTGCACAAATTAATTGAGAACTCTGTTTTTTTAAAGTTATAAAATGAGGTATAAGCTACGATAAGGGTACATCCATGGTCTCATACAGATGGCCATGTCACTGATGACCTAGTTTCATTTAATTGTAATATATTGCGCACATGAGCTGGCGTCCTGTTTTCTACTTAGTTAAATGTCCCTTTGACCGTTTTTTGATATTAAGATTAATGACATTCAAATAGAAAGAAGATATTCTGTATATTAATTGTACCTTTTTTTTCAGGAAAAAACTTTTTAAGAATAATTTTCGTTAGTTTGTATTTAAGAGCGGCTGTACAAATGTACTGAAAATCTTTCTGATATCATTAGAGCGGCTGTTAAAAAATATTCTGAAATTTATCCTGAAGTCAATAGAGAGGCTATGAAAATATATTCAGTCAATAGAGAGGCTGTGAAAATATATTGCAGCTTTCTTTTTTTATGTGGAGTAACCCTTGAAAGGCTAAGTTATAAGACTTCTAAGGTTATTATTTTCAATTCTTGGTAACAAAATTCTAGAAATGTTACTAAAAATGTCTACCAAAATATAATTGTTTCCACTTATCTTCGAAACTGCTCAAGTTCAAATTAGATAGAAAGCAGCGTTACGAGAAGTTTACCTTGATTTTACCTGAAAAGGTAAATACACATTCACACATGTTATTGTTCACAAACTATTACTTTCGAGTGATCTCGAACGTATTTTGGTATTAAATTGCATTTGGTTATTGATAATAATGTTATCAATTGTGATGTTTGATTAATAATATAGGGGTTGATTTATTTACCTATCTTAGTCTTCTTGGTAACAAGTTTTAGTATGAAACCTTAATACACCTCATTAACCAAATTCCTCATTAATTCCATTTCCATAGTATTGCTGTGAGAAGTCTGATAAATAATATATTAATAAAACTGATAAATCATATATTAATAAAAGCCAATTGTGATAGAAGATTAACAACAAAGCTGTTGCAAATATTGTAGTCAAAACATTTATTTTATGTATCCCATTATGTATTACTCATTCGACGCCGGTATAATTATCTCCTCAAAATCGGAATTCAGGTTATTATATTTTCCATATACATTTAGGTTATTACAAAATGTAACTCTGTCAACATTTATCTATGTGATATACAATGACTATTAGGAAACAGGCTGCGGCTAATGACCGGACAGATAATGAGTTAATGCCTTGAGTGAATGTTTCTGAAATGTTTGGTACGTAACAAAAAAGACGTGTATATGGAAAAATAAATCGTCCAAACCATGTTGTTTAAAAGAATGATATTCTAATTAAATCACTTTGTTATTTCCATTTACGGGGTGTTTGTTGTCAAATTGTCTTATTTGTCGATCGTTTAGTGATCGTGAGGCATTCGATATTTCCGTCAATAAAAGTATCGATTTCAAATAAAATGGAATTTGTACTTTTATCGAGAGAAATATCATATATTTATTTTGCCTTAAATTTAAATATTCTTTAATTACAAAGAAAGTGTACATTTACTGTTCGATTTATAAAGTTTTAAATAAAGTAAATGTAAAACTATCTTTAATTTTTTATGCAAAGAAGTCTATCCCAAAAAAGAAAAAATATACAGAACGAATTTTGTGCAACATTTTTAACAATTTTTATACCTAAAGTTATTTTAGTTTTGAAAACTAAGCGAGGGATTTTACGAGAGTTTTAATCAGAAGGTACTTGAAATAATGTTTCGATAAAATTTCAAGTGATCTGTAGGAATAATCAAGATTTGAAAAAAAATCTTGTCGAGATAGGCAAACCATTTTTTTATATTATATGCTATACGATTTTAAATTGAGTTGATATATTTTGAAAGAAATCCGATTTTTTTGAACTACCGTTTTTTTATTTTTGGGACATTCATCCTACTCTCTTAAACATCTTATTGAATACTCAGGCAATTTAATTGATTATTCTGAATCAAGTATTTAGATAAACTGTTACACAAAACTTGAATCACGGTACTTCATTTAAAATTTACAAGGAATATTATTGTGGAACAAGATTCTTATTTCTAATTTTAAAAAAATCTTTGTATATAAGAACTATTATTTCTCAAAACGACCTTTACAATAGAACTGGGGAACTAATGGGAGCCAGTGATTAGTCAGTACTACAATTATGAAAATCAATCTGATGGTTATTATTACACATTACCTTGCATCCATGAAATCATTTAGATCTTAGGCAAGCTTAATAATATCTAGAATGTTGTTACCAAGAATTGAAAATAATAACCTTAGAAGTCTTATAACTTAGCCTCTCAAGTATTACACCACATAAAAAAAGAACTCGAAAAAAATCCGAATACTTCATTTGCAGGGGGCAAATGAAGTATTCGGATTATTTTCCCCCTTTTTCCCCTTTTTTTCCCCTCACCTCTTTTATTCCCATAGAAACATGAATGTTATTTACTAAGATATATGTGAGCTAATACGCTTTATTTCTTTATTGATTTTAAGTCACTATGAGGAATACACAGATGAGTGGACATGTTAGTATATACAAGGGCCATTTCATTTATTTTTTAGGTAACAAACCTTGAAATTCAATGATTATGTAACTATTATATTTTAATAGTTAATCTGGATTTATAGACAACAAATCATCTTGCCTTGTTAAATAAATAAATGTTAGTCTCATCTAGTATTGTGTAAACTTATATATGTTGAAGTGAGTTTTAACCCAGTTAATCGCTTATCTTGTTAATGTAATATTTACTATTGAATATATTTGGCGTTAATTTTGTAGAACTTCATTATTCACAATTAAATAATACTACATCCAGTAGTTTCATTTAATTGTGAGTAATATTTACTATTATTAAGGTCATTATCAGTAGTGTCTTACGTAAATTGTTAAATTATAAATAGGTAGTAGCCTGTTAATCGTTTGAAAATGCCTTTTTTTGTTTGTTAATTGAATTACTTGAACGTCACAGCGATCGATTGTTTATCAATAAACAAGTTTGATCTAATAACAAGTATGCTACAAGTTGCCTACAAACATGCTGCTATGTGAAAAATATTTTTTGATATGGTAAATATTATTCTTATAAGATATTGTTTATCGATGTTTGTCTATTTTGTTTGTAGATAAAATTAAATTAATACACAGTAATGATAAACTTTATATCAAAATGTAAATCGCAATATAAAAGTTGACATATTGTAATATTGATTAAATTTGGTTTTAAAACTATTTTCTACATTTTTAGTTTGTAGGAAAACGTTAAGTAGAGTTTTTTTCTAAAGTATGTTTTATTTTTTTAGAACACCTCCGTTAAATTAGTTTTGAATTTTATACATTTTTTAATTTAAGGCCGCCAAGGGTTAGTTCATAACGTAAGCGAAAAGAGCAAGGAACTTAATTTAGCAAGTTTTTCCATTATTTGCCTTAGAGACTAAACACAAATTGAAGTTTAACACAAGTTACTATTACAGAGAAAGTCTTCTATAACACCGGACAAGAAATAAACAGTTTTGTGATTAATGACGCCACTTTTAATTGAAGTGATTTTTTTAAGGAAAGCTTTACTCAAATTTAAATTATCCATAGTATTTAAGTAAATCATTTTAAAATTTTGCCCTGACAAAATATTTAAAAGACGCATAACTACTTATTATTAATGCTAAACACTTAAAAATGAGCTACTTTAGGAATACATGTTCTTCAATGTTTGCTAGAATACACGTTCATAACAATGCTTACTCTCGTATAAAAATATAGACGTCATTTTGGTAAGTTACAAAATATAAATAAACAAAATATATTTTGATTAAACCTATAATGATGTGTCATAATAGATTTAATCTAAGTACACACAGGAGACCTAACAAATTCATTGCTATCTATATGTTCAAACGTAAACAGGTTATAGATTTAATCCATGTAAACATAGGTAACCTAAAATTTATTGCTACCTTTATGTCCAAACGTGAATAGGAAGGCAGCAATGAAGGTTTTATCTCTGGTTATTAATAGAAAATAAGAAAACATTTTGATTTTTCGCGCCAGATCTTTTTAAGTTAAAGTTCACTTTTTTGATTAGACGGTTTATATATAATCTTAATATACCATTAATATTATTAAATGTAAACCAATATAATGTAGGTCAAAGAAGGTTTTAATGTTAAATTAGGTACCTACTTCAATTTTCAAGAACGAGTACTTTGTAGAATAACCAATGTTCATTAAAACTATTTACCTAGAATTTACAGATAATCAATACTATTAACATCTAAAAATTATTGCTGTTAATTATAGTACATTATTCAGTGCATAACTCTTTACTTATAATTTATTATTCACTAGATTTGCGAAAAACCCTATACTATTTTACGAAACTGACTCTTAAATATTTTCTTGCATTCAAGGAGTCCTCTAATTTTACGCGTATTTTATACCAATTATATTCCGAATAAGTATATTAGAATTGCTTAAGAGGTTGTCCCTCCATTATGTCTTACTCAGGATTCCATTGAAAAGCATATAGTAAAGTAAGCCAAGCTTGTCTCAATTCCGTTATGTTCTTATTCACAATAATTCTCTCTAATATTTATTTATTTCGTTCATTATTGACAAAATAGCCGTAATATTTGTTGTTATAATCAGTGAGAATAGACAGGTTATAGTAATGATAAACAAAGAAATTTAAATTTTTATTGAAATATTTTTATTTATATATTTTAGTAACATTCATGACAATATATGTACGAAAATTAGATACTATATGTTTCACATTTCTTCTGATTGTTGAAAAAAGAATAGTAAAAAAATGAAGACAACTTCACCTTTATAATAATGACAAGAAGTCATTATTCACTTAATTTCACGCAATTAAAAGATAGAAGTATCATCAAAAATATAGATTTTGTTCTGTTTACTGAGGGATATTTAACGTTTGCAAATAAATTTGCAAATACTGCTGTCGCTATTGATTTTTAGAATCTATGCCAAATGAAATGAAATACTCGTCTGTGTAGGTATGGTTATAAATGTACTTGTACATGTCAGAGAAGAGAGATGCATAGTCAGTCTTATCCGGATCTATAGTAAATAAACAATAATGAAAAAGTAGTCGGATATTGGTCTTGTCGTAGCTCGTGTAATGGATATCAATTTACACAATAAATGCCCTTCCTGATACCTACCAAGCCAACGCTTGCACAATGAGAGGTTGACGTGAAAATATAATTTATGACACTTTAGTTGCGATTTACATATTAAACTAAATGCCAAGTTAAATATTTCACATTTACGTGAATGCGTTGTAGCATTTAATAAATTCTTACAATTATTCTGGCGATTAACGGTGCATGACGGTACCATGCGTGTATACTTATTATTTAACGTATTGGCAATTTCTAAAAATGTCTTATACCACGAGGTCCTTTGAAATTGTATCTGACTAATTTAACATGCTAATTGAACTAAGTTTGCAACAAACTTTGTTCACTTTTTACACTACATCCTAACAATCATGTGTCGAGCGTCACGTTTATGGGTTCGAATCCTTAAGTATATAGGTTCATTAAAAATACATTTTTCAATGCAATTCGTATATTTTACAGTACGCTGCAGTATTTATTTGCAAGTTGTAAATATGCAGGGCAATTTTTATATTTATTAAACATAGAGTAAATTATAATTACCAATATGACTCATTCGATAAATAGTCGCTCCACTGAAATTATTCACAATTATATTTTATTTGAATATCTTATAACGTCTGCACGATGTCGATGGTGATGTTCCATTTATAAAACTTCAAAATTAATGCCAGCTTACTGGAAATTTTGAAGAAAACTAATTTTAATTTTACTTAGCTGATTAACATATTACTGAAAGCGATTTGGAGTGTATATTGAAAAATAAATGTTCCAGTTTCTGGTTTATGCGGTGTTGGTGAATTGAAACATTTCACATAAACCTCTATACGGGCATCAAATCAGGAAATTAAGTGGAAAAGTTATTTTTGTAAAACAAGTTTAGAATAATTATACACCCACTTCCAAAAACAAGGAAACAAATTAAAAAAACAGTATTATTCACTGCTTTTTTTCCTACACAAATAATAACTTTAAATTTGCACACTCAAAAACACACGCCTTGGGGCTAATTGAATGGTTGTATTCTACAAACATAAACAATCTTATAAATTATAAATAGAACTGACATTACTAGTGTTCCGTAAGTATAAAAATTGTATTACACTTGAAAGCCATACTGTATTTTAATTTAATTATTAGCAAATATTTATGTAGTTGTTACTTTAAAAATATATTGCCTACTATTTAGATTTTTATCATAGTTATAATTTAAATACAATTATGATATCAACTATAACATCATTATTTGTGCTATCGTAAATAAATATTTGCTAAGTTTAAATTAACTTTGGTATTAATAATTGCAGCTCTTGTAATCGTTAAATATAGAAATAATTAAAAGCAAAACTTTAAAAGAATGTAATGAAAGTATTATTAAAAATATTTTATCGGTGTTTGGTATTATCACTTCTTTAACAATTAAAAAAAACGTAATAAATCATATGTTAAAAATAAATAGAAGACATTCTTTTAGATATTGAATATATTTGGCGTTAATTTTGTAGAAATTCATTATTCACAATTAAATGAAACTACGTGATGTAGTATTATTTCTACTATCTTTAATTTCTTTACCACGACCTAGGTTTACATTCTTTTAGCTTTATATTTTGTTACATTCTTTTAGCTTTATATGCTATATAGCTAATTTCAAAAATTTCATGTCTAAAAACTCCGAAAAAATGGGTTATCAAATATGTAAATATAATAAGATATTTTAAAAAAAATTTCAAAATTTTATTCAATTGTTTACTATACGAAAATTTTACAAAAATATTGTGCTACAGAAAATAACTTGGAAGTGTTTCTCAAAAAATTTCATAAATTTACCAGGATGTTATCGTATATTAAAAAACATTGAAATTCAAATATGTTTTTCCGTTTTTGTCATCCTTTTACAGTCACCTGCGTTCATAAGAACGATTCTTGGATATTACCACGGACATTTTTAATTCTACAGAATTAGGCCTAATCCTTCAAAAGTAATTAATTTTTTAATAATTTGATTTATTTAAACATACAGCTGAAGGATGCAAAATTAAGGATTAATATTGAGTCCACTTACATTGGGGATAGGAGCAGATTGACTCTTCTTATTTGTATATGATCTTTAAGCAAATTTAAATATAATTTTTATATTTGGCACAAAGAACCAGGTATTTTAACGTACGTAAATTTAAATTTTTATCTAATTTAATTTAGAATTTGGAAGCCTCTAAAAAGTAACTGATCTGACAAATGAATGAAAGGACTGATGAAATTGCCAAAACAAAAGTTCCGTTCAGTACCTATGGAACCGCTTATAAAAGCGCTTACATTTTATTTCAATACAGCGGTTATAACAACAGCGGTTAATAAGAAATAAAAATAACAATAAATATCTGGCGAAATAACTTTTTAGAAATGTTGGCAAGAAAAATCAACATCGATGGCGTTTTAAATTTGTGGCCCTAATATAAAGTAATCAAAACCGTGTTGTTAATTGGTATTGACAGTTGTTCCGTGTTGTTGTTTTTTTTTGTCCTTCTTTTTATCTGTTTTTTTTTCGACCACCCAAAAAAAGTTGCAGATTCGCCCTGCGATTTTCATGAATTAACATGTTACAACTATGTACAGAGAATACAATGGAATAAAATGTGCTCTGCTTTTAAGGAGTTTATTTCTTAACTTTTACCGATTCAGAAGTTTTGTTTTAATTTTTATAATAAACTTAATTCAATATTATATGGACTTTTGTTGATTTTCTCTAGTAACATATATATTAATATATTAGATAATTTCTAATTAAATTTCATTGTGAAGTGAAACAATTCCGCGCGTATCCGTAAATGTTTTTGAAACGTTACGAACGCAAATGAAATTTTCATACTTAGCGTTTACTTCTAGACGACCTACAAAAAAATTATACCATTAGATGAAAAAAAAGGTATCATTTAATACTAAAAAAGATGTACAATTGTACAAATATTACAAAAAAAAACACTTAATAGGAAGCAAATGAAAAGCGATGTATTTTTTCTCACATACTTACTAAAATGTATATTCTTCCCAATATGAAGCATTTGAATTTGAATACAAATCCTGATGTAAATTAAACATAAAACATTTTTTCACTTTTTAACTAACACTTAAAATTATATTTGAATGGGATGAAATTTAGACGGGGCTAGAGTTGTCAACCAGTACTTCAAAATAGAATATTTTACGTTAATTTAGACAGGTATGTCAACACTTCGTAAGTGCAGTAAAGTACCCTAAACTAATCATTTATATGCTTTTATTAACTAATTTTATTTTCAATCATAATTCCACGTTTTTATAACAGCGTTTTTTTAGAAAAAAATAAACACATTAATAAATGAATAAATTTAAATTTAGGAATATAACCTGATATATATACAAGCAAAAATAGATAAATATTATTCTCGTTTTTATTAAGAATTTAGTAGCCTTATTTTTTTAGTCCTTTTTCATCTGAAATAATGTATATAATCCACAAATTTATTACATGGAAAAACTGAAGTCAAAGATAAGGAGAATAAAGTGATCCTTGCAACAATTGAATTATGAGCTACACAAGAGCATTATTTTTTCAACCAAATGGAGGAATGGCAACTTAACTTGCCCAAAAGTAAGGAGGATAATTTTGGAACAGAAAAAGGATGTAAGCAAAACTTCTCATCTGTAAATAGTACTGGGGTATTATTTAATGAAATCTTATAAATAAACAATTGTTAACTAGTTTCTTAATTAGATAATCAATATATATATATATATATATATATATATATATATATATATATATATATATATATATATATATATATATATATAAAAGGATCCCATGGAATAACTTTCACATCAGGTGAACGAAGTTGCGGGCGGAAGCTAGAAAAAAATACATAATGACGAAGTAGAAATCATCAAAAACTACCGTTACACTTGATACGACTTTGTTTCCAATTTTTATGAGTACCAATTGTCGGAGGCGAGCTTGATCCGTACCTATTTTTTAAATAAGTTTTCATTATTTTTAATTTGATGAATGATCCTTCGAAGTAACAGGAATTGCGTAAAATGATAAAATTGCGGTAAACACTTGCGTAATGTCGCATTGTAGCATTGCATATTTAGTTATAATTTCATCACATAATTGATGAATAGCCCATATCGGCGTCAATTTAGGTAGAGCCATATGATAAGTATGAATAAATTGAAGAGAAAAATTGTGACCCATGACATCAGAATATTTACTTTGGTCACATTTTTGTGATGAAGTTGCTTCATCTACTGTGAGTAACAATGACAGTGTTAGAAAATAAATATTTAACAGACTGCATTCGTGTCAGTAAAACGTGTATTTAACTGAGCTATTATTGTGCCTAGTACCTTACTAAATATTATAAGAAAGAATATAATACGGAGATAATAAAAAGAATAATTATAATAAGAAGATATCAAAGAAATAGAAGTTTTAAATATTTCTACCCTGTTTCAAAATCTGTGTTCAGAAGCTAGTTCATCAAAATGTTTTTTAACTATTTCCCTTTGCCCTTTTTCGTGAAAATTGAGATTTATGCCATATTTGTTGCAGTTTCACTGGCTTTGTACTAGAATGATTCAAACTAATTTATATAACATTTTAATTTTGTTTTAACATTTGCTAAAGCTCTACTTGCCTTATTTAAATCGATATCGCGTTTTTGTAAAATGTTCGATGCACAATTGAGGTCACTCTATATTCGGTGAATGAATTTACTTAGCTACACGAATTTGAAACTTACCATTTTTGTTTTAATACTTTCTGCTTTGTTATGTTCATCTTTACTGGAACTCTTCAGTGATCTTTCTGATAATGCCTCGATCATATAAAAACAAAACGAAGTTTTATTGCAGATATCGTTTTAATTCTACTGTATTATCTAGTCGGATTTAATTTGTTTAGAACGGTTTCTCATTTGCCAGTGAATTACGACAATAGATCCCAATCCTTAATGCTATTCCCAAAAAAATATAAATAAGTTTTGCATCGTTGCGAAAAAATCGTATTTCTTCAGAACTCCTAACGGCATTATTTATAACTAAATTCAAATTATGACTGGCGCAATGTACGTACTTCGCATTTGACTGAATATTATTAATCCGTTTTTGTACATCAATATAAACACCACTTTTTCATAATCTTGTCCCACACACTTTTTTAAATCAATACTTTTGTCAATAAATAATGTTACATGCTTGACAAATTTGCTGCGTCATGTTTAATGGCTGCGAAAAAGTCTATAGATCTCTTACTTCTTTATGGACTAGTTGTCCATTTTCCAATCTGATTATTACTGAATATCTTGGAACAATGCTTAGATGATCTACCTTCGATATATTTGGTCATTATAATGGCAAAAATGATGATGCTCTAACTGGTTCTGGCAAATTATTTTCAAGTTTACTCCCTAAGCATTTAATCGTTTCATTTTGAATTGTTGGACTCAGATATTTTGTAGATCCTAAAAACAAAAAGGCGTGATTTTAGAAATATTTTCCAATTAAAAAAAATAAATAAAATATAAAATGCTAACAACATTTTTTAGAAGTGAAAATGATTACTTTAGAGCATATCCAAAATTTGCCACAAAATGTGGTCATACCAGGCGACAAGCTCTACAATGGATAGAAAATTGCCATGGTATCCTTCCGCCTGACTTAAGTTTTCTTGATGTCTTCTGAAAGCTAATGATCTTTTTGCTAGAGTAAGTATGATATTTAATAATAGAAATTATTCAATAGTAATATTTAGTAGTAGAAATATTTTCCAAAATTACGCTTGTTTACGAATTTCATTTTCAAATTTCTTGTCGACAGTTTTTCTAACGTGTTTTCGCACATGCTTTCGTAGCACTTGAGAAACGGTGTTCTCTAATTCTTTCTGATAAGTGCTTCCAGTACCGATTATCTCTACACTATATATTATTGCTTTGCGAAGCAAATGACCAGCAAGGTTCACAATAGGCGGCATCTAGAATTTTGGAATAATACAGCTAAAGACGATTAACTGGTGGATTAACGGATACTTAGAAATTGAAACATAGTGCGATGTTGCAAAATACTTGTTGTTCTAGTGCAAATCTTTGGGAAAGGGTCTTGCAAGGCTGTGACAATACCATATTAAGAATTAGACGTTTTCCTTTACCACTCAATGTCTTGTTTGTGAAGTCCCCAATTCATAGGAAGTTCTATCGACATTTTCAAAAAGTATAGACGTCGATGATTCCATTCCTGTTACGTATGCCATGCAGATGTCGTCGTTGACATGATCGATAGCGTCATCGTGGCCGGCGATATTTTTAACTGCAATTATTGTCGGTTCAATAGGCTTCTCAACAGATACCACATTATCTAAGTCACTATCAAACAAATGTTTGGGCCGGAAGTACTTGTAGAAGGCTGAATAAAAAAGTTTGTCTACTTTGGCCAATTTTTGTTTACTCTCTCCTTTTTCCTGACATTGTCGTTTAAGCACACCACTGGGTTTCTTATGATAACCCATGATTTTAGTTTATTTAAAAAAAACTTTGTAAATTAAACGAATAGTCCTAATGATTTGTTATTTGCATGTGCCGAGTCGAGTTCTCACTGCTCTGCACTAAATTTAGTAACGGAGAAACGTAATTCGAGTAATGATGATTACTAAAAAACGTAAGGAATCCCCTATCATCGCAATGTAAGATGTAACTAGGGAATATATGAAATAACTAATCATATGAATCTTACCAGGAAAAATTAAGTATCGATACATTTTGAGTAGAGCCTCGATCAACTTAACATCATTATTGAGGTTGTACATTTGTATAAACAACATAAGTATGTCTTCAATAAAATTTGTTCGGTGTTAGAGCACAGGCGTTATTTAAAGCTAGGAATCTTAGTATTACTTATATCAAACAAGTGTTATTTCATAATGTAAACTTATTGTATCACTCTTTATCGTCCTAAATTAAATAAAATAAAATAAATTACTGACACGGCATCAGCAGTGTCATATCCATTTTTGTTTCTATTTATTATTTTGTCATTATATAACCTTTTATGGAGGCTGAGGGGCCTCTTGAGCTTGAGAGCCCCGGGGCACTGCCCCACCTAGCCATATGTAGCCGCGTCACTGACTCAGAGGTGAGTGAGACGGATAGAATAAAAATAAATGCTTTTGTCATGCATAGTGCTTAGAGGCTTTGATGATTTTGCTATAAATTTAGAATGTTTTCTTTCAACAGTGCTTTTAAATAGGTTGGAAAACTCATTGCAACCATTTTTACGCATATGAATTTTTACTAATGCTTGAACGTTAAAGAATGTATTATGATTGTAATATTTTGATTCAAAGATATTCAAATAATTTAATGGTTCTCGTGATTATTTAAGGTATGTACCACTCAAATATCCGCAAGTGATTTCACAAAAGTAAAAATCAATTACCATTAAATGTTTTAAAACTTTACCATGAATATGTACTTATACAAAAGTGTATATAAAATTCCGTGACAAATTGAAGCTGAGTGTTCTTATACACACAATTTCGTTTGATGGCGAACGTTGTAGCGCAAACTTTTTCTCGCAATTATGTAAGCCGGAGCTTTGAGGGTAAAGAAAATATGGCATGTAAAAATATTGGAAAAGCTTTTCGAAGAAGAGATTTAAGGTTACACAAACCTAAAGCGATGTAATTCCCCTTCCTATAAAAAAAATTCATTATTGAATATACTTTGAATGCTGAATAAATATTGATCTGTGAGGAACAGTATGGTTATTTGATAACTCATATTGTAGGTATTTCTTACATTCGTGTGGAATAAATACGATAGCGCATTACTTCGAATTGCTTGTTTAGTATTTAAACAGTGTATGCCTGTCGTTTAACAAATTGTGAATAGTCTTGAGAGGTGTTAGGTAGTCTATCTAGTAATATTGAGGACGTGCCTTCAATATCACCTGGATTGTCATTTAGATAACTATCGGTCAATCGTAATTCCTTTAAAATTTTGTCTCGTAATATCGTGGTATTAGTTGGTTTTGCATTGGAAACTATATCAAAATGAATAGTAATTTTTTCAAACAGTCTCCATTTTTACACAATTTTAACTCTGCGTGGCAAAGTAATCTTTTGTATATACATATAAATTGTCTGGTCATATGGTTTTTATTAAAACCACCCCTAGAACCTATGGCACTAAAAATGTTTGCAAATGATCTTTTGATATGTTATAAAAAGTAAAAATTGTAAGTGGCCTTTTTGAATGTAGTCTGCGTATAAATATTTTAGATATGTTGGGTTTATTAGGAACCCAGCTAAACCTACCCGTCTCATAGACTTTACGATAACGATACTACCCTCAAATTTTAAATTTCCATAATATTTATATATTTGATCCATTTTATTTAACATTTCTTGTTTGTTATTTGAGTACAAAAGTTTTAAAACTTAGAAGAAAAGAAGTTCCTGGAATTAAAAATATGAAATATGTTCTTAACGAGGATGTTAAATGGCAAAGTGGCAGTACGAAATGGCTTTCGCAACAGACCTTAAAATCAATTGCGCTGTTAGAGTCACTTTCAGACCTTCCTTTGTTTGAATATTGTGTAATTGTGTCATAAAGATAAATAAATTTTTCTACCATTTTCCTTCATTAAAACTTTTTTGTTACCGAAAATATTTCTCCCAATTTTTAATAAGTAACAAGAATCGAGTAAAATATAAATTTTCTGGTTCGAATATGAAACCATGTGCACCCTACATGGTTTCCTGTTTAATTTTGAGTTAAGTAAACTGGACATGTCACTATTTGAAACGAATATAATTTAAATTTATACACATGCAGTCTCATTAAGTAATTCAAGGCAAATTTTCAGTAAATTTACCTTTCGTGAAGCCGAAAAACGTCTTCCTGGAAGAAATTAACTGGAAGTTTCCAAAAGCTATTCCCAGCTGTAATCATAAATAATAGACCTTGGTTTGCGATTGCTGATTCTTCGCCGTGCAAATTATTTAGTATTTTAATATAGCTAAAAATGGGTTTTGCTGACAAATTCAGTATATTCACTAACGCCCATTTAATCAAAAGTGATGCTAGCAAATATTTCTTTTTTTCACCTATTTTCTTTATTGTATTTAATGACTCGGCTGTAAAACCCGGTCTGAAATTTACTCTCTAATACAATTTCCTAAGTGGCTTAATATAAGGTAAACAGAAAAAGAAGAAAGAAAGAAAGAAAGAGGTAAATTTTCACGGGTACAATTATAAAACCTGGTACTATAGAAATGGAGAGTCAGTGTAAATTTTCTGAGCGCTTCACTATATTCAGTAGAATAGACTAATTTTCCTACATTTTTTTCATTTACCCTATCTACTAAAAAATGCAAGGTTTTAGTACTGCGTGATGTGACAAGGTTGTTTAAGTTATCCTAAAAACTTTTCGAAGGAGTTTTTAAATTCTGCTTCATTCTCTTGGATTTAGCCATCAAGTTCCTGATGTTTTGCTATTTACATTTTAATTTTTATTTTAAATTATTTCATTTAAATATAAGCTTCTTTTTTCTTAGCGACAAAGGTGGCTGTGAACAAATGTAACTTTACCTGAACACAAATTATGTTAAAAAGGACTTAATTATAAGTGATAAAATATAAATTAGGATGTTGACAAACATGCCGATACAAATAGTGTAGGCACGGAATACTTTTTCAAAATACGTCGATGTGCTATTTGTACAAATTATTTTCTATCAAAATGTTTACTAAAAACCATAGTATTTTTATAGTGAGTTGTATCTATCAAGAATTCTTGTTAATTTTTTTCGTCGTACAGAATTCGTTGGAACAGGTTTCCACATTAATTGTCCCGATATTCATGAGTAATTAACTCTAGTCATATAGAGCATCTTGTAACCACTTTGTGGAACGAATTATCCTCTGCCATGGCTTACTAAAGATATTTAACCAGTAAAAATAATATTTATCTCTTATTAGAAGGTATCATGAATCGAAGCAATGCAATACACCTAAACATATGGTCGGTTAACAACAAGTAAAGAAATGTATATTGGATTTGGTTTATCGCCCGTCAAAATGACAAGAACTTTTGATCATATCCTACCACTAAATGCGAGAGTTCAGATCTTCCGAAATCCCGTATTTACATCTAAGTAAAGAAAAAAAATAATGTCACATATAATTATCTCGAATTTTATACCTACTTTATTACTCTTAAAACTTATCCTTAATCTACTGCACGCATAGCTTAAGATAGCAAAATTACATTTGTTTGCATTTTTTAGTAATATAATTTCTTATTTTCTCTGAAATTAAATAATTATTTGATATTCGATAAATTTTAATGAACACAAAATTTATAATTGTTGATTTCTTGTCGAAATAAAAAGGACACTTTATTTACGTTTCCACGCATGCACGCACGCACGTGCACGCGCTCGCACAGACAAACACGCGCGCGCGCGCGCGCACGCTCGCGCTTGCATTTGTGTGTATTTAAGTTTACATAAGCACATTTTTCGGTTCATTTTTTTCTTTATGTTTAAGGAATTCCTTCAAAGAAAATATCAATAAACAGACTATCAAATGTAAATATAAACAAAAATATTAATTAAAGTAAAAGAAAATTAAGACTTGTTTTGGTAGTTATTAAAATATTATAGGTTTTTCAAATATACTGTTTAAATTTCATAATACTGATCATAAAATTTTAAGCCATCTCAGAAGATCAGCCTCCAAACACTTTTTAATTTTCACTTTTTTCAGATAAATTGAGGGGTAACCCACAATGGGTTACCCCTCAATTTTTCTATCCCATCCCAAAAAATATCAGAAAATCAATGCAATCGTTTTCTGTAAACACTGTGATGAAAATAATACTATAAATTATTTAATTGGAGTTTCATTAATAAATTAAAAAGTTGCAGACAGCCAAGTTGATTCCCTCATGCGAGTAAATTATTAACTAGGCAATATATTTACGTAGTTAAAAATAATACACTAGATTAATAGAAAATTATATGCCATCAAATATTTAGACTTACAAATTGATAAATGTGTACGAAACCTCGTACGAGTTCTACTTTTATTAAAAAAAAATTTGTTTAGCCGGAAATGGGGATCTGAACAACCACATTTAGATTTGACTTTATACGTTCAAAATTTAAAACCCTTCAACATCTTTGCCTACATTTAATTATTACATTACATATTTCAATAATCTGTATATATATATATATATATATATATATATATATATATATATATACATATATATATATTATAATGTCACTGGGAAAAACCTACTTGAATTTTCAATTTAGTTTGAATTGAATATCAAAATTTTGACAAAATAACTTAATTTTCCTTTTACTTGTTTGATCTTTTACGCATAAATTTCAAATTTTTGCACGCTTTCGATGAGCACATTACACCTATGATAATCGCTACGACAAAATTGGGCATTAAATGTGGAAAACAATTTTGAGCCAAAATATTGATTTTCTGCTATCAAGAAATTTGTATGGGATTCTTAGATCATAAATAAAAACGTCATTTAATTGAGCAAGGTTTTGTAATTGAAAATAAAAACTGAAAAAGACATTAAATTAAGTTTAAATTATATTTTAAATAGCACCTAATCAACTTTTCTAATACTTCCTTAAAGCTCCCGATTTCTTTTCACGAAGATTTATCGAGAACGTCATTACAAATAATCTGTTGGACGGACGTCAAACTTTATATAAATACCATAAATTGAACTCAGTTTCAAATGATACACCAGAATGTTGTGCTACGAAATAAAAATTACTAAAAAAAATGTATGTATATATATATAAATATATATATATGTGTGTGTGTGTGTGTGTGTGTGTGTGTGTGGGTGTGTGTGTATAATATTAGTACTATGCAATATACTATATTTTAATAGTTATTGCTAAATAGAAATAAATTTAGTATAACATAAGGGCAACACCTAAATTGAAATGAAAATTAATAAAACTTGTTTCTCGATGTAACAAAAGTCGATCAAAGGACACTATTGCTTCTGTGAAAAATGTAACTCACATTTCATTAATCTCTGTGTTTTTTAAATTTTATATGCCGAGGTTTAATCTTCCAATTCGACTGGAAGTAAGCTAGAGATTTTGATAGTTTGTACCGCACCTCAAGTGACAAATATGTAAAGTTTAGAGTCAATATCTCGAAACCTATAAAAATTATATATGTGGAATATTTAAAATTCTGTTAAGTGTTATCATTTTCTTACGTCAATTTTACCTTTATGTCTTAATCAGGTTTTGGGTTAGATTAGGGTCAAAAGTGACTCGAACGAATTATACCCAGTGCGTATGGCTGTCTACATTTTTTCCTGCACGCTACCAACCTTCGATTTGTGTTCTAACTTTATGTAGTACTAATTTATTTAAGAACGTGCAAAACATACACACTTATAAATATTTATCTTTTCAAACAGAAACGTAGGATGTTTTAATCAATAAAATTACTTCTTCATTAATTTTGATGCCGGATATAATATATATTGGATGTTTAAACAACAAATCATTAAAAACAATAATATTTAGTTCTTTAGCTTTATTCACTATTAGCTGTGAATGACATATACATTATGTGATAGTGCTCTAATATAGTAGTAGTAAAGAATTATATTCAATACATATTTCCGCTTACGGCGTAGACCAATTTAAGTTGCAATTTTTAAAACATTTAAAACCATATTTATGGGAATAACAGTTGTTAACTTTCGTGAAGCTTACATCTTCATATCGTTTCTCAAAAATTTTAATCGTAATATAATTTTTTTACGAATTGTAAACAATCAAATAAAAAATACACCAACAAATTACTTCACCGCCCCTTTTCCTTGACATTGCATCTTAATGATAACGACACAAAGTTGTTAAAAAAATAATATGAAAGACTACCTAAACTAAAATAAAATAGTTTTATCACATGCCAAGAATAATTTTTCATTGGCTGCTTCCCTCGAAATGGTTAAAGAAAATATAATGTTTCGCCCCTCCGTTTTGGACCTAGTTTAGGATTCGATTAGGTAAATTAATCAAGCAACTTTCAAGTTGTTAACATCCTTAAAAAAGAGTCGTGATCTGTAGACCAGTGGTTCTTAATCCGTGGTCCATGGAGCAGTGGTAGTCCCTGAATGCAGCCGAAGGGATCCGTGAACATCATATATCTATTAAAATAATTAAATAAATAAAAACTAGTCGACGAAGCGTCAAGATTAAAGAACCGGCAGCGGCCGAAGCCGAGAAGTATGGGCATGGGACTGAGCAGCAAGTATCTCGTCCGGTTCGTTTCGTTCGCCTATATTTTAGTGCAACTTCGTTCTTTGTCATGAGTGCTGGCTTATTTTAAATTTTCAAGTTTGACAGCAATATTATGGAAAAAATTGTTCAACGTGTCAATCGCATATCAACTTTATAATAATTTATATTACTACCAAACAGTTGGTGATCCATGGCAATAAAAAATGTTGTCAAATAATCATCACTAAAAGTTTAAGAACCACTGCCGTAGAGAGTAGATAGATGAAGTTTTATCATAAGGTATTTTTTTTTAATTTTGACAGGTAATTTTGACACAATAAATATGGTTTTTAATTAAAATTTTACATATTTAAATTATTCAAAAAATGCTTTTTGCAGATGGTGCTATAAATTCTTTGGACTTAAAATAAAACGATTTTTTTTGTTTGAGAGGTACTTTAGTGGAAACATATGACACAAAAATTTAACCAAGTACTCGGCCCTCTACACAGAAGACAATAAATACAGCAAACACTTGTAGAAAGTAAACTGATTGAAAATAGTCACTCGAAACCTTCGAAGATGGCCGGATATACTCTCGAAGATCGAACGTAATTTAAGGTTTAGCAATACCCATAATACGAATTGGGTTAAAGTTTTTCAATTACATATTTTAATCTCCAATTCTTATGTTCCATACAGTAATATCGATAAAAGTATCGACAGACGACTGTGCCTGTTTAACGTGGAAAGTTTAAATTGCTTCTTAGTACCTACCAACATTCAAGAACCATAATAAAGAATTTTGCGGGGCCTAATAATACTAGAAAATAAATATGAGATAATTAGTTTTTGCAATTTTATATATTTTTTGCCCATGTATTTAAATTGCGGTCTCTTCGTAACAAATACAATTTGAAATAGAATTGAATTTTTATTCACAGTGATTTTTTTTGTTACGGGCTAAATTACAATATTGTAAGTATAATTTAAGCAAAATCTGACACTTTTAGTTTTAAATGGTTTACGATTGTATGAATATTCCAACAAAATTGCAATTGTGACTTAGTAAGTGATTTTTGTTTTTAAATTATTGCAATATTATTTTTAAAACCAGATGTATATTTCTTTTCTGGATGGTTATTAAATTCCTTTCCTGACCGTGCTCTTTTTATCTTTGCTATATACAGCTTCCCAACCAAATTGAGATGATGGAGGCTAATGAAGTATTCGGTTGCTTTAACATCACAGTATAAAAAGCCTCCCTACTGCTGGTTGCATACTGATATCTTTATGTTCAAGGACGAGTCTTAAAAAACTTAGTATTTTCAGCTGAAGTAACAAATATTGCGCGAATTGAAAATTTTTCTGTCACTCAATTTTCAATAAGTAATTTATTAAAATATTTTTTTACTTCTTTTTACTTACAAAATAGAATCACAATAATTAGTATCAAGAATATATGAATGTTGAAACCTGCTTCAGATAATTGTCTACCTTGTATTGACCTTGTATTTCCAAAAATTAAACTATCTAAAAATACTGCCACAAGTTTTCAATAAATTTGAGATAGCCTACTATTCCCATATTTTTACTTTGACTAGTACATAGACGGGATCGCATGTTTCTTTTGGTCCTTTCGCGGATCACGGGGTATACATTGTTTTTTTTCTCATATTCTAATAGACGTTTCTCAACATTTCCTAGAGAAACATTAAAGGAAAAATATAGTTACAGTTCTATTGACCTATAATTTTGTAACTAAGTAATGGAAAAAAATTATTGTACTTTCTCGTCATTGAAATATATTTAGTATTTCTAGCTGAAACAGTTCCAAATTGACCACAGTGTCACCCACCCGAAAATATTTTATTTAGTTGCACATCCATACGAGGTTTAGGTATAACTCACTTCCGTTACAAGTACAACATTTAAATGAACTCGTTGATATTTCAAACAAAAGCTTAATGGTTCACTATAAATATTTATGCTCCTAGTCTGCCGCAGGCTTCATTGCTAGCTTGCATCGCAGCAAAGCTTTTTCCACAATACGAGTTGTACCAAATGTGCTAGAATAACGCCTTTGTATTATTTCAGCATGAGCATTTTGCAATACGAAAATATTTAAAATTTTCATTGATTTATGAGTGTATTCGTTCGTAAAAAAGTTCATTGATTATGAGTCTATTCAATGGAATTAGGTGAAATGTTCTCATGAAAAAATCATTTGAAAAATTATTCAAGATAAATAATTAGCAATAATGGTGGGATCAGTGCTATCGTTCCCCTCTTTCCGTTCTTGCACCGTGTTTGTCTTCTTACACTTTTTGTTTATTTACTTAATTTGTATGTTATTCATAATAAGTCTTTTATTCAAATTTATTTTCTATATTTACTTTCCACGTTATTCACGTTTTAAGTATTCCCACGACCTAATTTTTTATTAATCCAAACTTGTTACAGAGATTAAGATACGACCAAGGTGATGATCGTGGATCGTGCTAATGATAACTCTCCTGAAGTCGCATAACCAGCCAATCACGAGGCGGTTCGATCATTCATAATAGGGGCATAAAACTTATAATAATGGTGGGTGTACTGTGTGTATATAATGAAAAGGCCTATGACGATTAATAGGTCTCCTATAGACAAGCTGAGGTAGATATGAAAAAACGGTAGCATCACATAAACGACGAAAACCTAACTCGTTCGAGAATTAGTTTTCCCCTCTACACCGAGGTGGAAATAGATGCGGACATTACGTGAATGACTACGGCCATTCTGATAAGAGTTTAACAACTGTGAAGAAGTAACTTTATTAAATATAGACAATTACTTTAATCTTACTGCTTATATTTAATATATTTAATTGTTTTGGCATGTAAAATAGTCCTCATAATCATATTTGCAAATTAACTTAGATACATACTAGTAATGCAAAGAATATAGATTTTAACACCGCTTTTATAAATCTGACCTCATTCGACCATGATAACACGAGTGTTCCTAGCAGACAAGTGTTGGGTAGATCTAGCCTTCTTCTATTCTGTTTCCCTGACGTGGAAACAGACTATAAGAAGAACGGCATCAAAGCTTTTATTTTTTTATTTTATATTCCTTTACTACAACTTAATTAATAGCTGATAAATGTTTTATTTCTTTTCAGTTTATAATAATAATACATAAAAAATTACGTTTACTTTATTAAAAAAAAATTTAATTGTGTTTAAAATACTGTTCGTGTTTATAGTAAAAAATTGATAATTACAAATGTTTAATAATATTATTAAGCACTTTTGTAATGAATAATTTATCGTAATTTGTTTTTGTTTTAAAAAAGAAAGTATTCAGTTTTTAATTCAATCGTTTGTACACCTAAGTTTCATTGTTACAAATAACAAACATGTGTGATAAATAGTTCATAAACATAGGGTTTGGAATTTAAGTTTCTGAATTGTTTAAATGTATTGTTCTATCTTGATGAATTCATCACGATAGTTTCGTTGTAAAGACATTTGTCAAAAATTTGAGTTATTTTTGCCAGTTCGAATGCAAATGCTAATAATAAAAACATTCAAATATTCATCAATGCAATTGCCAATATAAGTTAAATCACTAATACACGCGCAATGATAAATTAAACATTTTTCCAAGCACTATAATTTATTTATTAAAAACCCTTTGCCCAACTGGACTCAATGCACTTATGCCGGCTACAAAAATATAATTGTCTTAAAAACGTAAATAATGAAAAATAAAGCAGAAAACACATAACTTTCTAAATGAATATGTAACTTTTCGAATAACTTAATCTCTATAATGATCAGTTTAAACTCCACAATTGCATTCTTAAAGCGGTAATAGAGCAGAAAAATGTCAAGTTTAGCATTAATCAAGGTAAGTGCGGGAAAAAGAGTTGTAGGTCGGAGGATATTCCTGCATGCTCTTTGGGGGCAAAAAAACATGATTTCATCCTTTACGAAATAGCTTGAAGCATACTTTCCCGAGGAGTTCTAAACATAAATATTGAATTTTTGTCAGCGCTGACGGGAATCACATGATCATGCCTTTATAAAACAGGGAGGAAATATACAAAAATAGTAATCGTACAAAAAGTACTCGTTTTAGAATTTCATCGCCAAACTAGGAATCGTTATAGCTTCGTAGAGTCCGTTTGTATGGTGCAGCCGTTTCACTCACTGACATTTATTAATAGTACTATTAAGCTGTCATTTGGCACGGTTTTGCCTATTAATAACACCTACAAATTTAGGAAATAAAATGTTTAAAAAAATTTTAGGGGTGCCCTAAAAGTTAAATTAGGCTTTTTGGCATTTTGATTGGTAGTGATTTTTTTGGATGTCCCATTTTATAGGTTATCGCTGAATAGATATTTCAAAAATTTTGGGGTGTATAATACTTTTTGACACAGGATTTTTAAATACCTTTACAGTACTCACAATAGTAGTATTCATAACAAAATTAAAAGTAAAAATATCGCAGCTAAGGAAACTCTTCTAGTTAACGAGTGGTAGACGACCATTTTCTAACATATAGTTCCATCTCTCAAAAGTTCGTAGAACCTTGATATAAGTAACTTAAATCAACAAAAATAAGTTTCTATAAGAGCTAAAATCAGTATTATGAAAAAGCAACGTCACTGGAAGTTTACCTAAAGTGTATTGGAAGAAGAATAGTAGTGGTCCCAATCTAACAATATTTAATAAATTTATAATATCGTTACACTATCTATTAGACAATACATTTACAACATGGAAATTATTTCAAAATTGGTAAACATATTAGTAAAAAAAACCATGCACTCTCATAAGTTTTTCCCTCAAAACACAAATTATATATTTCCCAAAGTGTGTACGGAACTATTACAGAATGAGTTCTATTCGTATGTAAGACGTTTTAATAAACTATATAATATTTAATTTTTTTTTAACTCTACTTGCCTTTTTTTTCCAAATTCAAGTTATAAAGATAGTTTATTTTAGAGTATTACTTATAAATTTTCAATGAATGATGGTCTTCCATTTTGAATTGGATTCAAATTATATATTTAATAATTTTATACATTAAACTGTCACCACTTGAGAATATAATAGGAAACATTGAAAATTTTAATAAATATTGAACTTATTATTAATGTAATTTATACTCACGTATACTCAACATTAAAGTCCATATTATAAAAGGTTTTGTTACAGATAGTATTTTATACACATTCCTGGGAACAAAGTCATATAATGCAGATTGTTTTATGATATTCTATAACTTGAACTTCAATTTATAAGTTGAGCAATGAATAAACAGGACAAGCACATAATCAAATACTAAGAGAAATTTAAATTTCCTTTTGAATATTTGACAAAATTGAATGACTTGTTTCTCAATTTATATATATATATATATATTTGTGGAAAATTAAAAAAGAAATGTATTAAACAGGTGGATATTT
Organism: Druceiella hillmani; assembly: GCA_039881145.1. Classification (NCBI taxonomy): domain Eukaryota; kingdom Metazoa; phylum Arthropoda; class Insecta; order Lepidoptera; family Hepialidae; genus Druceiella; species Druceiella hillmani. The sequence continues at coordinate 2,583,653 of JAYKKI010000054.1, forward strand.
TCTATGCTACCACTCTAGCAGAATGACAGGAAAAGAAGCAAACTATAAATCTAACTGAATTGTTTAGTTGCTTTTTATTTTATTTACTTTCATTGTTTACGTTCCGAAAACATTGTGTACAGTTTAACATTTATTTTAATCTATCAATGGCGAAAAATTTATTTAAAAATTTGCAGAAATTCAAATTTCCACACTTTTTCCGAAATAGGACGTAAATAATTTTAAACGATAAAATCTTTTTTTAAATATCTCACAAAGTCAAACCTTTGATAAAGTTTTAAAAAATTACACATTAACCACTTAAGTGCATTAAAACATTAATTTTTGCATTAAAACTATTTGATTACATTATTTTTTTTTAATTGTGCTGTTAAATAAATTAGAATTTTAATATTATCAATATTTTTGTTCTAAAAATGTGAATTTCTCATTGTTTTCATTAGCATTATTCTCTTGGATTTATGCGTTTTCCAATAAAAAGTAACATATAATGTCAGTGCTGTAGCAGGGTAAGTCGATTGATAATTAATTTTATAGAAGACTTCCCTGAAAGGATAAAAATCAGCAAAAAAGGATTAATATCAATATGTATTAAATTGCTAAAAGGATAAAAATCAGCTTAATATCAATATTTTATTTGGAGAAATTAATTGCCGAAATGTATATATTGCTAAATCCAAACCACTAAAGTAAATAAATTCGTTGGATATTTAAATATTAACTATTTTTTCCCTATTTTATAAAAATTAATAAACAAAATTACATAGACAAAAAATAACATTGAATTATAAAGATAATCGAGATTCTAGTTTACAGGATAAAAATTATGAAAGGTAAAGAGTAGGCCAGAAATTAACCATAATTTTATTTGAATTTCCATAACAGCGAATGGCATGGGGGAAATAATTGACTCAGTACGTCCAAAAAAACACAGAAAAATACATTCTGGTGGTCGAAAAAGGTCAATAATTATGGAAATATTTGACAACAAAAATTTAAACAGGAACAAAATTAAAAACCAATAATTCATAATGTCACTAATCCAAATTCATAAAATTTTCAATTATGATTTCAGCATGCAATGTTTTAAAAACAATAAACACCCCTATTAGATCTGCCCAGTCAGTCATTAGTTCTCAACGTAATTGGATATTTTTGGACAATAGGAAAACGTAAGATTTGTAATCAAAATATCATTAAAAAAGTATGATAAATGGATAACAAGAAGAAGGAAAATTATTTGATACTGTAGAGTGTCGCGACTTTTTTAGAGGTGACAAAATATCCTGTTACAAAATATAATTTTAGTAATGAAATATAAGTTTAGTTATTAAATTTAAATTTGTATTTACTTACCAAAAAATTACTTTCGTTAATAAAATAAGTTTATATTTCTTTGAAATTTAATTTTTCTCCCATACACGTTAATTTTTATAGTTTCTAACACTGCTACTCAGTTTATATACAGGCGTTTATTAATCTTATTAGAAATGAAAACACAAAACTGTATTGTTGACGACTAAAGTTATTACCGAAATCTATTTTCGAAGTAAATACGATTTCCGGCAATGTTTCTGTGACAAGAACAAAGAAATATGAAACTTATAGACGATCCCTTACATTGTCTTATTATTTTCCTTTAAATTCAATTTCTGTTTTGTGATCGTCAAGAAGTTTAATTACAATCGCTTCTTCTCTAATATTTGTTTTGAAATATATTTATACAAATAATATTTTCATTCAAAGCAAATTTAATTTGAACACCTCTTTTATGCGACTGAATGCGGAATGAGACAGATCTTCGTCGGAAGATTTATTAAATTTTAACATTAAAATTTTTACTTTACTTAAGATTTTTGGATCATCGACAAAATCTTCATTCTACATGCTTAATAACAATATGGTAATCAATAAGTTGTTGGAATATATATGGCGAATAAAAAATTTAATGCTATTAAATCAACTTCTGTTCTTTATTTATTCTTTATGTGACCCTGGATATTACTTACAATTTTGCACAGGTTTGATAGGAATATGCATTGATCAAATTCTAATAAAAGCAAAAAAAAATTCGTTATTGATTTTTCCGACGAAATCACAGTAATACGAATAAATATTCAAAATTATATTATTGTAGTCTATTATATTTATTTTGATCTCCCAAATTTTTTTTTCCATGTACATTCAAGTTACACGCAAGTTAATTTTACAATTTTATTATACGTATGGACGATAAAGTGGGTAATAATAAAATATATATTTGAGTCCGTAGTGCCACCGTCAAAGCAACCCAAATTACCACCGCCAACGAATAAGACCGTGCTGTACCTTTTCCGAAAAAGCCTAAGTTTTCAGGACGGACATTAGTCAATAGACTAAATTTCAACATTATTGTCATATCATTAACTTATGATCACCAAAAACTCAGCAGTGCTTGCTGCTATCCTAAAAAGCTGAAATTTGATAAGCGAGTTGAAGTTAGCCTATAAATAACGAGAAAATAAAAAGAAATTACTATCCCCTTACAACTTTCACAGCGGGTCGATGAAATTCTGTAGGAATGAATGTCTTAAAATTTCTCGTAGGATAACTTTTCGAAATCTTGAAAATTTAAACTCGGTAAGTAAACTTATATTGACATTTAAGAAAATGGGATACTTATAAACAATATGTAAACATGATGGTGGAAATATGAGCCTCCGCCCGACTGTCGAGAGGCACTGAAGCTCTTTGTAGGTATAACTAGAATGCGGCAGAGGCAGCGTGGGGTGATGAGAGGCAGCAGCGTAGTTCCATAAATTAATGAAATCTCATCAAAAACACTTCATGTAAAAATGTTACTAAGACTCACTATCCCCTTAACCTTAATAAGTTATGGGATCTCATATAGAGTTAAACTCTAAGTAATTATTTAATTTAATTACATTTAGAACCAAAATTTGTAATTACGAGTACATATTAATTTAAAATTATATTGAAAAATTAATCATTCATAATTTTTTGAACGCTCTATTTGTGTATACGAATATCAAATACGTTACGCGACGCAATTCAGTTGAAAACCACGACGTATAAAATAGGACACATTTGAGTTCTGAGAAATTTGGGTCATAAACGACATAAATTCTCGGGAAATATTCCATAATGAAGCTAAATTGTACCTCGTTAGAGAAAAAAACTTATTGAGAAAATAATAAATTTTTTATAGACTTCAAACGCTCTTAAATGTTTAATAATTTATTTTCCTTTGTGTCTTATAATTAAAATTTATATTATGTTAAAAAACCAGGACAACATGATTGCGAGTAATAAATGGTGAATTCATAGCATAAATTGATGTGTTGAATGCTTTTTAACGAGGTCTTTTAGCTTTGAAAATTGTATATATATATATATATATATATATATATATATATATATATATATATATAATTATATATTTTGAATATTATATTTGAAAATAGTAGCAATTTGTAGCAAATTGTAGCAATTTTCTTTACTCACAGTAAAAGAGATCAGGTGACACTTTCAAATTATGCAATATATTTGTATAATACAATTAATTTTGGGCTGATTAGTGATAAGGGTATAAATTTCGCAGAATGTCGTATTTTCTTTTGTACTCTTTGTATTCAACACAATTACACCTAAGTAAGTTACAAAGTCAGCAGTTTTTTTGTGATGGCTTTTTAGGATTTTTTATCTCTTTATTCTTGTCTATCAATTATCCCTTTAAAGTGATTTTAAAGAATGGTACAATATTAATATTTGAAAAAAATATCAAACGAAACTCGTGAGTATTACTGCCACTTGTTAATTTATTTATTAGCTTTTCTGAATTTTAACGTTACTTAAAATGACGACTTTATTTTTATTTATATTGATTTTGCTTTTCATCTATTATTAATTATGGCGGCCGGAAAATAATATTCAAAACATTATCTATACTAATATTGCACCATATTATTTTAGAAAAAAATCTTAGGGTTAGTTTTTAAATTTTATTGCATTTTTAAGGATTATTTTTAAATAATTTATTGTAAGTACTATTATCAGTTCAATAAATATGACACCAGATTTTAAGGCAATAAACAGAGTCAAATTTAAAATGAAGAAAACAGAATGTCTGAAAATCAGAGAACCTTCATATTAATGTTAATTTTTTAATCGAAGCATCAGTATCCTAGAAATCGATGGAATTATTTCGTATATTTTGCTTATGAAAATTTATTTTATATATATATATATATATATATATATACATACATACATATATATATATATATATATATATATATATATATATATATATATATATATATATATATATATATATATATATATATATATAGGTGTTGAAGATCACCAATGTCCATTGAACTAACATTTTTACGAAATTTTTAAGAAATGAAGGTAGAGTAATGAGATCCATGTCTAAGAACTCAGAAAATATTTTCTCTTCAAATTTTCAATTGACAAATTAACGTGTAAATTTAATAGGAACATTTAAATATACTTACTTTGAAACCATAGAAAACAGAGAATTATCTTGAAAATATTTCCTTTGTATTATAATTTTTCTAACACAATTTTTCGTTTACAGATTTTGATTTTGCCAAAATTCCATAAAAATCGTTTGATTAAAGTTGTAAAAGGAAAGCAAATGGTATATAATAATTTTGTCCTCTATAGTATCCTATTTATCATAAAAATTTTTTTAAATTTTAACTTCGAATTCGATTCACTGGGTTAATGGCAAAATAATCTCATCCCACATTGTCAGGAATTTTTAAAAAAAAAAATTAAATGCATATATGTATATATATATTTATATATATATATATATATATATATATATATATATATATATACATATATATATATATGTATATATATATACGCATATACATATATATATATATATATATATATATATATATATTTGTATGTAACTTGCAATTCCAATAATAGCTAAGTTATCCGAAAAATGCATAATTTTTGACTCTTTAATAGATCGCCATATAGATTCAATAATAGATCAATAAAACCCGTGAGCATATTTTAAAGCTAAAAGCATGGCCATATTCCGGAGCCGTATTTTAAATTTCAAGATTCCATGTACATTAGAAGTAATGTACCTAGAATCTTCAAATTTAAAATATAGATAATGCAAGTACGTAAATTTAAATATTAAATTCTAAATTATTAACGAAATTGCCGTTATATTGCAGACCTTTTTACGAAGGAGCGCGACAATGATACCTTTGTTCTAAACTAACTAAAACGCTATAAGCCTATAATGTTTAATCGCTGGTCGAACCCTGCGAAAATTCGATCGCATAATATAATCGTGTTCAACTCCTTTATTGACCTGATTTACTACATATTTTATTCGCAATGAGTTAAAAAAACCACAAATAGATGCCCACCTATTACCAGGGAGCAGATACTAGACAGATCATTATTGAAAAAAAAAAATTGTTTCAGAAGGTAAAAGAAGAAGATTTAACAATTAAATGAGACTACGTGATGTAGTGTTATTTCTACTTTCTTTAATTTCTTTAACCACGACCTAGGTTTCGTTGTATTAAAACATCTTCAGGCGAGATATTGGCAAAGATGTCTTCATGATGTGATCTTTGCCAATATCCCACCTGAAGATATGGTTATACAACGAAACCTAGGTCGTGGTTAAAGAAATTAAAGAAAGTAGAAATAATACTACATCACGTAGTCTCATTTAATTGTGAATAATGAATTTCTACATAATTAACGCCAAATATATTCAATATAAGAAGATTTTAAAAAATTAAAACATTTATTTATCTTAAAAAATGGTTATCCATCCAAAATATATCTATGTGAAAAAATGCGCTAAATTGTCGTGGAATGATTCAATTAAAAATGAAAGATTTAAGGAAATAGTTTTAAAACTAAATGGACCAGTAAATTTGTAATTAAACGTTTTATAAAAATAAAGTAATACATGTTTTGATTTAAAAATTTAGATTTAACCTTGGCAAGGTTTTTAAACTTATCACGTCTTTCATAAGTCTGGAATCTTAAATACGCGAAACCACTTCTTAACCTATAAAACACTAAGAGTTTTAAAAGGGAACAAAATTATGATTCACACCTCATTCCATTCAATATATCGATTGCTGGAAACGAAGTATATCCCTTTTTCTCTTTCTTATATTTTATCACTACTGAACATTAATATGATAATACATTAATTTGCGTTTAGTAGAAGCATGCATTTTAAAAACAATATTATTTATTTTTGGCATTAACTGAAATAGCCCTTACTAATGAAAACGTAATTAGTACTAACGGAAACCATTCATGTGCGCATGATTAATTAAATCAGTACAGTAAAATGGGACTTGATATCGTTATTAATTATTGAATAGATAAAAATGCAAGAAGTAAGTTGTCAAGCTGAGTAATAAATACTTGCTAAGTAAGATAATTTTTAGCTAATTAAAATAAGAACGCTAATACAGTTTAACTTTTCTATAAACAAATTTCAAACTTCTCAAAATGTTCATTTTACTCTTTCTTAATTTATTAGGTTAATTTTTGTATCTTTTTCAAATAGTTATATTTATAAACTGGCATCACAAACTTATCAATTCGAAAACGAATTTATTTAAACAACTTTTGCATTATCGTTTCATATAATATCAGTAAATGGGTAAAAAAACGACAAAATTTCCACAAAAATTTAGTGTAAAGCGCACTTTTTTCATACATTTTTTTACAAATGAGTGAACAGAATTTATTTATTCCATATATTGTTCAACAGACATGTTATAAATACTAAGTTAATACTAAGGTTCCACAAAAGTAAAGTAAAGTTTAGAATGCATTTGGTATTCGATTGTGATACCTCTAATTATTAAAATAATTTTCAGTACAGTGAACTTGAAAGGTAAAAGAAAAAAATATTGGTTTTTGGTTACAAAGTGATATTTTATCGTACACTGGATATTTCCATTTTAATCAACGTAACGCAAGTGTAAAATAATAAGACCATACATGAAATATGACGACAGTCAGAGATTGTTAATTGAGGAGGTTTAATTTCAATGAGATTTTTTTCTTTAACCAACTTCAAAATAGGAGAATTTTACTAATTCAACTGTATTTTTTTTGTTTGTTGCTTCATAGCTCCGGTATTTATCAACCGATTTAGATAATTCTGATGATTTTCATATTTGGAAAAATATACTTCCGCTATAGTTCCATGAAAAATGAAAATCAAAGATATATCATAGCAAAATATATTCCTCAAAACTGAACATCACATATACTGTATGTGATGAAAACTGAACATCACATATACAGGAAGATATTCCTCAAAACTGAACATCACATATACTGTAGTCGAGTTTGGATAGCATAGGTCTAATTATAATCTAATAAGACACGATTAAGGGTGACGTAATTTTATTCTTTAGTCAAATTATGATGTAATTATTGAGTCAAAAATGGTTAATAGAAACTTTTCAGTAATGAGGAGGAAACTTGTCGAGTTTGGATTTGTTTGACTTGTTTTGAGCTAACAAGAAAATAATAGGGTAGATAGGTAGGTAAGTATTTACGGGTACGTTTAATATAATTTAACCTTTGATACGTTAATTCTGATATTGCAGATGTACTGTCTGCCTAAACCTTGAAACTTGAAGTCTACTTTTATTAATTAGTATTGTGGGCCTTAAGCTGAGACGCTCTCTTCAACTATGGGTTCCAACTCCTCAGCCCTTATGCTGCTCAAGTACGGTCTGTTTAAACATTAAGACTTGAAAAACTATTGTTTTTAAATTAATGTTTTAGGTTTCAATTAGAGAATCTATCATTGAAATTTGGGTTCTGACTCCTCAGTCTTGATGCTGCAGACGACTTGCTTAAACTACTAGACTTGAGGACCTATTTATAAAATATATTTGAGGTGCTCTAGCGGAGGCTCTGTCATTAAAATCCAGGTCCCAACTCATCACTCCTAATGTTTCAGCAGTATTATTTGCTTAAAGTGTGAGACTGCGGGATTGGGACAGAGAGACTGATGCTGCAGAGATACTGCCTTCCTAAACTTTGGTACTTAAGGATTTGCTCTCTTTAAGTGGGTGTTGTGAATCTAAAGCTGACACTTTGCCTTTAAACTACGGGTTGTCCGTTCTCGATCTTGACGCTGTCGGGATAATGCCAGCTTAAGTCGTGTTACTCAAGCTGAGACCCTATCATTAAACTACAAATTTCATTTCTAAACCTGATGCTATAGTGATGTCCTCTGGTTCTTGTATGTAGCCTCATCTTTGGTATTGATCAACTTTTTTGAATAATTTGAGAAGCCTCAGTGTAATTTCATAAAATATTGGATACAATTTAACCATTAAATTTAAAGTTACATTGTGGTATTCTTCAATAATAAATAGCACAAGTGTCATGATATAGTTTGGACGATAAGAGTCTAATTATGGTCTAATAATAAAATCTCTAAATTTTTGACCAGGCTAAGAGCAGCATAAATCGACCATTTAAAAAATAAGGGTAAAACGATGAAGCCGAAATTTAGCGAACTTCTTATTGATGAGATATAAACTTATTGAGTTTGGATTTGTTTTACATATCCTGATGTAAGCAATGAAATCATAAATAAACAGGTGGATAAGTATATAAAGGTACACATAAAACTGCTTGAAGCCAATAAGGTATTATCTGGTTGGTGACAGTTAAGTATGCATAGTTATAAACAACTGTATATACTATCTAAATATTATTACGAAAGTAAGTAGGTAGGTAAGTATATACAAATATATACGAAGACACGTAGCAACTAGAATATTAAGAATCAAGTATAAAAATGTAAAAACGCCTAAAGTAACCAGAATATTAGTAGACACATATGTCGTAGTAGGTATATAGTAAGTATATGTATATAACGGCTTGAAAATTGACTACGATAAAGTCAAAACGAAGTATGTCCGTGTGCCTTTATGTAGATAAATATGAATACATTTTATATAATTAAATACTGCAAACTACTATTCTCATTACAATAGACGAAATGTCATCAACATTTAATTCCCCGTAAGTTCGTGATATTCTATGTAATAAAAGATGTCATAGGCACAAAAAATAGAAAAATAAAACTTTTCTGTAATGTATACAGTTTATTATTTAGACCGCGATGTTCAAAATACAACACAATGATATTGTTTTCACAAAGTTTTTTGAAAAAATACTTCAGCCATTTCACATATTTCTCGACAATTTTTGAAAAATCTTTGTCACTACTCTGAAAAGTAAGGCATACGCTCTTACTAAGTTATTAAAACAGTGGGAAAAAATGTCGAAGAATATGATATATTTATATGAAAATAAATCAGTTTTAATAAGTCTTATTTACGAACACGGAGAAAGAGACACTTTCTCTGGGTAGAATAAGGAGGAAAATTTTGTTTTCATACGAAAGCAAGCCTTTATTATCTGAAAATGTTAAATCTTGTAAATCATAAATAGGATAAAGACATTGTGCTCGATAATAAAATCTACATTAACACTACTCTTACCATCCGTCCGGTTTGTGTGAGGGCCCTCCAGGGACCCGTAATATCTCCGTTCATACAGAGGAAGAAAACATCGGGCCGTCTTTCAAATAGTGTCCCGTAGCTACCGTCCAGCGCTTCCAATTACATGTAAATGGAGATCGTGAATGGCTCACTGAATAGGAAACCAGTACTGAAAGACCTATTCAGTACTGATTTTCTATTCAGTGAGCCATTCACGACCTCCACTTTGTCGAGAACGCATTTAGCTAACGCTCTAAGTAACTCAAAGTTCGGTCCACTCTGAAACAAAATCGGTAACAACGCTACACTTAAGAAAATTTAAAATATTGCGTCTCCAAATTGTGTCTTGAGCCGTATAATAGATATTACGGTATTTGTTTATTAGTACCTGTAAGGAGAAGTATATTTTATGCCATATTTTCTAGGTGGAGAAATACCATTATATATATTCATATGGAAGTGAAATATTATGCAAAATATCCCGAAATATACTACAAAATTAAATGTTTTAAACAAAAATTTGTACAATATCTTAAAACTAGACGTAAAAGATTACAAAATGGAATTATAATTAAAACTGAAGCGAACTGAATTTAAATTCCATTCCTGTATTTAAATTTAATCTATTAAGTTATCTTTGTTCATGTGATTAAAGTTGTTTTGTTCCTAAGACTACCTTCAAAGACATTTTTATCCAAAATTTTCATGGTTACAACTAAAGTTCAAGACACCAGTTTGAATTTCACTTTGTAAGAAGAGAAGGGAAAAATTCACATATGAGTGTGGAGCTGTATTCCAATTCAACAAATTACATTCCTCTAGAATAATTGCGTTAGATGTTAAAATATGTATAAATACATATTTTATGATTTTTATTTTGCCTGTTTTTTGGAAGGCAATGGAATACAATTTTATTATAATTTGCTAATTCAATGCTTGCTTTCCATTATGTAATTTTTAGAATATTTGAAGGAATAGACTCTCCACGAATGGAGTGAATTCATTTTCAAAACATTATGAAGTTTTCTTTACTTTCTTTACCTATACTTACTAAGCATATTCGAAAATCAATGAAATGTATATAATAAAAACAATATTAAGCGTAACATGAAGCATTAAAGTAAATTAAAGTGTTACCCACGTAAATATATAAAAATGTAAAATAGTATCATCCATCCAGAATATTTGTTATTTTTTTCTGCAAATATACGTTTTTTTTTGCAGAAGGTTATATTAGGGTAAACCAAAAGCTATTTATAAATTATACAATTCTTTAGCGTAACACTGACAAACAATAGATGGAGCTTCCTATAATTGAGAAAGCGCTTAATAAATATTCAGACACCTCTAAAAAAGTTTCAGACGCGTAACTACTACTAGCACTTTCCTGAAGTCGATTTATTATTATAATTCGTTAATTTATTTTATTATCTTAAAAAAAACTTTAATATAATATAACTTTTTACTTTGCAAATTAATTGTGGCATATGATTGCAAGTGTTTAAGGGATAATGAATTCTTGATGTACTGCACGTATAAATAAATATAGCAAACAAGCTATATAACAAAGTAAATGAGTAATTGTCACGAATAAATCACAATAATTTATTCACTTTTGTACTGACTTATTCGACCTGAATCTATCTCGATTCGTTTTTTATTACATTAATCTAAACGTGTACTATTTTGAACATTAAAAGGCTACATTATGTAAGTTGATGAGAGACGAGACAGCTTTAAGATATGTGATGTTGGTTTAATTACTGATGGGTATTGGCATATTTATTAATATTTTGCCATTCAAATCGAGCTTTGAAATAAGTACAAATAGAACTCGCTCAACGACGTGGTTTTCATAAAAACTGAGAGATGAAGAATAAATTATTGTAATTTTTTGGTAAACTTTAGGTAAACATATAGAAATGTTGTCTCTGTAATTTTGGAGATGTATTTTGCTGCGAGGATGATAAGCCTATGTTGCACATTTCAAACAATGATATTATTGCTTATTTTTCTTTCCATGCCATTACATGTCAGACATTATTTAAATGTAAAAATCCTTTTTTCGTCTCAAATATACCTGTGAAAGTTGTGAACATAAATTATTTACCATACCTTCATTTCGAAGTAATCACACTATATGAATTTGAAAATGTCGAATATGATATTTGAGAATGAAAATGAATTAAATTCTTATCATATAATTTTACTTTTTTAATATGCCTAATATTTTTGTTGTTTATTACCTGTTTTCAATAAATAATAAAATTGCTTAAATATATGAATTAAAAATAATTATCATTTAAATTCTTCATTTTCCTTCACTCTTGACATTTTGAAAATATTTTTTACTGATGTGAATTTAAAGTTATATAATAAACTGAACATGAGCACAGCATTTTGTACGCCTGATTTGTAAAAGTCTATGTACAAATGTTGGAAAGTTCAATGCAAAAGAGACATATAAAAACGTTGATAAAGTTTTGCAGAAAAGATGTTGAAAGAAAAGTATGCCTGTGAAGCTTAAAGGTTTAAGTATTTCGTCGTAAGCACAAGTTTAATTTGATTATGTTACATATTTGACCTATTTTACAGAATTACACTCGTATTAGAAATATAGTGTGATAACATTTGTATTTAGTTACTGAACAAATTATAGACGTCAGAAATTAAACTTGAATTGACCGATTGTATTGACAATAGTTCTGGCTTATGATTAACGTTAATGGGTTGATGTGAAATTAATTTTTTTATTAATACTTTAAGTACAAATTCCTTAATTGTTAGCCATGAACAACATGCATCTTATGAATTATAAGCTTAAAATGAAAATAATGCAGTTACCTTTTACAAAAACTAAGAATGGCCTGGACATGCCAAATTCATTCAGTTAAAAACCATAGATTGGGATGCATCCATACTAATAAATCAGTAATTAAAATATGCATACAATACACATTTGTAGTCATATGATATTTATAAATGCGATATTTTTCCACACAAGTATTTGAAAATAAAATGGGTTAGGATCGATGTAACCTTTTGCAACTTTTAATTTTAATTTATTGTCAAAAAACCTTACCCGAGTAAAAAGTTACTTCAAGTTCTGTTACTTCAATAAGCGGCATGAGTTGTGACGTAATATATTCGATTTGATTCTTCAAAAATTAAAAGGTAAACCATTTATGTACTAGTATACTCAAATTAGTATTTAGATATATATCAAAGCTTGAACAATTATAGATAGAAATATAAAACCAAAACCTTTTTATTTGTGTTTTTTTTGTATTTACTGGGGTGTTTATTCTATGTGGTTATGTAAAACTTTGTAAGGATTTTACTAAGGAGTCATAATGCTGGGACGTAGGGACGGATAGATGGAAACACAGGTATGAAGAAATTAAAAACGTTCCATTCACGCCATGCGACCAAAAACCGTGACTGCGAAGTGCAATTAATAAAACTAACATAGTGTAATAATTTTTTTAACATAGAACGGTTGCGATGATGGGCAATATACCGTCAAGCTATTCTTATACAAGTTTGCAAACAGAGTGCAAGTATTACGAGATGTTATAATATAATTACTATTAGTATCAAAAGTAGATATATAACATGCATAAATTTAGAGTGAACGTTATTAATATTTGAAAATAACCAAGTCGGAGTTGCGCACGAAAACTTCCGCAGTACCAAGCACTAATTAACTTATTTCGTATGCAATAAGGTATGTTTTGACTTTTGTAAGTATTGTTTGGAGGTTAGAGCTATTACTAGGTTTGATACCGAACATACCCCATATTTTCTTTTAAAGTTCATTTTAACTTCTACTTCCTCAATTTCTTTCAGAATTGTACCCACGTTAGTTGACAAGTAGAGCGGGGGGAGGGGCGCACACTTTTAAAAACTTTAGAAGCGCATATATTACTAATTATTTTGACATAAATAGGAAAGTTATTTTGGAAACTTTACATTATTTTTTAGAACCTATTTAATGAAACCGATAGTTTTTTTCCATCCCTCTGTTACATTTGTGGATTGCCACTGCTTATAATATTTTTTTCATAATTCCACTATTTCATTGCATGGCGTTTCCTAGAAGACATCTAATTTCCGAATGTTATCTATATAATAACAATAGTCTCCGAGTAAAACGACAGTGATATATGGACAGACAGACGGGCAGACGGACAGAACAAAATTATAAGGGTTCCGTTTTTACCATTAGTCCACGGAATTGTAAAAATCACGAAGACTATGCGATTTGTATCTGTATGATTTTTAATAAAATTATCATATTCTTCATGTGTTTCCAAAGAATTCTAACTTTAAACTTAAAGTTAAAAATTAAAGTAAACGATTTTACGGTTCAATGCCTAAAAATTGTAATGCATAGGGAAACCTTCACATGTATGTATTCGTTATATTTTTAAATTGTAGAAAATTTGATAACGTTTATGACTCTACAATCGCGACTGAGCTAAATGGAGATTCGTGACCGGCGCAATTTTTATGTTATTTCACTGATTTAAAATATCTTAAAATATTCTCATCCTTTAATCGTTATCTTATTGACCGATTCACAAGGTCTATCTGTCCATTTTGGTATCTATATTCTGAAAACATTACGCTCCTTATCTTCAACGGTAATATTTATTTTTCAGGAATATTTATTAACCGTTCATGCTGCCAAGTTACGTAATAATTTCGACACCAGAATTTTACCGTCCATTCAAATAAACAAAAGTCTTTTGAATAAACCACAATTCCCCTAATTTTACTTTCCACATTACGTTTTATTTCAAATCCTTATTCCTTAATCCTTTTTCCTTTTTTACCTACCCCCTTAAATTTTGCTCCGAAACCTCTTTCAACATATTAACAATCAGATTATTTTTGTCATTTCTTTTTCTCAAAATTAATTTTGATGAGTGAATTTCTCGTTTTCATCAAATTTTTTTATCATTCTGTCATGTAGCATTATAAATATAGGATAATTTTGGTTGAACGAAAGACATTGCCCCTGTAGTAATAAGTATCGCTAGATGCAAATATTCGTCAAATAAATAAATAAATTATAAAAAATTAATTTCTAAGCGATCAAAATACTTAATAAATAATTGTTTTAATAACGTTGAGTGTGCCGGAGGAGCATTTTAAAGTGTGTGCTCTTTCTTATATTGTTTTTGCTATTGTATAGAAAAATGTTACAATCACACTCTTCGCTTACGCTTGTCTTGGCCCACAATTTACACCCTTGCAAAGTGATAAAACGTAGTAATATGATTTCCAAAACTCTAATGGCCAAAGGCATAAATTTATTCCATTATTCTCTAAACCTCTCTATTCTAGAATACCTCTTTGTGGATAATACTTGTGGTCTTAGTTTACAGTAATAAAATCATTAAGCTCCTAAAAAATCGGAATTCTAAACAGGTCACGTAATATTACTAACGTGAGAAACAGTTCCCTTCCAAATTCATCTTCGTAAACTTTAATGATTGTCTCTGAAACATATTATTCTCGTCTTAGTTCTACCAGGGGTATACCTACTCTAGTATTGAATAGACGAAACTTAGATTCTGAAAGATTAAGATGCTTACTGTTAGGCCAGTTTCAACTAGGGATAAAGAAGATTGCCAATATTGTTTTGAGAAGTAAGTGCAGTAATCATTTTATTAGGACTTTAACTATACATTAGTTAAATTTCGTTTTCTTGTGACGTTCATAAGTTAAAATGGAAACATGAACAAATGAATAAAATAAATTATAAGTCACTAATTTGTTTATATTGCGTGTATTGATTGAGCGAGTAATGTCCTTTTTGTGTATTAAATGAATATATATATATATATATATATATATATATATACACATATATATATATATATATATATATATATATATATATATATATACACATATATATATATATATATATATATATATATATATATATACATTTGTGTGTATTACACGAAAAAGATGATTAAATGCTGTCAATCTTTTTCCATGAATTTAGAAAAGGATTAAAAAATAATCACAACAGAGAATATTAATTTCGCATTCATACTTAACATGCATATATATTGCAATATAATAAATGGTAACAAGTATATGAGGTAGAGGTAAGTAGGTTTTTTGTAAATATTAAGACACTTAGACATTTGACGTTTAGAGCTTGGTAAAATAATAAAATATATTAAAAATGAGGGATATTACCCACAAATGTACTGCACGATGATATGTATAGTGCTTTCAATAAACGTAATTTATTTTACAATTTTTTTGATGTGGACAAACTCGAATTGGTAAATAGTAGAATATTATATTCACTTTTCTTAGATTATATTATTTAAAAACGATCAATATTCATGCGATCCTTTATATCTAAAAAATGTTTAGTAAATAAAATAAATTTTTTTAATACTTATGTGACGTGACGTATTTATTTGACGTAACGTCAACGTCGTACCTAAATAACATTTAGCATTTCATAATTTCATTTTTGAAATTAAGTACATACATTTACGAATTATAATGAATACATTACAGAGTAACATTTGCAGGAAATTGAATAAATTTTAAAGACGATATTATAAGTGGACATTTGATTGTATCTTGCAAATATTTATTTAGAGTAAGTATATCAAGTTTCGAGAAACTTTTTTTTTAATGTTGAGCCTAAATTATTAACATTGTTCATATAAATATTGTCGATTATCTAGCTTTGCACAAGAACATCCATTTGTTTTTTTTAATTTTGGGAGTTGTTTTTGCGGTAAAGAATGGTTGTATTCATTAGTACCAAAGAAAAATAATGTCCAAATTAAATGAAACTACGTAATGTAGTATTATTTCTACTTTCTTTAAGTTCTTTACCACGGCCTAGGTTTCGTTGTATTAAAACATCTTCAGGTGGGCTATTAGCAAAGATGCAATGAAACCTAGGTCGTGGTAAATAACTTAAAGAAAGTAGAAATAATACTACATTACGTAGTTTTATTTAATTGTGAATAATGAATTTCTAAAAAAATAACGCCAAATATATTCAATAAAATAATGTCATTAATTACCGTTTTATTAATTGATTGTTTAAGATCCGGGAAAACTTCCGCGAAAAGTTACGCTAAATTTTAATATGCACCAATATCATCTACTACTTGTCGACAATATGCGTAAAATTTCGATGACTTTGCTTCAAAAACCCTTTCCATTTGGAGATCTTCTTTAACGTTGAATTTTTTTTTACGTAAATGGTTACTTAAAGCTCTAAATAAATGATAATGAGAGGGCGCAATGTTGATAAAATATGTTGGATGAGTGAGTCAGCCGAGCACCTATAATTTATCACGAGTATATTTTGCAACATATGGTCTAGCATTATTATGTAGAAAATAAACTCGATCCTGTTGACTACTTAATTTGTTGGCTAGTCGATCCAATCGTTAACAGTAAATATCTATATTCATTGTAGATTCCTCTGGAAGCAACTACCAATTAATAATGCCTTTGCCATTGCACCAGCAGCTGAGCATCACCTTTTTGGCACCTATTTTAGGTTTGGATACTGAAACTCCTGATTCTCTGACACCCAGCCATTGACGTTAGCGTATATACTTAATGTGTGTAACCGACTCCTCATCGCCAGCTACTAACTGATTCAGCCAGTGGAAGTTACGTTTTAATGTCAACAACTGTTGACAAGTATCAACTTACCCCACCGTATTTTGAAACTTTTCCCAATTCGTATAAATTTGTTCTTGCCATGACTGCAGTGTAGCTTATCTGTTAATTGACGAATTGTGAATGGAGGATCCTCCACAATTAGGCGTCGCAATCGTTTAACGTCCAAATCAACAGGACCGCCGGTACGGGGTTCGTCCTCAAGATTGTAGTCTTCATTCCTGATCTTTCCTAACCAAATCTTTACAGTCGCGTAAGACACCGTGGACTTGCCTATGGCATAACGTATATTATTTGTAGCAGTTTTTGCATCGTGACTCAAACAAAATTCTTAAAGTAACAGAATACGTATTTGATATCGATTTAAATCCATTACCTTTTATGTAATTCACTTAAAGCTTCTGCGCTGACTGTTGTTGACTGACTGCACTTTGCTCTATTTATATACTGCAGTAAAACTTTCTAGAAGTTTCGAGAATCTTTCTATAAAAGTCCCAAAATTTTGCCTAAAAACTTACTAGCCAACCTAATACAAATGTACAATACGACAAAAAACTTGCCAAGCCAACTAGAACTATGAGGTTTCCGTAAACATTTAGGTATTGTTAAGCTTTTAATTGTATATGATATTTAGGTTAATTATTTATAAAATGGTCATTTTTTCTACAAAAGTATACTCTTCTACGAGTGCATTTTTAATATATATATATATATATATATATATATATATATATATATATATATATATATATATATATGTATATATATATATATATATATTTATATATAAATATATATAATTTCACAGAGAATTTTTACGTTTGCTTTTTAGATTTTTCTATATACTTGTGGTATACGATTTGCAATGTTACATCAATGCAAATGTTACTTCAATTTATAATATTAAGTTTAATTTTATATCTCAATTCGTTTCTGAGAGAAAGAACATTGAGAGGCAAATGGACGGTCGGACAACAAAGCGATCCAATGAAGATTTTGTTTATTTATTTTGAAGGGAGAACCCTGAAATACGCAAAATACTAATAATTTAAGTTAACCAGAATTGATGTAAGAATAACGCTAATAGCTACCTTAATCCAATATCATATTAAAAATGTTAAACTGAAATGTGCAAATGAACAATTAACTAACCGCTTTATTAAATATCGAATCGTCAGTAAAACGCCATCCATAAAGATTATAAGGTCTATTTTTGTTGACGAGACATAATTTCATTACAATTTATCTCTATTTAACGCGTAATTTGTTAGTTGCGAAAGTTTAAGAAGTCTTTCCTTTAGATATTATCTAATAAATTCCATTTCATTTTCATCGCTAACTTCATCGTTATGTGTCAAATTTCTGTAGAAATTAAGAACATGTACCAAAACAATCAGTTGACATAGAATGTATTTCAAAACTAGGTGAAAATAAATCATGTTTTCTTACTTATGTATTCTTGACAGAATTTAAACAATAGTCAATACAAAATATTCGTTTGGTAACTATTTCTCTTGTCAAGATAAAATATTTCGACAAATAAACTCGTGACAACCCTCCCATACCGTAATGTAAATACACATTTAGACCTTTATAAAGAACGTGTGTCGGGTCAGGCCGAAATACTCGAGAGAGATACACGTGTCACCTCACACCCCTAAAATTGACCACGATCTTTATGAGAATGATATCCGGTGTCACTTTATTGTAAATGATGTATAATTAAATACATCTTAGTAAAATTTTATAGTCTTCAAATCTAAGCATGACAGCGGTTTATTTTTTTGGTTGGGGAATAAACATAACATCTCAATTGATTGAATTCACAAATGAAGTTAAACAAAGTTCGACGATAATTATAAATTTCAACTCGGTTATTGCAGGCAATTATGAATTCCACTCCCCATGACATTGTAAATAGAATTCAAAGTATATTGGCTAGGAACTTAATGTTAGCTAATTATGTCAGTCAACGGATTGATAAAACTTAATTATTTCGTTTGTAAATATTCCACATTTATATAATACAAGCAGATGCCTATGGATACATATACACGTGTTGATGCTTCAATATAGGCATATCTGTTTATTTACATCTTCATAAGTATATTAAGTATGATTTATATATATATATATATATATATATATATATATATATATATATATATATATATATATATATATATATATATATATATATATATATATATAATAATTATTGCCATGAAATACCTATAAGTATTAATCACTGCCAAGTTTTTAACGGAGGCGGTTTTTGTATTATGATTAAACGGTCTTCTAGTTAAAGAAACTAGTTTAATAATTTCTTAATTATTTACCTTTACCATTTGCTATTCCGAATTTGTCTCCTTAAGATCCGTTTAATATATCTATATAGGATGATTAAGTTAATAAAAAAATAATCCTTCGTCTGTCGATGAGGTTATACGCAATAGATAATTATTTTTTTTATTTCCAGTACCATACTGGCAAACAATGCCCGATATATAATTTTTATAAAAATTACATTTCCAATGTATTTTGGTGCAATGTCTATGTAAAAGTATATATTATTTCCTTAAGCTGGTTTGAAAATGCATTGGGATATCGATTGTCAGGAAAATTGATTACAGTTTTACATAACTATGATAGGTTAAATTTAAATTTGCATAATCATGATTCGTTAAATTCAACAGTGTTATATTTATTTTTGATGTGAAACATCTAATAGAGCATCTGGATGGGAGTTAAGACGTTCTGACGCAACGCAACGTGACATTCGTCTAGCTTCGCGTATTGTCAGCTAACGGTATTATCGAATTATAAATATATTTTTAATAGATCGTTAAGAAAAATGTATCTGATATTTGTTATTTCGTTTCAATTCCTTAAAATAAAAATAGTTTAGTGTAAAAATGTATAAAAATTTCTATATTTGATTTCTACCAGGCATCCCATGACGGTTCAAAATTTTTTTTCTTTCCAATTTAGAATTTATGAACCAAAAAAATTTTCATCTAGAATAATTAGACACTTCATTTCTGTCTGTGTTCTTTTTATTCCTTGTAGCCAGAATTAATTACAAAAGTCCCACAGAACTAACTTAATTTATATTCCCGGGAACTGTATAGAAGAATATATAAATATAAAGAAAATATAAATAGAAAGAAAGCTAAGGCTAATTTAACACCTTTACCTCAAAACTGGAATAGACAAGTTTCTGATCAGAAACTGGAGTCAGGAAAACTTGTTAAACGCCGTTTCTATTCAATAGTACTGTTACTAAACGCCGCTTCTATTGCAGTACTGACAAGGTCAGGTGAAACGCGTTCACACTTAAACAATTCTTTATATTAATATTCCCACGAGGAATTTTCAATCAGTGTAGTAGTAAGAATATTATTCATCTAACAGACCAACTTCTCATTTATAAATTAATCATAATAAAACATTGTTTACTATGAATTTTCATACTTTTTGTGGGATGTCGCTTTTGAAGGCCGTCGGTCTTCTTAACTGTTTGTGCTGTATCAAAATTTTGTCTGCAAGGAAGGTATATATATATATATATATATACATATATATATATATATATACATATATATATATATATATATATATATATATATATGATCCGTTTGTTTTCTTCTAATGAGGACGTTTAAGAGTTTATTTCGGAACATCGTCAACGAACCGCAATCTAATAAAATAATACTTCGTATCAATTTTCCTGAAAATGTTTAAACCACATTATATAAAACGACCTAGAATCTACTGGTAACAAATATAATATATAATAATATATATAATATATAGTATATTATATAATATAATATATCTATATAAATCCTCCCGATATTCTTGAAGTTATCTCTCGTCGTTTACTTTCCTGTACATTTTATTGTACCGATAATTGCTTATGTTTGCTTCTTTTAAAATTTACCACAGACATCCAGTTGGATGTTTGCAATTGACGAGACGTGACAGGGTATTTAAATATTTACTTAGCAAACGGATATTAAATGATGTGATTTGCAGTAAAATGTTCAACGACGTCTTGATGATGATAGAAAAAACCAGAAAAATGATCATTAATTGGAACTTCTTAGGACTAAGTCCGTTATTAATAATAGAGCCTATTTCTGTTGGATATAACAACTTATGGGTGTAGCAAAAGCTACGACTAAACATGAGAGTAAGGAGCTTAGTCTCTGTATTACTTTAATTAACAGGGGTCGGGTCCGCTGTTTTATTGTATTCTAAAGCTTTTATGGTGTTATCTGAAGAGGAACAGTTTTATAGCGTCCGTTCATTTAACTTTGGCCTTAGTAGAATTAAGGGATCCAAATTCATTATCCGTGTATAAAACCAATTACCAAGAGACAATAGATAGAATTTATTTTCCAAAGAATTTAGTTTAGTCTCAAAAAAATTAACGACAATAAAAGGGAAGCGACTTATCACCGCTAAAATTCAACATGCTGAAGAAAAAATAAAAAAAAATCAATATTAAAATGTCGATTGGCAAATAATTATAACCTTATATTTGTTAATCGTAAGATATATCTCTCGCAACATTAACTTCGCTTCTGTGGGTAATATTTATCGCTAAATTAATCTAAATTGAAATTAAATATCTAAATTGTTTTATAGATAAAACAAAGTAAAAGAGAGATATAAATTTATCAAAACGAAATTTAATAATGTGGTTTATATTTTTGCATTTATTTCACTACTTATTACGACTTATTTAAAAGAAGAGTTTAAAGCTTCTATAGTAAAGATCTTAGTTAAATGTTATTATGGCTTTAATATCTATTTTAACTGGCGTATTCCAAACAATGTTGTCTAAATTATGGATATTCAAATGAGTGATTTTTAAACATAGGTATATACCTACCTCCAAAAGATATTTGTTTATCTTACAATACTGCTAATTTGATGTGTTATTCAAAGTTGTATTAGTAGTGATTCATTTTCGGTGTGAATGAATGTTCATAAATTATGATTATAAATGATTAATTATAACTGTTTTATATATAATTTATACCCCATCTTCGAATTTGACATTTAATGATTAATTAATAAAAACCAAAAAACTGTAGAAGATTATATATAATTTATTAAGGTAAACCGTATTATTCCTGCGTCTTTATTTTTTCTAATAGAACATAAAATCAACTAACGTGCGGAAAATTCATGACAAAATTAATTTTGATTATTCCTTAATTTGTGGTTATTTTTTATTAATTGTGAATATCGCCGTATTTTAGAAATTCAAAAATGTATCTTGACAGTTTCTTTGCAATATAAAATATAATAATATAAGTCGAAAAACAAATATGTGCGTTTTTATTTGTCAAACAGTTATAAAATGTTCCTAGTTTAATTTCAAACGAACTACAATTAAAGTTAGAAAGATTTAATAAAATTAATTGAATGATGAAACCAAAATCCTACCTCATATCTTCCTTTCAAAGCTTTTTAATATGTTTTTGTTTTTTTAGCTTTTAAATTGAAACGTTAATAATATTTATGTTTTATAGTTAAACCAAAAATCTATTCAGAGCTTCAAAATTGTATAAAAGTTGCAATAACCAAGAGAATTATCGTCACATATTGACACGTCTTTTATATATGTACTTGCCATTTAAACACACTTTTCTAGTAAATACTCAATATAAACTAACCGTGACTAATTTTATCTTGCGCTCTTAATGAATAATTATTTCATTATTTATTTATTCCACTGATTTAAAATATTTAACAAACGAGGCATACCTCGTTAAACACATTATTTACCTGGCTTCCACATGTCATATACATGTGGAAGTATGAACATTTTCTTTTCAGTAAAAATCTGAACTATTTCTGCAAAAAACTCGTACTTAATCTTATTTAAAATTAATGTGTCTTCATAAGTCTCAAATTTCCAAAATTTACTAAAAAAAATATAGTTTTTTACATGTCATTTGGGTAAATATATATTAAAATTGGAGGAAATAACAATATTTTACAATTTCCTTTAAAGCTTAGACTCCTCAAAATGATACTACATAAAAACTGTTTATAACTTATTAGTAAACAAATTTAGAAACAAATTATAAATTCTTAAACCAAAATTGTGACAAATTCCACATAAGCCATGTCATAAAACATTGGATAAATTGTAAAACTTCAAACGCATAACGAAATCAACATTAAATAGTTAAGATATTCTTAAGTGCCAACGAGAAACAATCTTATCACATTGTTAGCATAAACAAATTATTTCAGTTAATAGCAAGTAAATTATTTGTAACATAATTTACTTGCTATTAACTGAACCCACTACATAAAATAAAATTCAACCCACTTACAAAACGTACTTGAACTGAAATAATGACTTTGAAAGAGGGCAGAGGATTTTCGTAAAGAACAAATACAATTAAAAGTTTAGCAAAACATAAGATACAAATTGAAGTCAACTTTTTATTTATTTATTTTAATATTCAATTTCTAAATTATCCAAAGTAATATCGATAAAAGTAACTTTGGACAACTGTTACTGTTCAATATTTATAACTTTAAATTAGGCCTCAAGTGTCTTCCAACTTCAGATAATAAATATCGAGCGATCGGTTGGTCTATTACTCGTATATTGTAACTTATCTATTTTTGGATTAATATTTTAATAACCCTAAAGTGCTCAACAATTTAATAAAAAATAGGTACGAGATGATGACTTCATTAAGGCAGTTTTAATATACCTGAAAAACCTTGCTGCAAATAGTGTCTGAATACAAAAGGTATGTTTTTTTATTGATTAGCAATTGAATTTATCTTCAAATACGGTATTATGTAATGTCTACGATTCAATTGAGATTTTTAAGACACTATATTGAGATAAATATAGTAATAATAATAATACAGCTATCGACATCCAACATCGCTATACTCAACATCGCTATACCCAACATCGCTATACCCAACATCGCTATACCCAACATAGCTATATCCAACATCGCTATAAACAATATCCAACATCGCTATACCCAACGTAATAACGGTTATACCCAGAATAATATCACTTTACCGAAATACTGCCCACATGATGTTATCGAAATACTTCCCACCGTATGAAAAAAACTTCCAAGTACGACGATTTGAGGCACGGGTACTCATAAAGTAAGCGTGGGATATGAAAAAACTCGTGCCAATAACTTTTTCCAGTTCCGTATGTAAGATTTTATATGGTTTCATTATAATCCTAGGCCTAGATTCTAAACCTTACGTAGATCCACATAAAACGGCTACGTATATACTACATTTCCAACAATCCAGAAGTTTTATGCATAGACCCCATAAGTTCAGATACTTGTTTATAAAAAAAAAGAAGTAGTAATAAAATATACTCACACTAAAGATAGTTTAAATAGTGACGACATAATAATAACAAGTTATTGATCTAATATAGGATAAGTATCAATGAAAATAAATAAATACAATAATTTTATAATTAAAAAATTAACAATACCGAGGTACGATAACAAATACTACATTAAGGTTTATGGGAATTTATTTCCCCTCATCACGAACACATTATATTCTAGGAAGAATATAATGTGTTCTTGATGAAATAGAGTCCGGTTCTAGATTTCAGTATTGCTGAAATAAATTATGTCTACGCGGTCGCGACAAGTAATAATACACCAAGAACGAGGGTGTTTTCAACAATAGGTGGTACGAAATATATCCATCTAATAAGCAACAAAATATTTTCTAATTAAAACAATTCTTCTAAGCTGGACAGAACGGAAATTGCATTACAATACCATCCGATTTGAGTTCATATTAAATATTATTGGGAAAATGTTATTGACTAATTTTGATTACATTTTTGAAAATATCTATTTGCCAATGAAAATATTGGAAACTATAGACCCATAAAAACACCAAATAATCAATAATCTATACGCTGTCGGATGTCACAGTCATAACGTTTGAGCGCATCCGGGATAACCAATATTCCAGACTATATCCCGCTGCCAGAGAACTATATTCCAGACAAGGGTTAAGTTCAGATATGTTTTCAGAACGTAAAATAAATTGCATTCATTCTATTGTGCATATTCAGTGAAAAACATTCAAAGCGGAGAATATAGGCAGAGCGCTTTTTTAAACTGATGATGTGTTTATCGGACTATTAATAAAACTATTATAGCGCTTTATTTAAACTGATGATATATTCTTTTTGATAATTTAAATATATTAACAGCTTGAGATTATTCCCGTAAGTACGTAAATAAGTATGGAAGGTTGGTATTATACATTAATGTCAATTATTAAATTAATATACTTTAAAATTGACCAAATATCGACCATATATCAGCAATTGTACCGAATATATTAGAACTTTATGGAATTATTGTGTCCTAGTTCTATTGAACTACTACTAATAAATGTCGTTAGTGTTGTATTCTCGTAACTCGAGTCGATTATTATTCTCCTGTTTTATTTTCCTAATGCTGTGAATAGAATATGGAAAAATTAAAGAGAATGCCACAATTAGAGTCGACGTTTTATTACAATTTGATGTAAACAATTTTATGTCTTACATTTATGTGTTTATGAAAAATAGCATTGAACGATATTCAGTCTAAGTAATTTAAATAGAGAAGTATTTTTATAACTTAAGAATTTATATCGTTATTCTGTCACCGTTTATAATCGATGCTAATTTTTACTGTGATATTTTCTAAGACATAATCGCAGATACTAAGATCGAACCACGTAACAACTAAGTTTTAGTTAAATTATCATAATAAATTTCGCCGAGAGTTTTCCTAGCAATAACTTTAACAAGACGAAAGTACACTTGGCTGAACAAAAAGTAATTTATAACTTAGCTAGAATTTGGAACTTAATTTCTATGACAATCTCAAGAATTTCTATTTATCAATTGGTAAACCCGTGCACTCGGTTCTTACAGCGACAGAACCAATAAACAAAAATTAAGTACATTGGAAAATGTCACACGTAGGTTGACCTAAATTTTAACGCAAATAACTTCATTAATAATGTTTTTTTTTGTAGAAGTAGGATCTTTGAAATGAATTTTAAAGTAAAAGAAAAAATTCGTCTTCATGTAAATTTGCTCATTTGTGTTTTTCGTGCCATTTCATCTATTTCAAAGCTTGATTTAATTAAAAATACGGTCACACTGCTGGTAAATTTTGGAAGTTTGACTTTTTTATAAATAAGTATAGGGACATCACGGTTTTAGCTGTTAAAAGACTCCATGTTTATATATTGTTTTATTAGTTTTTTTATGTGATAATCATTTATGGTCAACGATTTTCCAAAAATGCTGAAAGAGATATTTCCTTCTTTCTATTTGAGAGTTTAAATATCAATTTTCACCTCACTTTTTAAATATTTCGAAATTCCTCTAAAATTGTCTACTTATATATCCACGCTATTAAGGGTTTAATTTTAATAAATACTTTCTTGGCGAAAATATTTCTTAGAAACTAAGAGAAATTTACTTACAAAAAATTTTGTAGTTCGAAACAGTTCGAAACAAATCAGACGGTGAGTGTTATTTGACTTTTATACATATGGATTAACACATATTTTTATATTAAATGTTATTTATATAGCTATTATATTCTTAGCTGCTTGCAAAGAAAATTATATAGCTTTTGCGTTATGTATGAGCACATTTTATGTATATAATTAATGTAGAATGTGATAGAGCATGATCAATCGCTACCTGTATTAGTAAACATAGGTATCTAACTGACATCGAGTACATATTATATCTCATCGTTATAATATTCATGATTAAGTTGAAGTTATTTACATTAGTTAAAAAATAATTTTCGTAAGCTGATTTGCTCATGTCTGCTCCTTTGTCAGCACTACAGTCTGGTCAAGGCTTTCTCAATCTGCTCCCTCCACGCAGTATGACTTGATACAAGGTTTCTGCAGCTGTTGACTCAGAAAAATTGTAAGTCTTTGTCTATACTGTCAAACCACCTTATAGGTGGTCTTCTGTTTGTACCTTCAATCTTCACGAAAGTCAGTTTTTTAACTGGGTCCAGATCTTCTCGTCGAAAGACGTGTCCCAACCATCTGATTCTGTAGGTCTTCATTGCTCTCAAAATATTTGCTTATCTATTGCTCAGAAAACTCTAGAAGAAAAATCCGGTTTTCTCGTCGAGCTTCCAGAAAGTGACAAAATATACTTTTTAAGGTTCTGTAGCCAAACTGTCATGCGCCAACATCGTTACTCATGTTCGGTTGTCTCTCTGTCCGAGTTTTATATTATTGGCAACATATTGATTTTGCATAAGAATTATATTTTTGAATAGTTTAACCTCAATACTATATGCCCTTAAAGGTTCATAAGTGCCCAATTGAGTACAAAACCGTCGTGACCCTTGATAGGGCAATCATAGTATCTTGGTGACGGAAGGATTTTTGTTAAATATTATTATAATTAAATGTACGCAACTTCCATTTAGCGTCGGGAGTATATTTATTACACAAATTAATAAATAGATTATATATATATATATATATATATATATATATATATATATATATATATATATATATATATATATATATTATATATATATATATACCTGATCCCTTCAAAAAAAGGTGACTTTAAATTTTGCGGGCTATGTACATTGGATTCTCGATTTTTTATTATATTGGTACACATGTCGCCAACATATGTCGACATTATCAGCCACTTTACATTTTTGGTTTGTCTTGACAGATATAATGGTTAGACGTGATTTGTTGTGCTTGGCGATTTTTTGCTATAGAAAAAAATAAATCAAAGAATTTGTACTAAATTTTGTGTGAAAAATAAAATTAAGTGCTCCGACGCACTTAAAATGTTAACTGTGGCATTTGGCGAATCTACTTTGAGCAAAAAGAATGTTTATAAGTGGTACAAGCTCTTTATAGAACGCCGAGAAGATGTTAATGACGATGCCCGCCCTGGACGCCCCAGCACGTCAACAACAGACGAAAACGTTAAAGTAGTGAAGAAAATTGTTATGGAGAATCGTCGAATCATTATTAGAGAAGTTGCTGAGGAAGTGGGTATGGGAAGTCGGTTGGCTCATGTCATGCAATATTTCCGGATCTTTTGGGTATGAAGAGTATGACAACGAAGTTTTTTCCGAAAATCTAAATTTTGATCAAAAGGGCCGTCACATGAGCATCGCGCAGAAGCTGCTGAATGACGTTGACAATGATCAAGATTCCAAAATTAAACAGGTCCATGAAATGACGACATTTTTTCACGAATGAGGAGATTAAGACCACATCGCTGGAAGAGCTTGACGCCAAACCAAAAAGCGCACATCAGAAGTCCTTTGAGGATTGTAAAAAGCGCTGGCACAAATGTATTGTATCTGAGGGTGATTACTTCGAAGGGGACTAAATAGATATAAATGAACATTTTTTGAGAAAAATTAGGTCACCTTTTTTTGAACAGCCTTCGTATATATTCTTCCATGTTTAAACAACAGAAAATAATTAGTGTACACGTTCGATATATATTTTAGACAGTAATTCACTGTTTTTCCAGTAGCAAAATCGATATTTGAGGTATTAATATTTAAGAATACTTGGCAAGTTGCACGCTTGAAATTGAAAATCGTGCCGATAAGACGAGGAAAGAATGATTAATTATTACTTAAAATAAACTTTGAAATCTTGAATATATTTGGCGTTAATCTTTCAGAAATTCATTATTCAAAATTAAATGAATCTACGTGATATAGTATTATCTCTACTTTCTTTAAGTTCTCTACCATGACCTAGATTTCGTTGTATTATAACATCTTCAGGTGTGCTATTAGGAAATCTTTACTAATAGCCCACCTAGTTTGAAATGAGTGTTTTTCGTTTAATTTTTTATTTTTGTCGAAGTATTATTTTTCAAAATGTTAATATATTTCCTACTATAATTTTCACAGCCGTAAAAATATAGAACATATATAAAAAATCTCGATGTCATTACTATAGTTTTCCTACAACTACTTCGCAGACTTCTAAACTTTGTTTTCATAAATTTAGTTTCCGTAATTTTGGAAATAGGGAGAGTAAGGATATTTTCCAGTATATCTCTGAAGATAAAATATGTGAAATGAGAAAAAAATTTGGAGATTTTTTATAACTAACTCTTTTGCACGATACCCTACACTATATATGGAAATAAATTTTTTATTTCGATTATTTCATTTCTTCCCCCTAAAATTTGCATATGAATATTTTATCACTTAGAGACTGTTGGACTTAGAGATATTTGAGAGTTTATCTTTGATGCTATGCCATATGTTTGATGCATGCGTAATATGTTTGATGCTATGCCAAATTTCAAAACTTTAAGTTAGAATGTTTCTGAGAAAACACCTGTGATAGGCAAACAAACGAATGTGTGATTTTGTAAGGGTTCTATTTTTCGTTATGCGGCACGGAAACCTATAAACTGAGAATATTTAATTTTTTTTTTAGATTTTTAGAGGGATACTTTAATTATGGTTCTAAAACGGAAAAGACGCATCCTTTTGAGATCACGCATATGTTGGTCAATATAGCCATTCGCCTGCCACCATTGTTTTCTCCAGAAACCGTTTTATTTGGTGATTTAAAGATTTTGCACGATGTACATATATTTCAATAACATTCACGTGGTAATTTTATGAGGATTGCGCATTACCTCATTGTTATTCGAAATATCACTTTTTTTTCAGCAAATCAAGATATTTTTGAAAAATTTTAACAAAGTTTTTACCCAAAACGGAACTGAGGAGGTATATGCGTTTAGGATGAGAGAGAGCCGATATTTAATATTTTCTTAATCATAACGACTACATAGTCGTTGTATTTGAAAAAAATATTGAATATTTATTTAAAACCCCCCGAATAAAAGAAAAAATAAAGAAAAGTAAGAACCTATTAATATAATTATAAACGCAAGAAAATAAGGCGGCCTCCTTACAGAGTAATCACCGTACCAACTATTTAAGAACCATTGCCAATGAATTTCAAACATTTTACAGAAAACCAAATTAAAGTTAAGTGTTCTCCGTAGATCAAAACAATATAAATTACATTTTAAAGAGCTTTTAAAATATCAAGTACTTATGTCCTAATTAAATGGCTACAAATGAACAATATGTGTTGGTTCACAAGCCTTTTTATTTTGCTCTCATCTCCTAAATTATCTTATGCAGTTCCGATGCGTGACGTCGTAATCAGGATGATCCCGGAGTTGACCTCTTGTTTATCTGCATCGTTCGTAGACCTGTTCCTCTGACTTCCCCTACCCAGTCTGAAATTCATCCTGAGTTTTTTAAAGATGAGCTTATATACCTTGTAGTTTACAGTTTCTTGCTTACAAGCTTGCTCGTTATGGAGTTTCGGCAGTACTAGTTGACTATCCTTTGAGTTATCGTGAGTATTCGTTATTATGGGAAAGTTATTTTCCACAAATTCTTCTTCATACTGGAAAACTACTAGTGTTACATTCACTTTATGTGCAATCTTGTGTGTTGTGTAGGAGTATTTCCTTGACCTGTATGGTCTCATATATTTTGTATCATCGTTTCTTCCTCCTCACATTAACACCACAAGTGATTGATTATTTTCTGCTTGAGATTTTCGCATATGTTCTTCCTTTTTATACCACTTACTGTATACAGGTTTTGAGTATCTCTAAAGTTCAATTGTTTTGGGTACATTCATTAAATTTATGTATATGGATATATCGTATCATGTATTTTCTTTGACTGCGTTTGGAATTGTGCAAATATTATTTTGTTTAAAGTTGATAGGAAAAATAATTTTTTTTGTAATATTAATTTTTTATTAAGATTGGGATAGGTAACTGGAATATTGTTTTATATTAGAGGATATTTCTATATTTGGAGATATTTTGGATTCGAGTGCTAACAATTTTCTGGGCAAGTTTATGGTTTCTGGTATTTTAGAAATGCTTTATTCTAAATATAATTACGATATAATAAAGGAGTGTAGTATACCATTTGTGTAAATATGTATGCTCCATTTATGTTGAGGCATGCTTCATTTCATCTTTCGTAGATGAACGTCATTTCGTTTATTTTATTTTACCTTTTATATATTACGTTCAACATATTAATAATTTCTTTTGATACATTATTTAAATTTTTAGGTCTATTTCATTCAATATATCAGAGGTTAAACTGAATTTATTTTCTATGTCTATTAACTCATTATTATCCGGGTTATGGGCTCTAGCATTTGTTACTGTGCCTAGTCCACTAACTAATCCTTTTTGATACGAGTTTTAGTTATTAATAGATTGAGGAAATCGAGTATTTTTTTACTTAATTATCGTATGCGAGGTACAGTTCCGTTTAGATTATCTATTACCGTTTGGAATTTATGATATTCAAGACGTAGGTTTTTTTTTTATGGGGTGAATTATGTTCCACTCTCATTCTCTTATCCATACTTCATCGATGTCTATTTTTGCCAAGTCCCCGTTGAGGCGTTGGCTTCTGGCGGAGGACCTGGAACACGGATTTTGTTTATGTGATTTTTCTATTTTTTCTGATTTTTCTATTTTTTGGAATAATATAATATTTTCTTTGCGAGGTAATACCTTTTTATTTTAAAAGGTCTATTATAAAAGTTTTTCTTTTTATTTCTGCTGTCACTTGTTATGTGAAATTCAAAATCTACCTTTACTTTATATTTCTTTAAATTTATTCATTTCTTACGAGGACTTATTTTTAAGATATTTCTAATTTTGTAGTTTTAACCTTTTTTATGTATCTAATAGATAGTGTGATGTTACATTATTATTAATCGGT
The DNA here is from genome assembly GCA_039881145.1 of Druceiella hillmani. Taxonomy (NCBI): domain Eukaryota; kingdom Metazoa; phylum Arthropoda; class Insecta; order Lepidoptera; family Hepialidae; genus Druceiella; species Druceiella hillmani. Next base: position 2,615,781 of record JAYKKI010000054.1, read on the forward strand.
AAATTAATTTTACGAAGGAAATATAACTCATTAGGTATTTATTGTGTAGCTGAATGAATTATGTAGTTATATGCAAATATAGCTAGAGGTACGTCAATTCTTTGTATCATTTCTTATTGAATTTTTATTATTTTTATTAATATAAAGTGTAGTCTTTCTATGGCGCCACATGATGTATGATGCTATGGTGTTGGAACCTAACATTTTTATCTACAGGATTTTTTTTTATGAATTCGCTGCTTAGACTGGTAATTAAACAGTCATTACCAACAGATATGATTTTAAGTTTTGTTACCAACGAAAGTAGGAAAGTAGTTTAATTAGTTTTCCCGTAATGGTGGTGCTAGTGCTGTCTTATAGTGGGATTATCAACCCCCCTTTAGAAATTAAATCTATCCCAGTTGAGTATTTTTTATTATCGAAGAAAAAGGTGTCTAGTTGCCATTTTGATATAGGTCTAACATATGTTGGAGTTAGTGCTAAAGATATATATATATATATATATATATATATATATATATATATATATATATATATATATATATATATATATATTATAGAGTGTCTGTTATATTTAGTTTCATTTTAAACATCGCATTTTTAACAAAACTTGACGTGCGCTGTTTAATATTTTCTATATAATATTATTTCAATATTTCTGTTACGATTGTATTGCTGTCAATGTGTCGATTATATTTTTAGTGTGTTTCTTGTATGATTTTCCGTTTTTCTTCTTCGTCCCATATTTCTGTCCGTGGTGACTTAGACCATATTATTTCAGGGGTTTGAGTATTAACATTTTTTCTACAAACTTCTGAGGTTTGTTCACCTAAGGTTTGTTCTGTTATGATGGCGTAAAATTTTCCTCCACAACATTCTGTTATAAATCTTTTGAATTCTATTGGTTCTTCTGACTTAACGTAGTATTCATGAGATTCTCGCGTTTTAAAATTATTTCTGTCTTTTTTAAATTGTTTTCTACATAAATGCGATTCTGCCATTTTCTATATAAATGCGATTCGTTCTTTGCGGCGGATATTAGTGTTGTATTAAAAAAATACGATCTGATTCATCAGCATTACTATATATTGTGGCTTTGTCCAAATTATGATTCAACTCTACATGTGACAGTGCATTTGATAAGTGATTGATTTTTTTTTATAACTTTAATCTCCTAGTCGTATTCCTGTAGTTTTAATCAATATCGCGTTAGTTTAGACTTGGGTTCTTTAAGCTTCGCAATTCATACTAAATATTGATGGTTTGTTTCTAAGATGAAGCGTCCGCCGTTTATGTTTGGTCTAAATTATGTTACAGCATATGATATTCCTAATAGTTATCGTTCCGTGATGTTATATTTTTGCTCTATTTCGTTTAATTTCAAACATTATGAGTCTGTCTCCCTTTGACAATACTGCATCTAATACCATGTCGCTAGCGTCTGACATTATCGTGAATACTTTATCAAAATCCAGGTATGCAAAAACTGGTAGGTTGGTTATTATTCGCTTAGTTCTTTCGAACGCTTCATCGTATCGCGAGTCGTATTTTATCTTAGTTCCTTTTTGTCAATTCTGTCATCGGTTTTACTACCTCCGAGAAGTTGCGTATGAATTTACGATAGTACGACACTAATCCTAAGAAAGATCTTATCTCCTTTGTGGTTCATAGTTTGGGGAAGTTTTGTGTTGCTTTTATTTTTTTCGGGACAGGGTTTTAATCCTTCTCCAGTTAATAGACGTCCTAAAAAATTTACTGAATTTTCAAAAAAATTACATTACGAGTGACTTATTTTTAAATTAAATTGGTCTAAAATTTCTATTACTGCTTTTAAGCGTTTATGATTTTCGTTTTCGTTTGATGCGTAGATTATCATGTCGTCTGAATATACTAAACAATGACCAGCTTCTAATTACATCCAGAGAATATTCTTTATTATTCTCTGAAGTGTAGCCGGCACTGTTTTTAGATCAAAGAGCATTCTTGTATTTTCATAATGTCCGTCGGGTGAAGAAAAAGAAGTAAATTCTATACTTTGTGGGTATATTTTAATTGGATGGTATCCCACTGTTAAACCGAAAGTTGTGAAATGTTCGACTGTGTTAAGTTTGGAAAACATATTTTCTATGTTTGATAAAAAGAATTTATCGTCACTAGTTTGTTCGTTGAGTTTGCGATAATCTATTACTAATATCTATTTAGGAGCATATCCTTCCTATATATGTTTCAAAACTAAATGCGCTGGACTAGACCAAGACGAGTCTGGTGGTCTCATTTTTTTCCTTAACATTTTTTGTATTTGTCGCGTGATCTCTCTGCCTTAAGATTCCGGTGGTCTATACGGTCATTGATATTTCGGCTTATTTTGCAGTAGCGTTATGCGGTGTTGTATCTTATCAAAGTTTGTTTCGTGAACGGTGTCAGGGAACGTGTTACTTTGTTGTTATAGTCTTTTTAGTGATAAAACGTTGTTTGTTATATGGAATAAGTACGTTTATAGTAAGTAATTATATTCTATTGTCGATTGGCTCGTTTATTTAATTTCGTCCCAACCGATTAAATATTCGAATTTATAAAAAAATTCGAACGTAAGAAATTCTAATGGCGTAATATCAGGTCCAAACAAGTCATTGAATGGCAGTACAGTTATCTTCCATTGGTGTTTAGTGACTTTATGAGCAGTTCGTACTGCGTTCATTAGTATATTTTGCTATCCCTTGCTTAATGTAATGTTCAACTAGTCGCGATTGGATAAATGAACGGGCAACATGTGTCCATCGTCTGGTAGAATAATATATGGAAGTTGATAGTGATTAATCTGATTTAAAGTTATTTGAACTAGTCCTCTTTCTCTTATAATTGAAAATTTTCGTCTTCTTTGGAGACTTCGGCTTTTAATTTTATTTCCTTAATATGATTGTCGTCATTATTGTTCTTATTATAATAATGTTGATACATTTGATTACAGAATTCAAGAAAATGTTGCTTTTCCAACGTGTTAGTTTCTATATCAAATACTCTTTGACGCAAGGTCCTTATAGTTAGGTCCGTGTTTTGATTAATTTGTATTAATTTTTGCAAAAATGGAGATGGTGGGTATGTATGATCTCGTCGTGGAATTGGTGGTGTGAATGGTTTATTTTGTTGAGTAGCGTGGTGATTGAGAAGGTGTTTGCACGAGTTTTTGCAAAAATGGGTATAGCGGCATCTGTTGGTTTTGACATGGAATAGTTTTCAGTTGGTTTATGAGTTTATGAGGGCTATCCTGTAACCATCTCGATCCTTTTTTATTATTTTGTAACTGTCACGATCAAGTCTCCTAACCCTTTCACATATTACTTCGTAACTTTTCGTTCTAAATATATTATAGAACTCAAGTGGTAAATACTATAATAATGTCTGTCTCGCTAATGGCTCTAATACTAAAGTAATTCCTTTTAAAATAATCTTACTTTGTATGATAATACCATCTAGCTCAAAATATCAGTCTATCGTTCTTAGGTTTTAAATTTCGTGTTTTTTCTATTAAATCTTTAATTTCGGCATTTTAGCTTCCAAATTGCTTAGTGAGAACTTCTTTTATTCCTTCCCATGAAAGATTTAAGCTCTTTCCGAATACTGTCCATGCAGCTTTACCGGTCAGTTTCGAGAATATTATATTATTTTTTCTCTCATCCTCCCCAGGGGTTTCTGATAAGAAGTTCTCCCGTCATATAGTCCAAACCACCACTCACTGAGAAACATACGAGACAACATTAAATGACTGAAGACACATTGGTTGAGGAATAACGTAGGATGAAAGTGAAGGCGCGAATATTAAGGACCTCAATCTTAAATCGGCACAGGCGACATATAGGCAAGTACGCAATACCTACTCTAATAAGATATATGGAAAGGTTAAAGCACATGCCATTAAACATGAGCCCAAGGATTTTATCGCAAAATTCATTTCATTACCAAAACACTGTCATCCAAAACATGGGCTATCAAAAATAGTCGTAGCGAAGTGGTAATAGACTTAACTAGATTTTTGAGACAAGGAAACCGTATTGTCGAGACTACTAGTCCCTATTCGAAAACAGGGAAATCGCTGCAGAATAGACTGGTTTCGTCAGAGGAAAAGGTACCCGTCAACAGATACTTATGGTTCGTCAGATCATCGGGAAGACTCGAGAGTTCAATAAACCGACCTATGTCTATTATGTAGACTTCTCAAAGGCTTTTGATTCAGTGAAATGGACAAAACCATGAAGTTTACTACTTGAAATAAGAACGCCAAAACATCTTGTACATCTTCAGAAACAACTTTATAAAGAAGTAATAACATCAGCACAGGTATAGGAAATCTTAACAAACTATTTTCATTCTAATGCCGACGTTCGTCAAGGGTGCATAACACATATCTCCACTACTGTTTAACGTTCACACCAAGTTCCTAATGTGAATTACTCTCGAGAACTGGACGGACTGCGTCGGCATCGGTGGTTACAAATATCAAATTTGCGCTACGCTAATGACACCACCTTGTTTGCTTCTGATGCACGCTACATGGACTTACTTCCCAAGATGGAGCGCGCGATCCTCAAGTGTGGTTTAAAGATTAATCACAGCAAAACAAAAATGATGATTGTTGACGGTGCCAACAACAACTCGCCCGAAGTCACTCAAATAGTAAACTGTGAAATAGTACAGTCATATGTATACCTCGGAGCGTTGATGACAGGCATCATGAGGCAAGTAACGGCAGACCTCGACCGTGACCGTTTGTTAAGAGTGAAACGATAGAAAAGAATAGTATATACCGTTGAGCAATATAAAGGACCAATTTTTATCCAGATATTACAGATTAGAAAAACCTCTGACTTAGTGAATTTTACGATATCAGTACTGACAACGACATCTATTAGTGTTTTAGTAATAGTTATGGTATAAAAAATAATAGTGGTAATATTTTCGACGGAGAAACCATCATTTTACGCGAGTACGTATAAATATGACTTAAACGGTAATTAATGTTACCGATTAATTCGTTAATTCCCACGTTGCAGGATTTTCATTTCCGTAAAATACATATATTTTGGGAATCTTATTTCATAGAGATTTTTTAAAATAAAAATGTACAGATATGTTCCTTATTGATGACAAAATTAAACAAAAAATCGACATTCGATCGTCCTTTTTTATTTCGTGAATTAGCATTTTTATACTAAAAAAATAACTCAACTAAAAGCTACTACTGGCAGAATTCGAAATTTTTTGAGTGGATAATGAATATTGACAGACTAAATTTTTTCTTTTAAATTTAATCTGCGAAATATTTAAATGTTTCGTAGATTTTTTTACATCAAATTACGTAGATACATCCAAAACACTAGACATCCAAATACGGCACACAACGACGTCGACTAAAATTTCTGGCATTCCTTAATAGAACTCAATATTTGTCACCAACTCAATACTAACCTTTTTTTAATTACATACCGATGACTAATTAGTTAGCTTACCATATTTCATTATACCTTCAGCAAAAGTAAGAGCATCCCTAAATGCCACAAACTGACACATATAAGTAAATGCTAAAAAAAACGAGATTAATCACAATATAAAAGAATTATAAGAATTGTAATTATAAATTTCATAATTCTTTTTCACATCTTATTAAATAAGAAAGCAAGGTTTTGAAAACCTTATGATTTTTCACGAAATTATTGCTTAAAAGTAACATTTTTAAAATAGTGTAAAATGTTTTTAAATATTGGTAATAATTCAAAACAAAAAAAAGTAGAAATAATACTACATCACGTAGTTTCATTTAATAGTGAGAAAAAAACTATCAGACATAACGTATATATTTCTAATTTGGCTGCATATTCCGCCTCCTATCACCTGGTATTCCTCAGCCACAATATATATATATATATATATATATATATATATATATATATATATATATATATATATATATATATATATACTTTGGTTCACCCCTTAGCGCCGCATTCGCCCAATATGAGTTTTCGTGCGAATCGTGGAAATTGCTGGAATACTAGTAATACCTAGAAACTATTAATACGGGAGCTTTAATTAGTACATGTAGGGATTTATTGTCACTATTTAATTTTGTAATTAATGAACATAAATATACTTACAAACGTAATTAATTATACACAGAAATAATTTAATTAGTTTCAATATAGTACAACATAACGATTTTACTGCTGATATTCTTCGTCAAACTACTATTTCTTGTAAGATTGAGCCGTCGACCCACTTTAGCAAGTTTATCCTAAACAACAGCGTCAACAAGGGAGTATTGTCGACCTTCATTTCAAATACAGTCTTGAGATACTATTCTCCAAGAAATTTTAACCTACAATTCTATCAAAGTTAGATAATTAAGTTCGTTCTGTATCTGATGAATATATTGTTGAAACAATACTGCAAGTAAAAGGATTTAAAATTGTTGTTCAACTTGGTACATTGATTAATTGTGTGAGAAACAGTGCAACGTATTGATCCGAAATCAGTGCCAGCGAGTGATAACCGAAAGGAGTAAAGGAGTCATTATTCTATTATTTTAAAATATAGTTGCAATTTCAATTGGTTGAATAAAATTAATTTCTAATATATAATAGCGTCAAATAGTTTTCTCCAACTTTAAATTTTAGAATTTTTATGGATTCCATAACTTTTAAATTATATGATGGAACATACAAAAACAGATGTAATTTTTCCCGATATTAAAAATTGATGACAACCAGATCTCGTGAAGTTTTTGCAAATTTTCTAATCACAATATAATGTAACGATTATATGCTTTTTTTTGGAAACAGATGGTTTTATTTAAGTAATTTTTCACCAATTTAAAAACCTATAAATGTTTAAGCCTTCATTCTACCCATAACAGACAATTACGAAAAAGCGAAAAAACCATAAAACTCCAAACTTATAAATAAATCCTAAATCGTTTATTCGCAAAATAACTTTGGTCTTTTGTGTTAAGCAATAAATAGATTTTTTTATAAATGAATTAATTATAAAACCGATATTTCGAATTAAAATTACCTCTACTTGAATATTACATGTTTTATAATAGCCACAGGTCAAAACTTTGGTATAAAAACTATTCGAAACTAAGCCGAAAGAAACTAGAAAACTCAGCTATTTATTATGTAGCCATTTTTGGTAGCGATCACAATGAAACCAGTCCAGAATTGAAATTAATATTATCTTAACCTCGCTTATTAGGAAATTTGATCCAAATTGATTTTCATTATTGAGCATTTGAAAGAAAATAACTCAATAAAAAAACTCGTAGCCAAGTATAGTATTGTGCTTTAGTTATTATATGAAGTGAATATTTTGGGCGCGGCAATAAAGTTATTAACACTAGAAACGAAATTTTTACTCAAAATGAATCTCATTGGAAATATTATATTATTATTTGTAAAACAAAGTTTGGTTCCTAAATTATTATCCTTTGACTTTAACTTCAAAAAAAAATCTTATTTTGAGTTAAATTACATCATAAAATGAAATCAATTAAGTGTTCCCTTTTTTGGCGTTTCGTGTCTAAGGATTCTGAACATTACTAGTATTTCTCATAACTTTTTCTGTCATATATGACAACAATATATGTTTATCAACGTACGTTTTAAACTGTTGAACATTTAGGCTTTAAAATTTTTAACAATTATATATCATACGTGTGACCCAAAGAAATAGTCGATAACGTATTAGTAATATTAATAAGGTGTATAGGTATGGAGGCGTGCCTTGGTTTTCGACTTCATTTTTTGTATCGTGCATACTATTTATATACATATTTTATTATTTTAAAGTTGAAACAATCCGAAACAAATTTTCATGGCATTTGGAATACATTAGTTCGTGTTGTTTTGCATCGATAACTTGTTAAAATATGCATATTTATGTTAAGAGAGAGAACATTTAGATATTAATAACTTACCTGTTGTCATATTTAAGAAAAATTGCAATGATAGCGAAGATGACAATGTAAGTATACATAATCGTTCCGACTCCCATCTAATGGCGGTAAAAGCTTATATTCCTTATGAAAATGGTAGTGCAAATATGACCTCCCCCTCTATATTTTAATTTTCGAAAACTGTATCCTGTGAATAAACGTCCATCAGTATGGCTACATTGAACGTTGTTGAAATTTTTGAAATTATTTCTGTCTTTTTGTTATCGCCTACCGAAGTACCAAAGCTACTATTTACAAATGACAAGACTAGTTTATGTATAGTAGAATATATCGCCAGTGCTTTGCAAATAAGTAACTGGACTGAAGAACGACGACTTAGTGCAAGTAGAAAAAGACGCTCTAAGGGACGTTCTGATATGAAGGAATCAAACATAATTAGAAGCAGGAGATTAAATGAAAGTTATGAGAAAAAAAGGCAACCAATATTTAAGTTATAGTCATGATAACAAAAAATAGGGTATTACACGATACTATGAGATCAGCAAGAATAATAAGCTCTGGATATACTTCCAGGTTCTGTACGAAATCAAAGTTTCGTGCTTGCGATATTATTATAGACGATGAGAGGAATTCTTTATTTCTGGATTATTGGAAAAAATGACGTGGAAGCAGCGCAAGCAGTACGTTATTTAATATGTTGTACTATGACCAAAGAAACAAATCATACTTGAAGAACCCTCTATGCTCAGATCTAATCTCTTTTCTAAAAAAGATTTTAACTGTGTTACAAAAATATTCCCTCACTATTGTGGAACTACCGCAACCAAACAAGGTTTACAGCCTGTAATGTAAAATCGAAACAGGTGTATTGAATAAAATTAATAAGCTATTTGATCTTGGTCCAAAAAAGCATCAATATGACAATTGCTGTACTTTAAAGCAGGTAATATTGATGAGAAGGTTTATCAAAGAGCCTTGACTAGAAAAGAAGTAGGTAGAGAAGAAAAAGCTAAAGATAGGTTCCAAGTACAGGTAACTGGAATGCATCTGTTCATATACGACCTCCAGTCAGTTCAATTGAACAGTCAGTTCAGTTCTGTCAGAAATTACAAGTTAATGACTTATAAAACGAATCTGTGTATACATAATTTTACTATGTTGAACCTGGCAACTAAAAACATCCGATTGATGAACACAATGCAGGATTAATGGCTTTTGTTGTCATGTCATATATCGAAGATTACCTGAAAAAAGCTCTAAAAGAAAAAGTTATGCCGATAATCATGTTTTTGATGGGTGCACAACGCAAAATTTGAATATAATTATAATTTTTGTCGAATGCCCTTTTTTAACTAGCTATTGAACAAAATATGGTAGTCATACAGAAACTTTTACAAAAACGTCACATTCAAACGGAGTACGACTCTAGTATAACTGGAGTCATGTGTGAGTGCGATTGAGTATAAAATTTCACATGAGCGATTATATTTACCTATCCAGAATACTATGATTTCCAAAAAAGATCGACCTGAACAACTTTTCATCGTCAACTTTGTGATTAGGATTTTTTAATGATTACTCTAATAAAAAGAGTTTTTTATATGAATCGTTTAGGCCTGGACGAGTTGCAAATGACCCTGAAGAAGTAACAATTTTAAGAGTTATGATGATAAGCCTAAGGGAACAGTTCAATATAAATTGGACTTTGGATATGAATATAACAAATTATCAGACAAAATAAGTACCGAGGCCTAAGCTGTAAAATGATTATACCTTCTTGTTTTCATAGTTTTTTACAATAATTTACTTCATTAAGGTCTAAATCTTTACTTTATTAAAATTTTGATCTTGACTGATTATTCTATTAAGATTAAGATTTTAGAACTCCCTCAAACTTCTGATTTTTTCTTTGAGTAAATTTAATATTTTTAAAATTTTGTTACTATTGATAATTTTATTATATTGATAATTTTATTTGAAAATGTTATTATATAAGGCAATTCATTGAGTTCCTCGTTGCTGCGATTTTACTACAAAAATGTTTAACGGAAGCTAATATTTTGAAAAAAGTTTACTTGACTTGTTGCATTAGTTAATTTGAAGTTCATATAAATAAAATAAATGTTTAAAATGCTTTCCCTATCGTGTTTTTAATTTTATGATCCCGGATAAAAAACTAAGTGACTACCCTTAGTTTTTTATTTCAACTAAAGTAATACCACGTATCTCATAAACGAAAAGAATTAAATCAAATTTTGTAAAAAATGTCACAATAATCTATACGCGCAATAATTTTTAAGTATATAATTTCAACTAAAAAATACAGTTTTGCAATAAAAAATATTACAGTTTTTGCTCTCCTGAAAACTTAACTTTTTTTAGTTATACGACTATGTGTGACTGCATTAAGCGTAGATATGTGACTGCATTAATTCGAAAAACAAAATGCAAGGATAATTATGTATAAAAAAATGTTTTCTTATTTTATAAAAAAAAAATTAAAGTTGGTGAATTTCCATCAAGACCCTGAAAAAAATGCAAAAAAACTTAAAAAATCATTTCAGCGCCGCAGAGAAAATTTACACACACTTAAGACATACTGTTCAATATACGACACGCGGGTGGACTATAATTAATAAATATAGAAGTTAGTGTGTTTCTGTAGCATCCAAGGGACTCAGTTAGCTTGGCCACTTCGCAAAGGCACAAAAAATCACTGAAAAATGAGAAATGGGTAAGATAAAAGTTTACATAAGAAGTAAATCGTGGAACAAAATATTTTCTACCGCATTCACTTCTACGGTACATTACTTCATAAGTCAAAATCGTGAGTAGTACTATGTATCTTGCTGTTCAAATGAGAATACTGCATTTTCACAGGAGTACTTGTTAATTATGACCGAAACAACGCACTTGCGGGCCGAGGTCGGAAAGACTCCAAAATTGCTAGGAAATTTAGATAAGGCGAATTAATTATATTACTAAAGTCTCTGCTTTCATTCTGTAAGCTACGATTAAAATTCTGTCCATAACATTAAGAATTATTCTACAAATAAATCGTATGTCTCGCACAGAAAAAAAATTTATGATTGATGAAGGCAGTGAATGACAAAGCTGATTAAGTTGTGAATTTAAGGAAAAAATTTTACATAATGTAACAAAGCAAAATTTATTATTTTGTGCACAGAAAGATGTATCCAAACTTCGAAAAAGAAGCTTTAAAACGAAATTATTCTCAATAATCATTTCTTCATATTTAAGATAAATTAAAATGTTTGTAAAAAAACTTTCACCATTTCATAGCCTAATTAATTTAGTACTAATTTCTATATAAATATATGAAAAATTGCATATAAATACATTATATATCATAAGTCACATATCATACAAATATAAAACTACGCAAATCATTCAAAAAGTTAATATTACATACCAACAGATTTTATTGAATAAATTTATTGGCAACGAGTTTTGTCGGGACTTCGCAAATGTTTAGGTTTCTTTATTAAATAAGCATACATATATATATATATACATATATATATATATATATATATATATATATTTATAAATGTGATATAAAGCTTAGTTTTTTAGCCAAGAATAGCCTTTTTTGAGTATAGCCGGCTTTCTCAAGCAACGGCAACACTTAAAAAAGAAGCTTGAGTTTTCCTAAAATTTCCCGCAGATATCGAAGAAGTCACAAATGCAGATAACACTTTTCAGGTGTAAATTTATGGGTATTTCTCATATCAAAAACCCTAATGACATTCGCTAATTACTATTTGCAAACGAAGTGTGCAAAATAAAATTTGTCACGTGTATTAATTCACCTTATGCGCTTGGCCAAAATCTGTATAAATGCATGTACATACAAAAATTATCGCTTTATATTTTTTGCCTTAACTAATATTTCGAAGACATGCTAGAATTGTCATTTCTCAAGTAAGTGAGAAAATGGAGGCATAGAATATAAATAAAAGGAGAGGAATTTCCACTGAAGCTTTCAACTTATTTGTATGTATATATGTATATATATATATATATATATATATATATATATATATATATATATATATATTATTTTAAGCTTATTAATGAATATAATCAAGTTACAGATTTACGTTGATTATCTCATTTATTTATTCACTACTCTAACTTTATGAGAAAGCATCATTAATATTATAATAGTGTGCACACAATTCCATTGCAGACCATTTTTTGTAATAATTTTATGACGAATCTGTTTTTTATATACCAATACATCGTACTGACCTGTGCTTACGTAAATATTATAAATTCAATAATACCTGTGAAATTTCTGAGAAAATAGCCTTATGTCATTTGTTTTAGAATAGTGATAAAAATTCAAGTTTTAGATTTCAGTCCAAAGCCGCGGACGGTGCCACCTTAAAAAACTGCAGTTCTAGATTTCTTTAAATTTTGGGCAGTAACTCACTGTACTTTTTGAAAAGAAGATCGGAAAAATTATAAGATAGAAGTAAGGCATTTTTATAAAAAAAATTATAAAATTCTGCAAAATCTTTAATAATTTTTGGAACAAATTATTACAAACAAGTATATTTATATCTATATATATATATATATATATATATATATATATATATATATATATGTATATATACAAATAAGTTGAAAGCTTCAGTGGAAATTTCTCTCCTTTTATTTATATTCTATGCCTCCATTTTCTCACTTACTTGAGAAATGACAATTCTAGCATGTCTTCGAAATATTAGTTAAGGCAAAAAATATAAAGCGATAAGCACGTCAGCTCTACATATTTGTATGTACATGCATTTATACAGATTTTGGCCAAGCGCATAAGGTGAATTAATACACGTGACAAATTTTATTTTGCTCACTTCGTTTGTAAATAGTAATTAGCAAATGTCATTAGGGTTTTTGATATGAGAAATACCCATAAATTTACACCTGAAAAGTGTTATCTGCATTTATTGCCTCCTGTGATATCTGCGAGAAATTTTAGGAAAACTCAAGCTTCTTTTTTAAGTGTTGCCGTTGCTTGAGAAAGCCGGCTATACTCAAAAAAGGCTATTCTTGGCTAAAAAACTAAGCATTATATCACATTCACCAAATGCGTGAATGAAAAAATGACATCACGAAAAGTATACTTGAATGAGGTTTCAGAGTAGAAAATTTTCCCAGTTTTACCCCTCTCACATATATAAAGGGAGCAATTATAGAAAATTAACATAGAGAGGCCTCTTGGAGTCAGCAAATTTCCATATAATTACCTGTCGAATATGTTATAATGCCTACTGAATTTTAGTATTTGGTTGAATCCTATATTATTTCAGCGCACAGACGTCCTTTATGCCTTTTGGGTACCAAATATACTAACTTATTGACAGTGACAGTTGATGATATTAAATATTGCCCCTTTGCAAAAGTATGTGAGAAATTTATTGAAAATAAAATTTATATGGAATACACTTCACGAGATCATGAATGAATACTGACCTCAGTTAAGTATTTTGAGAACTGTCTTAAGCCTAAACATGGCTGCTCAAGGTTGTGTTCTAGTAATTTATACATTTTTCATACCAAAATTTATAAAATGTTATGTATCAAAATATTATAAACATATCACAGCCATCTTGAGCTAAAATTCTGTTTAATGTATTTTCATTTAATTTTGAGGTATTTTTGCATAAACCAGAAATGTATATATATATAGTATAGAGACACTACTAATTTCAATGAAGAAGAAAAAATGTTGTATTCTTCTTTCACAATGCCCTATTTGTAAACCTGTAATTAAAAAAATATAACGTACGAAATATATATTACACTCAAATTGAAGTAAATTTGACTAGCCTAAACAAATTAGGGATAATTCATTTCCTATCTTAAAAATAAGAGAAAGCAGGATTTTTTAATTATATAATTCAAATTTATATTATAAGGAAAATATTAACTACTTTTAATTACGTTAAAAGTTTCACTTATGAAAATTAGTTGAATTCAAAATAAATTATTCATGAATATGCTAATTTTCAGCACTCTCTGTTTTCAAAACTCCTTCATCGAACACGGTTATTTCATAGACGGCTAATACGATTCACTGATATGAAATTGCCTATCCATTATACTGGTACTAACTCAATTAGTCTATGAATGAACTCGAGAAATAATTTTAAGGTCCTTTCTTTGAACTACCAGCGATTTTGTGTAAACAAGATGTTTAGGGGATAATGAAGTAACTAAACGCTTTGATCATTTTTATAAAGTGTTGGTTCAAATTTATAGGAGCAACTAAAGACTGTTTTTGAAATCGAGATGAAAAATATTCACTAGCCTGCGCTAATGTTTTAGGACCAATATTAACAAAGTAGGTCAACGGTTTACTCGTGAAGTAGATAGCTTACAATTTAAGGACGAATATTTTGAAATAATTAAATTATTTTTGCGAATTAATTATTACGTTACGACAATCAAATACACAAATGTTTATTAGTACTCTTAATTTAGTTTAGCGTATAAATACTAGGTGGCAATAAATATCTGCACATCTATGCACTGAAATAAAGCAAACCTAAAAGTTAATTTTTAGAGCTATGAAATATCTTTAAAAAATATTAGATAAAGAATTTTGGTAAAATAATTATGGACCGCAAAAACTACAATTTAAGTAAAAGAAGAGAAAGCCTGAAAAAAAATTACACAACATGCTCAATGAACGCAAGGCGTTTTTATTACAGCAAAAGAATTATTAAAATAGAATACTTGAAATATAGTTGGTACAGTAAATAATTAGGGTCTTTCAAAGGGCTTATAAAAATGATTTGTTTATAATATTGTAATGCAACTTCTTTAGCCGACGTACATAAAACAAATAAATGGAGAATGATCGAAAACTAATTGTTCTAAACGAGTGACCTTTAATCATTACTATATTTTGTTAAAACGTGGAGATTAATGATGGAGGGGATGGATGGAGACGGGTTTATAATGTATATAACTTGGTAGAGTAACGCTAACGGTTACGCTTGTGGCTGAGTATAGTATAGCGTAAAATTTACTATAATCTTTTAAATACCAATTTCAGGATTTTGGGAAATGAATGATTATAATGATGATGGTAATTTTACATGTAAAAATGAATTAATTAATAAGTTAAAATAAGTTCTTGTTTTAAAATTCTAACTATTAGTATAAATGCGGAATACTTAGATGCATGCATGTTATTATATGACTTCGTAATTTTTAAACGGGTCGACAAAAAATTGGTTGTACGTAACATTTTCCATATTTCAGAAAAAGTATGAGAAATCATTAACCACAAATTTGTAAGTTAGGGTTAGTATTCACTTTCATCAATTCACTCATCTTTTATTCGGCCAAATTAATTGATTTACTCTCATCGTATTAGACTTTAGTTAATCCAAAAACTTTTAATGGTGTGTGACTTTGACCTTTTTATAAATTTTTGTATGCTTTGTATTTAATATGCCACTCTAATTTAGTTACTGGTAACCAATGAATTTTAAATTGAAACATAGGTATGAGTGGCATGGCTCTTCATAAGCCAGCCTGCTTTCACCTGCAAACATGATGCTTTTTATTTTATTTTGAAAGATAAGAATATTATATTAATAACACCAAATAATGTTTTAGGTTATATTTTGTAGCGTAATTTTATATCTACTTGCGGAAACCTTTAATTAATGTCAAAATATGATCAGCACCAACCAATTTCGATACGTATTATACTATTTATTATGAGTCTTTTTTAAATGTACTAAAATATAATTGAGTTCATACTAAAAATTATTAATAGGTATTAAATCTGAAATATATCGCTTTAGTCTTTCTCTAAAGATATGGCGAAATCCAAATGTTAAAATGTCAATTTTAGAAAAATTAATTCTGTATTTTTGTGATAATTTTATAAATATATGCATGTATATATATATATATATATATATATATATGTGTGTGTGTATGTGTGTGTGTGTATATATGTAGCTTGATCTTGTAAAAGTCCCGGGGATCCTGTTCTTTTCAGCAAAGAACCCCTAAAAGCAGCAAGAAACCCTAAAAAGAAAAGAACAGATAAGGAGTAGTAGTATTTCACCTTATATATGAGAATAAATTTCAATTTGGAGGTATGGTAATAAAATGTGATATAATTATAATAAAATAAATAATAGAAATCTATCACTTTAAAAACTAAGACGGACTAAATATATATTTCTGTATTTAAATATACCTAAATATACCTCAAAATGTACTTCGTTCATAAATCATAGCAATAAGAAAAAAAAAAGTATTAAAATCAACTTATGTTAGAATAAGCAAATAATTTGATATTAGTTGGTTCAAGTTTTTACTCTTCACATCGACAAAGGAATTTATTTTGTGAGCTTATGTTATCGATTGTAAAGGTCCAAAAACAAACATTACAAAAGTTATGTCTGTTCTTACCAGCATAATGAAGAAATTGATCCGATGGATAATTTATGTACGTATTTATGACAATTATAGTACAATATTCTTTTACAATTTATTTTAAACATATCAACATAAAAATGTTCTAGATACTAAAAAAAGTGTCGCAAAATATATTCCTTATTTAACAATTCAATCCAAATATTAAAATTATAAATTAAATTTAGTTCTTCGACTTTTAGCAGTTTAATCTACATAAAACTTGATAATGCAATTTTCAGTAGTTTAACCTGCATAAAAGTACATAAAACTCTAAATTTGAAACAAGTCGTTATTTTTAATTTGCATTTTGAAGATATGGCCAATTGTTGGTATCGATAAAAGAGTTTAGGGATGCTAACTCCATTTACGAGTATTTTCGGTTACTGTTATTGTCTAGAGGTGCAAGATTCAGCTAGTCTTCTTATTTGTTGTCTCAAATAATCAAGTTGCAAATTATTACTTTTATCGATACGAAAATTAACTATTAAACTTGTATAATCAATTTAATTATTAAACTTGTATCAAATTTATCTCAAATTCTATACAAAATTAAATAGGTTTTATCTAAATGGTGTTTAATTAGGCTCAATTATCGCATAAAGTGAAAAAAAATTGTTAAGAAATAATTTTTTCTTCAAGTAGAAAATAATTTCGAAAAACAAACGTATGATATTTTTGTTTCAATATAAACCCAGAAAAATTTATAGTCAGAAACCAAACTCCTAATATAAGAACCTTTAACCATTCATTTAACATTGGTAGCAAGTTATTGGTTTTTACAATTTAATGTGCAGTATCGTAAACGTAGCGGTTTTTATAAATTAAGTTACCATTATCGCGTGACGTAGAAGGAGGTCGTTTGGAAATACGAAGCTACTGCGATAACACATGCTCATAATATACCTGAGCGAGTCAATAGGTTCTCTTTATTGCCTAAACAGATTATATAAACTTGTATGAGGCACACAACATATTACATCTGCTACGGTTGACCATTTTGAATACTTCGTCCGATGAGAGATAATATAAACATTGCATATCATATCTTACTATGTCATTGCTCTTATAAAAATATTAACATAAGAGTATAGTTGGCTCAAAAATTAGATCACACATATTATAGATTGCCAAGACAAATTAAGGAATTGCACCGTTCTTTACGGTGCATTTCTGTATTTGTAATTTTAGTAACGTATAGTAACGTATTGTTATTGACCCTCTACCACCACAGTGGTCATTTTCATTTGTAACGATGATGAAAATTTCAAGTTTATCCGAACATACTTAATGATCTGGTGTGCTTTAAAGATATCCACATCTTTGGATTCATCAACATGTATTATCTTACTGATCGACTACGGCTGCGAATTTTTATAACTAAGAACTCGTGGTGACTTAGTCAAAGTCTGAGAACTCTCTGACTGTCTAATATATGTTATGGAGAGTTGTTTTCCTTATTTTAATTCAGATATAAAGAATAGATGAAATCATGCAGTTTTTGTTTCTATTTCGGAGCTAGGTAAAGATGTCGGCGTAATTATGACTTCTTTCTTATTCCACCTTTCTCTCACCTTGTTGTTCAAATCATTGTACTTAGAGCTTTATCCTGTGTGGGAAGTCAAGTTGCAAGTATTGGGTATAGTACTGTTACTTATCTCAGTTAAACCGGTATTTGGTTATTATTATTATCTGTATAATTCGTAATATTATCGCATCCATTTAAATACGTTCATCGTTGTCAATTATAGTTGAATTGTAGAAATAAATTAACACGAAAACTAAAAACAGAACGATAAATCAGGATTCTATTCTTATTTAGCCCTGGTTTATCAAGTAACCAACTAGGTTGTTTGAAGGTTACATTGACAGCCATTACAACAGAGTAATAAGAATACTCACTCTTAGAAACTAATTGCCGCGATCGTTTCGAATCAATGCAGGAATATTTCAAAACCGGTTTTTTTAAGCCACGTGCGTCAGACAGAACCGACTGTGATGTCTATGTATAATTAAATAAATTTTCATTCTTTTTCAGACGATACTTGTTGCAAGTATTGCAAATATGAGCAAGTTTGTCATCACTCATACTCTCTTTGAAGGAGTCTCATAGCTGCTTTTGATTCGATGGGTTACATATTATTAGTATTATGGCGAATAAGTATCTGATTTTTTACAGCTGAGGCTATGAGTGAGGTTTCTTGTAGTATTAACACCAATTGGCGTTGGCATGCTTTCATGTATGTTGGCATAGGTAACCGTCAACAGTATTGAGATGATATGAAACTTGTCCCATGTTTCGTGTAGCAACACCGGAGTTAGAAACATTCTGCGTTGTTCGGATGTACGGTATATGCTCGGTCTAGGTGCATTAGTTTTCATAATTCCTAGGTGATCGTCTACTGGAATACCTTATTTTCAACGACATTCTTCTTGTTTTCCACGTATAATAGGTAGGGACGTCGACATATAGTAATGTTTTAATTAATGGATCCGTTTGGCATAGTTGGAAAAAAGCTGTTAATGTTGTGTTGTTACGTGGTTCGCTTGCAATTTTTTGGCTGTGTCTTTTGTGAAGTAAACTCTTTGTCCATTCTCCAAATGTACTGCTAAATGTTGCACAGTTGGTTCGTGTTCGTGTATGGGAAAACCAAAAATCCGCCACGCTGCTTCGTTATTGTTGATGTACCTTCTCATTTGGTACATGGGGATCTAGTCGTTTATGTTTTGTGTTCGCTGTCTTTGGCTATTTGAAATACTGCCGTGTCACTTTATTTGTTCGCATACTAACAGACATATTCAATGGATTTCCCTGATTTGCGGTATGCTACATTTATGCTTGCGTGAAACATTTTGGAAAGCAATAGGTTATATGGTACTACTCATTGATTATCTATTTCTAATGCGTCTCTGCCTCGTATTCGTATTATTGTTGTGAAGCCATTTTTTGAGTGATCGTCTTGTGTGTCGTCCATCTATGGTTTGGAGTATTTTTTGTATATTTTCCATCACTCATACATTGCGAATTGGGTCCGTAAATCATGTTTTTTACAACTACGTCATACAGTTCATACGTATCTTCTTGTGGATTGGCAAATTCAGCTTGGATGATTATGTCGATATCCGTGCGTTGAATTCAGTCGTGTAGCCACCCATATCAGTGACACCGAAAGAAATCATTTGGAACTGGCGTTCCACGCTCTATATTTTAAAGAAAGTGTCTTGATTCAGGGGTTTCCTTGGTGATGTAATATGGAAATTCCTGCGGAGCTGCTTCTAGTGATGGTAATCGAATTTTTCCATTCATGGGACAGATTCCTGGTGTTGCTCTACTGAATTCTTTGCATTGCAAGATTAGCAGATATTATCCATTTTTCTGATTACGGCCTGTTTGTGTTTATTACATCAGTGCGTAGCCCCATCCGTAAAAAAAAGGCTTCGAATGGTCCATAATGTTCCAGAATGTTCCACAATAGTCGAGAGTATTCTGGAATATACCACAATCATTTGGGATGTTCTACGCTGTCCCTAATTATATCACAACATTCCAGAATGCTCTGGAATGTTGTAGAATGCCCCCGAATATTCTGGACTGTATGAATGTTAGACACTTCTTGAGGGTAAAACTTTCCGCCTTTAAGCACGCCTTTCAGGTAAAAGGGGACTTTCTTCATGGATGATAGATAGAGGGCTATCACATCATATAATTCCCTTGATCGTACCGGGACTCGTTTCTGAGTTTTAGCGGCACGCACATTGTACACTTACTTTTATTATATATATATATAAATATATATATATATATATATATATATATATATATGTACGTATGTATATTTATACGTGTTTGTGTATATATTTTTGATATCTGAAAGTTTCTTAGAAAATTATAAATATTTTACTTGGGGCATAATTATAGTTTTAATGCTAAACATTAACAGTTGTCAGTCCTTACTTTTTTTCGATGTTGCTGCGCCAGTTATAGGCATGGAATACTAAAAGAAATGATGTGATAACTCCAATGCAATTAGTATCAATGCAATTAATTTTAAGTTACAGTTGCTCTTTGAGAGGAATGCTAATTCCATTTGACGGCTTTTAGTTATTATTTGAAATCAGTTTACGTTCTCTAAATGGATCGAATTTTATTCTTTGGGTGGAATGGTAATTACTTAGTTTGTTTATTACATGATATATACGTACGTTTTCATAGTTCATTTATTGTTACATATCTATAAAACGATTATTAGTAAAAACGTAATAGGATTTCTTCAGCTTAGCATTTACTAATATCTTATTTGTTTCTTCTATTAATTAATTTTTACTGTTGTTTAATTGGTTAAGTAAGAAAAAAAATATTAAAATATATATATAATAATTTCAATTTAATATTTACTAAATGGTTATTATAAGATTCTTTATAGTTTAGCTTTATGAATGAAAAAACAATATGACTATGATAGTTACTCTTTTTCCGTAAAGTCGGATTATTCGACTGGCTTTACTGACGGGAGGGTTTAACGAAAATTTTAAATGTAAGGTTCATCCAATCATCTATTATACGTAATTAGATTAATGACATTATATTTATTTATTTGGTTAATATAACTTAGGTGAATAAATAACAGCATTAGAAAATTATAACCGTCAAAAATATGTTCTTTATTAATATTTATGATAAAGAGATTTTGTTCTATTTTATAGAATTTATTCATTTTATAATTATTTACGTCCATATCACAGAAATTTCCAGAAGGAACATATCGACATAAATTAAACTGACCCTGTTTATTTTTAATGATTAACATATACCTGTATATATGTCGCAATATTTTTGATATTTTTTTTTCATCGGTAAGTGCTTTCCTATTGGCAATCAATTACAGTTTTATAATTTCATGAGAGTAACACAAGTACATACTGGTTTTCTGTAGTACTTACTTTTGAAAAATTCATAGTCAAAACTCTTTTATAAAAACCTGTACACTAATCGATTTCAATTATTCCGCAAGTATGTACCTAATCATTCTGAAATTATGTAACATTCTGAACACAAATCGATTTGAATCATTCTAAAATTATATACCTGTTATGAAACAAATTAAACTTTCACTGATATCTGAATAGCATATCATTCATTAAACTGAATGTAATTATGGACACACTTGGAATACGCGCATTATATCCGACGACGAGACAGCGGTAGCCAGTTGTGCGTGGCACAAATTATAAGTAGACGAAGTGTACAGGTGGAGCCAGAGAAAAAGCAGCTAGTTTACCTGCATTTAAGGTTCTGTACCTTAAAAGAAAAACAGAACTCTATTAAGATCACGTGTCTCCTATCCTTATCTGATATTAGTCACTTCCATTAAATCCCTCTCTGATATTAATTCACCTGCATTAATCTCAATAGCTAAAACCCCAAAATATAAATTTCGAAATTTCATGTGTGGTAAAATGAAGTATGGATTCTTTATGAGGTATACAAAAATACTTCTTTTTAATTTTTAAAATTCTTTTTTGGCTATTCAAAAAACATGCAAAAATGAGAATCCCTTATCTCATATCCGAAACTACTGAGCAAAAATCATTAAAAAAAAGTTGGTTAAATCTAATTAGAAGAATGCGGGGAAATAAAACTAGAGCAAATATCCTAAATCTTGTCTTTTTTTAAATATGCATCATGTTTTAAGGCCTTTAAAACTATAATAGACAATAATATCAGTTGTAAAAAATGAATATTTTTAAGTAAATAGTTTTTTATTAAATAACAACTGGAGGATTATTTTAGTTACACTGAAATACCTTCTCTTCTAAAACTACCCTTATTTTAGAATGATGATTTCCCATTTTATTTTTCTTCCATAAACTATTGAACCTTTATTATGAAATATAAGCGATAATGAATGAACTAATAAAGGTCATAGAGAAACTTCGATTTTATCATCTTATTCCCTTTACAGATCTCACATTTTACGAAATCGTAGGACATTACCTAGAAATGTTTCGAGGTTGATTGAGTTATTATTGACCATATTTGTTTATCCATATATAAAAAAAATTAAAATTGCTTTCCGATTTTCATTATAAATTGCCAAATATTACTAAAATAAGAAATATTGTGTTTTTGTTACGAAAAAAAAGAAATGGCAACCTTGATGGTGGAAGAAAATCCTTTTACTTAAATCCACCCCTTATTTTGAATTCACTATTTACATTTCTGTTTGCATGTTTCATGATTATAACAACTTGATTAAAAAATTACTAACAAATTAATACCGTAATATTTACAAATTAATAATTATTTTTAATATTCATGCATCCATCAAAATTATGGGTATATACGGTATTTTCACATAGAACACACCAAAAAAGTAACGTAAAAGTAAAAGTGTTTAAAAAAGATTCACTTTTTCATACTTTACCATAAATTGAATTAATTAAAGAATTAATTTATGCATTAAGTAGGTATATAGGAAATTCAAGAAGTCATAGGAAGTAAATATTTGCTAAAATAGAGTAATAATGAGATTAAATAGCAGATAACTGCCATAAAATGTATCGTGATAGGACGCTGTTGCATTTCATCAATGTCCTTATACTAAAAAATTAAGGTGTAAATTTATTTTGCCATTTACGTATAAAACAGAAGTAAAGTTACATAAGTTACTATCCGATTAAAGAAAAAGTTTCCATTTAAAATATTACATAAAACAAATATATTTAGAAAGTTATAATTAAATATTATTAGTTTAAATAAAATGGTTCGGAACGCTGACTCTGAAGTAGACAGTTACATTAAAGTATTTTATTGAATATGAAGGTAATATTTATTAATTTCATAGATTTTTTAATTGTATAAAACTTAATAAAGTAAGGTATTCTTAAAAATAATATTTACACGTAGTACCAAATAATATTAAAGTTGAAAACGTCTCTTTGGAAAATATTGTTGAAATGAGCAAAGCTATTCAGTCACATAGATGACAGAAGTAGCAAAAAAATTAAATAAGAATTTACGTAACAAACGAATGATTGGAAAAAAGAAAATTGAGTATTTGAAGAAAAATATTGAAAGAAGAGAAGATATTCTTTAAGAAAACAACGTAATCAGTTATTTAGAAAATGGGGTGTTCAAGACGATAAACGAAGCGAAAGAATTAAAAGAATGAAGACATTGATTTTTACAGATTCCATTATTACTACTTATTCAGTTTAGATGAACACAGATATTGCAACTTAAAGAATTTTTTTTAAATAGTCACAAAGACCTAATTTTATGAACAGACTTTCGACCGATTTTCGGAAATAGATTCTCAAACGCCTTCACTGGAACAAAATAAACGGGAGACGGAAACACAAAAACCCACTTTATCAAAATTCATGCTGCAGATAAAGCTTTAGCATAACGCAAGCTGTTAATGAGACTGACAGCTTTTTCCTTTCTGAAGCGACAGACCAAAAGAAATTCAAATTTCTTATTTTGCATTCTTATCTTCTATAAATTCAGAATAAAATATCTATAAATTCCATTCAACTCGTTTCAGTATGTATGAGTAGTCGATCTATCAGTTAAATATTATTTTTGGGGGTAGTAGTGAATTATGTTTGAAATTTTCTTCTGAAAGTATAACACTTTGAAAAATGTTCAAGCGTGCCAATTGACCTCGTTGGCATAATTTAATATGTTTTCCCGGGAATATCATTTAATGTGTTTTCCTGCTTTCGGTCTCCGAAGCCAGTAACTTGTCTATACTCTGCATTCATGGAATTGTATCTATATTAATATGTTCTTAAGTATATTTTTGAGCCATTATTAAATGGGCAAAGAAAAATAAATTTATGAACGCACGGGAAATTCGGCGGAAAAACGGCGCACAGACTTTCCCAAAAGATTTAGGACACTCAAGGTATTTACCAAATCAGAAACCACCTCCCATTCCTATCTCTCTCCATTCATACCTATTAATAGTTGACTATTGTATCCGTTACCTGCAGGTAAAATCCGCCGAAAAAAAAAGTTTCCGCGCGCTGTCTCCTTTATTTTGTTTTTGTTATTTATTTATTTTTTTTTAATTAATAAATATTAATTATTAAATTTAATTTTGCGTATGTATAACTACTGAAAAATAAAGGATTTCGAAATATCATTCCTGGTTTGTACAGGTATTTATCTTACAAAAATTTTTCTGTTTCTAATTAATTCTAATACAACTTTTACTTTTTGTCGTGAAGGTTAATATTAATTCCACTATTTTTTAGACCCGTAAGAATATTAATAACTTTTTTTATATTTGTAACATTACTATAACCGCTTATTTTTCTAGACATACGTTTTATATACTATATATAAAACGTATGTCTAGAAAAATTAAAAAAAAATAATCATATTTTATTAAACAACAGCCGCTTACATATCCAATAGTAAGTATTTGTAACGTATCCAATAGTAATTATGTAAATTTAATTATAAATTTTCATACAAGTTCTAAGCCGAAATTTAAAGTTACCCTCGCACTATGTTCAAACAAAAATTCAGTTTGGCCGTTTGTAGATTTTAGGACTGGCAACTGTATTCGATTTGTATTTTTTTTTATTTCAGGCTTTTACCTAATCATTTTCATCATAATAAAGAATATATGGGTAACACAAAATATGACTGATGTCCGAAAGACAGTGCGTGTCTCTCTAAAATATTTCTCCCTATCCCGACACACGTACTTGCAACGAGTCTCAAACCATATATTGACATTGCCATATGAGACGATCGTCTCGAGTTTGTTTGTGTAAATATTTCATCTCTACTTAGTATTGACTGTTGTTTAACTTCTGGCACGAACTTATTAGTGACAAACATTATTTATTTTCACCCAGTTAAGAAATATTTTCAGTGTTTAATTAATTTCTTTGAAATATTGAAGAATTCCAAATATTGTTTTATAGATGGAAAGGTATATTAAAAACTTGTAATTAAAAACATTAGTTCAAGCAATAAGTCTGCATACGTAATTGACAAATTACAAATTAAAGGGAGAAACCTCTAATGAAATTTTCCCTAGTAAAAATAAATATATTTAAGAGCCTTTAAAATATTATTTTGTTGATTATCCACTTTTCGGTATCAAATACATAGGTTAGTTACTGAAGTATACTCATATTTCTGTTTTGAACCGATTTATTCGGTTAGGACTTAACTAATATCATATCATATCCAATTAATATAATTCACGCAATTGATAATTGCAAACTTATATAAACGTATTTAACCTGAATCATTATTTTTAGTCTATTGATTGGTTGCATGACTAAACGCTTGGGTATACTTACAAATTTATAAACAATTATTTGAGTTTTGCGCAAGACATTATCCTCTCCTGATTAATTGAGATAAATGTAAGTACGGGTATTTATTCATTATTTTGTTTAATATGAAACTTGATGCTAATGTTATTGCATATCAAATATTATTATTGAATTTACGAATTTACAAGCGTAAAGGAAATAGAGACAAATATATTTCTCACCGCTAGATACTTTTTCATTTCTTTTTTAATATCTCGTTGTTTCTTTTTTGTTTAATATCACTACAATAAATAGGGTTAATCGAATTTCTTTTATTTTAATGCCACAAATACAGATAAAGTATTAATTATATACAGCTTAGAGAATTATAGAAGCAGATAGAGGAATTAAGACTTTGTTTACATTCTTTCCACACCACTAATATTCTTCTCAAAACTGGCAAATACTCTACTGCACTGGAAAGTGAAAAATTTTCCAAAACTGGCATCAAATTGCTGATTTTCATATGAATATAGTGCTAGTTAGACTGGATAACACGCTCAATATTCAAAGCAAGAAATATACATTTTTGTAGTTATTTTTTTAAGTTTTTAATTTAAAGTTATTTGGGGTATATTGAAAAATCATCAAACTATCTTATTTTGAGTCTAGGTGTACCGTATTTTTTTAATGTAATAAATTATTTAAATAGTAATATTCGTCGGTAGTATTAAGAAAATGTATTTCAATTTACGGTTTTAATGTATTTTTATACTAAGGTACTCATTAATATAGATTGATATTTAAGATTATTATAATGTAATTAAGTGAATGTAGCATATTTTTCTGAAAAAGTACTAACAGTTTTTATTTCTTTAAAAAAAATCTAGGTTAACCTTGATTCGGTATACTTTCATTGTTTAGTTATTTAAAAAAATCAACTCATATAAGAGCTTATATTCGACTAGCATTCTACTAGCAAATACAAGTCACTTAATATTCGCGGAACTTTAGTAAATTGTTTAAACTGATTGCATTAATATTATATTTTACTAATAACTTCTAAATATCTTTCAAAGAAAAAACCAGTAAAAATATAACTGATACACTTATTAAATATTAACATAGAATAACTATTACGTGGATACGTTGATTTCAAAAGAGATCTTCACGTAGAAACCAATTAATCTATAAAATATATGGATCTGTTCTGAACTGCAATGTTCCGCTTTTTTTAAATTTCTTTTCTTTACTTTAAGTGTGATGGTTTTAATCAGTCTTTATTCTTCCAAATGTAAATTCAAAATTAAATACGAAAAAACTGATTGTCATTATTTTTATGCCAAAAGGATGGTATTTCATCGTACATAATGTATGGTAGCCACTCTCCGTATTGGTTCCCTTTTAAGGTTTATTAAATTCCTTTCTCATTAGAATTTCATTTTCTAATTTAAAACAGTGAAACATAATGTGAATTTTTTAAATTTATGCAACGATATAAGATGTTGATACTCGCTTAGAGTATAGAGCACTCAGCTAACTATGGAGCCTTAGACTTTTCTTTCTGAATACACTTTTGGACGATGCTTTAATATCTTATGTAGAACGAAAATAATTAATAAGACATTAAATTCACAGGCGAATGCACTAGGTAAGTTCAAGAAATGGAATAACATTTTTGAAAAGACAGATATTTTCTAAATTATACAAAAATAAACAATTCAGTAACCGAAAATCAGGAAAAAGCAGAAAGATAAAATACAGTTTGTATCTATAACACTAAAGTAAATTATCTTCATAAACGTGCACATATTGAATTTCAAATATTTTAAGAATCGTTATTAAAAAATAAAAGTAACTATAAAAATCTAATAAAGTATATGATAACTTTTTAGGAGCGATTATTAAAAATTAGCATTTTTTACTTAATATGTAGTCATTTCCTATATAAATTAAAAATTAATTTTTAACTGATATTCCTTCTAGTATCGTCAAAATCATTTTAAAAGTCTTTTTCGTTCTTTAAGGGTTTTCTGTGCTTCTTTCAACAATCCTCCATTGGATAGTATATTACATTTTTACAGAGGATACAACGAGACATAACTTATAATTTCATGTTTCTAATTAATATTTCCATTACAATACCATTTACATTTTATGTAACCGTTCCGGGTCATAATAATTTCTAAATGCTATGTCTATTCTATATATTTCTATTGTAATTTTATTCTATTTACAAATGCTGTATCATCAAAAATGCTGCTTTTACATAAAATAACGTGATTTTATATTAATATATTCAAGATTCTTCCTTTGTCTGACGATTTTTTTTAGCTTTTTAGTAGTGTGATTTTTATTCTTGAAACACCTTAGTCCAATAAATTTTTGCCGGCTTCCCTTACAAATAAACTCTGTTGAAAAATAAGAAAATAAAATTTAAAGAAAGGTTGTGAATATAAAAGGGGAAAATGCTACTCTGTAAGCTCCGGATTTATTTTCTTCGTGAATTATCCCTGACGAATTCGGACAATTTGTTAGAATAAGACCTTCTTAAGAAACTTCTGCAAATGGTCCCTTGGTGCTAATATTTCTGTAAAATGGAATGAAGATTTTGAGCGTGATAAGCTGCAGATATTTGTCAGGACATTCGATTATCTTAGATTGTTTTTCACATCACGGAAAAGCTGCTGATATATGTGTATTTCATTCGAGAGTAGTAGAAAAGCAAATTAATAAAAAAATGTCAATAACGTATAAAATTACACCATAGTAAATTAAATTACACCATAGTGAAATTACACCATACATTCGACCTTAAAAATAAATTTGTTTGTATTTTATTTTCTATTGTAATAAATTCAAAAATTTACCATAAATTTATTATGAAAACTTAGACGTAGTATTGTGATCTAATTGTTTTCAACGGGGGAATAATTACAAAAAGTTTGCATGTTCAGAATACAACAAAAAGTATTTAATTCCAATATGCATAAAACTTTGAAATGATGTATTTAAATCGACACACTGCGATAATTCTTCTCGCCCTGCAAACTTTCTATAATTGTGAAGCAGTTGTCGAGTCCGATTTTTCTTAAGTTTGTGTATTTATAGTGATAAAACACCGGTATTATACCGTTTATATTTTAATGTAAGAAACAAAAAATATACCACCTTATATAATTTCGTGCTGCATTTTTAGAAAAAAGGATGATTATATTTCATTTCAAGTGAATATTTTGGACATCGTGATACTGATTTACCAAAATGAAAAGAGAGATTTCGACGAACGATTTCTTAGATTGAGAGTATTGTATTTATGTAGATATTATTCATGTGTATATGGTAAGCATTTTTAATATTTTAGTAGTTCGTATTTTTAGGTAGGAAAAGACGATTTTCAATAAATATTTTTGACGTCGAGAGCTTGCAACGTTAATAAATTGTGAATTGAAAGGAACAATGTATAGAAGTGTTCCTGATCGTCTTGAATTGTTAGCTTCAGTGATTTTAGTATTTCAATTAGAAAATTGTATGCTGCTGTTTCCGAAAAATATTAAATCGCAAACTGAAATTAAAAATTATTCAAATAAAGGGAATAAAGCATGTTTTCAAATTTATTGGCTGTATCGTAGAAAACCAAAAGAAATTACCGTCTTTTGAAACGCTATTAAATGAATCATAATTTGTAAAACCATGTATGCGTAATATGGTGTTAACAATTATGGATGATTTCAAAGGACAACATAAATTGGATAGTGAAATCTAAGTCATCAAAAAATGTTAGTTGAAATTAATTATCTTTAAAACATTTAATTATGTTTTGTGATAAGAAGTAAGCATCGTGTAAAGTGGAACTGCATTACAAATAAAGAAATATAAATTTATTCACGTTATCTTAATACCATGCATTTGAAAAATAAATATACTATACTAATAATAAATAGTTATGAATTTAAGTTGAAATAACTGAAACAACTAACAACACTTCAAGTATCTAAAACATGTTTTACAGCTAAGTGTTAAGAATCAAATAACAATGAAAATCAAATAAATTTGATTCTTCATCGTTTCCAAAGAGATTGCTCTTTCACTTGTATTTCCAAATCATCTTGTTTACTTGAATCATTCTCCACAGAAGGGAATGTCACGATGTCATCTAGAAATACATTTCCAGGTGAATCGGGTTCATCGTCACTTCCCTATTATATTCCTGAAGTTACTTCTCGAAGATGTAAATGCGTGTAAATTGAAGCTGATTTAGAAACACCTATTTTATCTAGACGATTTCGTGATTTATTATGAATTCTTCCAAATGTGCTCCAATTTTTTACTAGCTGTGTATTATGAAGGATGCTGGGTACACTAAAGTTGCCCGTTGCAATGGGGTGTCAAATTTATCTACGGTCCAAATTTTGTACCAAATTCTTGATGGGAAACCTTTGCCTTCTACTAAGTTTGCTGCTGCCTAAAATTGTATCGGAACTTCCAAAATAGCTCGTTTTTGTTTTAAAATAGTGCATATTTATAGCACAAAGCTAATTACCTCTCTTAAATAAATTACGCGTTGACTTAAAAAACCAGAGATAATAACGATTTCTTCGTTCTTTAATTCATATCCATTATATTCTGGGGTCTAAAATATTTTCTGCAAAGTGAAAGGACCATAAGCATAAGTCCACATTTTAGATACTACAGGTAATACAAGACGTTTGTTATTCATACTAAAAGGCGTATTTTTCTCGAATTCTGATGCAACTTTATTTTTAGTGACTGAAAAAGTGAAATAAATATGTGTTGTCAGAAATACGACAACATATATTTATTTCACTCAGATTTCAATATCTTATGTGCTGCTGGTTCCAGTAATTTGCATTCTTGAATTGTCATTCAGAATAATATATTAGACATCCCGGCTTACTGTAAATTCTCCGGTTATGACTATCGCTTTACGTGCTTGTCAATTTTGTATCAAAGAATCAGGCATAATCACGGAACCACTCTACCTTGTTTTACTGGGTAACTTTAAGGCGAATTTATAATTTAATAAACTTACTCATTACATAACAAGATGCTATGTCGTAATTTGAGTTGTGCAAGAGAAATGCTTCGTTCCATTAGTGTGATTTTCTGGTAATGCAGTATCGAAGTCTCCAGACGGCGTAGCTGAGCAGTTTTTACTCGTGTTATCCGAATTACGTGATGTTAAGTATATTTCACATAATAATGATTTACTTTCTCACAGTAATCCATACACTATTTGTAAATCTTCATTCCCACTCAAGGGTGACGACGATCGCTGTGATATTTTCCTTTTCGCTTTTCCAATAGTAAATTTTTTTTTCACGTCTCCTAGACTTTATAAAGTTGCAACCGCGTAACTAACACATTTTTCTGCTCCATGTTGCAAACACCATTATATTAATTTCAAAAGACACCAATGACGACAATCGACACGTCAAAAATCAAATGGAACAATAATTTCTTATTTAATAAGAAATAGGAAAAAACCATGGATTATAATAAAATACTGGTATAGTACATGGCTATTTGGTATTATGCGGTAGTTTATGTTACTAGTACTCATTGCACTTGCCTCGAAATTTTTTTATATTAATTTTTTTAATCGGTTCCCGTCAGTTATATCTACTAGGAAAATTTTTAGATTATCACAGACAAGCAAATATATGCAACGAGAAAAACTTAAGGACATGTAATTCGACTGTCAAGCTCTAAAACACCACTACGGTATATATATATATATATATATATATATATATATATATATATAGTTATACATAATAGGAGTTAATCAAACTATATTTCACTGTGAAACCAATAGATCAGAATTAAATTTAAAACATTAGTATAATTATCAAGACTAAATATTTAATACATTAAAATATATTAATATAAACCCATGTCTTCTTAAGTGCCATATATGTATACTTCTACTCCATTCCACCCGAAAAGAGAATTTAACTGTTCAGATATTGCAAAACTTTTTCTTATATATTTTTTGTATTTCTAAAAAAATATAATTTTTTTAGTAAATAAAAAGTAAGTTAAAAAACTCAACGTACCATAATATTGTACAAAAATAATACACCGCAGTGCAACAAACACATCACAATGAACGAATATTCCCAGTGGTAGTCGATTTTAATTTTCTTCGAATTAATGTGTACGATAAAACATTTCCCTTTTCGTAAAATATCCCTCAAATCAATTGATAATCCTTGTGTAAAAGCCTGCCATGATGAATGTGTGGAGGTGTCATGCCATACAGTATTTATTGTATGATCAAGTTTTGCAAAGTAACCATATGAATTATGTATTGTTCACTTTTCTTCCTTTCTTTTTTAATTGTCCTTCTTTTCTTTACTTCAAATTGGTCTGTATCCTCCGTATACTTTTACGAAACACCATAAAAATGCAGCAGGCAGTAAAACAAATTAATCACAAAATCTTCGCTTTGTTTTATCGACATCGAGTGTTGTGACTTGGCGTTCATTATTTTAATAGGTTGATAAAGCGGCAGTTGCTATGGCGACACAACAATGAATGGTCTTTAAAAATATACAATTAATATATCAAAACTTTCCTGAATCTGTAGGCATACTAACGTAATTATTCTAACACCGTTGTAAACATGTAGATAATGAGTATAGCAAATAATTATATAATACCAGCCGACGTACTGTTTAGTCCTACATAAATTTATACAAATATTTAGTTTTTTTACTACAAATATTTTTATGTTCAAAAACCTGTTAAATTCTACTGATTAAATGAGTAATTGCATTATGGTTTTTTTTTATCAAACAACGTTTCTCATTTTGTAATGAGTAAAGTGGACTAAAATCTGCCCGAATGACGCGCTTAAACTAACTATGATATCGATATTCACTCATTACGTATTGAATCTTTGAAAAACCTACAGACTGACAGATGGTCAGATGGACTCCCATTGGTTATCCTCAATACCAAAACTGATTACTCAATTAAACCCAATAAATAACATCAGAATTTCACCATGAAATAACTTATTACGCCAAGAATAAAAAATATAATTTTCAAGTAAATTAAATAGAATTTCAATATAAACAAAACGTAAACACCATGTGCAATGTTTATGTTGTTGACTTTTGCTCGGCGCACGTCACGATCGAATTAAATCAAAAATCGAAACAAACTTTCCATTTTCTCCGAGGGACTCCTATTGTATCGTGATTACTAAAACACAGACATAATAATTATTTTACTATTTACTTATAATTAAGAAACAAAATAAATTTATGCGAAGGTGTGGAAACTTACAGAACGCCTAGCAAATTCTTAGTAAAAATATATCGTATTTGAATTTGACCATTTAAAACTATTCCCGTGACTAAAGTACTGAATTTTCCTATTTGATTTTTGGTGTATGATTGAGAAACACCATCTAGTATATAAGGATTTATTTAATGTCGAACGATCAAATTCACATTGCATATCCAGAAAGGCCATAGAAACTACTTAAATAATACAGTGAAATATTATTATAACGCTTTTTTCCTATTTATTTTATAATCTATTTATTTTATTTAAAAATAATAATAGGATAATAATATTCTATTTATTTTAAAATAATAAGTCCTATCCTATTTATTTTATAATCTTTTGGTTGCTTCTGTCCGACTTAGTTTTAATTCCCAATAAACAAGTTTAATATAACGCATGTAATTCCCCTGTAAAGATCAAACCGTGCATACAGAATTGTATGGTGATATCAGTGCATGCGTACCAGTATTATGGCCAGGTTACCTTTACTTTAGGTCATCACCACTTAATCGACTATGGCCATACGCTAGCAAGCGACAAAACGAATAAAATTAATTTTTAATTTTTTTTGCCAATTGACCCTCGAAATTGGTAAATATAAACCTGTACCATTATCTGATAAACTGATAATTTTAAGAAAGTCCGACGAAAATATGGCATTGAAATAATGTTACAAAGTTTCAAGGTGTATTGACCATAAAAATGGGCATTATTTTTTTTCTCTTTAGAATGTCTATTCGAATGTTTTTGTTTTCAGATAATACAAATAATATAAAGATTAACATATGTAAATCGTAAATCATAAATAGGTAAATCATAAATAAATATTTAATGGTTAAGTTTGTCAAGGGTTATAACGTGAAATAAAATTACCTTTACCACACTGACATGCTTCTATTACTCCTTAAACTACTTAAATGAAGTTATGAAAGTAGATATAGGTTTCCTTTCAGTATAATGGTTCAAATATTATATCATTTTCCGCTTAGTACAATACATTGTTTACATTGCGTTTTTTGTCAAAACCATGAAAATGTGTGATAATGAATCACTGCTGATTAAATCACTACATTTAATGTCTATGATATAAATACCATGAAACAAATACCATCAGGGCTGCTTTTCGGGTTCCGGCCACCTCTCGGTATTCAAGGAAATTAGCGTACAATTTCTTTGAAAACAAGTATTGTCCTCACTAGCGCACTCATGGGTTACTGACTTTACTACCGTGTATTTAACTTAACGTCATGGTTAAACCAAGGAGTCAAATCATTGCTAAGTGGAAAAAATATTCAAGGCTTTTCAAACACCCTGCCGGGAATTGAAACCCGGCAGGGAATTTTAGACGGGCACCAGCGTCATAGACACTACTTGCGTTTCATTATACATAATTGCTTGTTTAAATAAAAGTTTCCACCTTTAAACCTAATCATTAAAAAAGAGCAAAATCTTAGTTATTTTAAAATGAAACACTACCGTAAGTCTTTATGAAATATTTTTTCTACATTACAAAATAACATTAACACTTATTTGAAAAGAAAATATGTCACAATGTTTATTGATGTCTATAATCTTACACCAAATATTAAATAAATATCTTTATATAAACCAATCAAAGATCGTATTACATCAGACTAAAAACGGTTATTGTAACTATATTACTCTAACGCTCTACCAAATAAATGAGTAGCGTATCTGGTCTAAACATTTTAAGCGTCAAAATATTGATCATATCCTCGCAATTTTTTAAGCATCTGACTTTTCCATAATTAAAATGAAGATTTTATTCATATTTCCCTTCAAAATGGTATATTTCGTAAGAGTGAAATGCTGATATTTATCAAATTATTTGTCACGACAGTTTATTAAGTGATTGTACTTTATTAACTAATTAAAATATATCGCTTAATGATATTCTGGATATAATACAAAACGTTTTGTGGTTGGTGATCGACTGATTAAATGTATATTTTTGCCCATTATATTTAAAGTGTTAAATTTTTTTCCAAATACTCTGAAAATTGATCGGAGTTTATACAGCAGGTTATGATTTACAAATTATTTAAGAAAGATAGAACAAAGAAGAACATGTGTCACGTATATACGTAAGTTAGTGGTGAAAAAATATTTTGATTCGATGATTCAATTAATCTGTAATTAAAATTGATTGATGTAATACTTGTGGTACACTTTAAAGTTTTTTTCCATTTAATGTTCCTCGAAATTTCCATTGGCTTAAATTATTATATATATATTTCGATTATTAATAATTTATTCGGATACATTTACGTTTCTTTAAATGTCAAAGTTGGTCATATATAATAGTACGTGATATAACAAATAGGGTAAAACACTACAATACGCCCCAGTTGACAATACGCCCCAATACACGCACACAAATACAGATATCAAACAAGTAGCGACACGTACGGCGCCGCGCCAGTCGCCCGCCATCAGTGCTGCCGGTTAGGTATGATTATGTGACTTATTTAGAAAAAAACATCAAAATCTTCACCAATTGCTTTGGAACAATTTGCGGTGAGTACTATACAAATTTACTTACATTGTACAGTATTTTTTTAATGCAGTTTTTGTTTGGAAATTTGTGTACAGCTTTAATTTACCTATTATTTAACGTATTCCTTGTAGTGAATTACTCCCAACGGAGTCCATCTTGCGACTGGGGCGTTTTGTATACATAAATTTACAAAACGCCTCGTTCATTATGCTACAATACGCTCCATCACCCAATCAAATTATTTATTAAAAAAATACTTTTTTTTTTAAAGATGTCGCGTAAGTATCAAAGAAAAACCCTACGGGCTTCTTGGTCTGATACAGATTTAAATGAAGCTATGCAAAAAGTGCGTAACAAGGAGATGGTAATTAATGAAGCTTCTAGGGTTCACAATATCCCATCTAGACAGACGACATCTGGTAACAGGAAAACTTAAAATGCCACTCGGGAGACCACCTGTTTTTTCAGAAGAACACGAGAAAAAACTAGTAGCTCATATTAAAAAACTTGAAAAAGTTGGCTTTGCACCTTACCGAAAGGATGTCAAAGAAATGGCTTACCAATTAGCTCAAACGCTTAACATAAAAAACCCATTCTCGAACGACACTCATCAAGCAGGTAACGTTTGGTTCAACTGGTTCTTGAAACGTAACCTTGAGTTAAGTCAGCAAAAATCTGAAGGTCTGTCACTTGCTAGAGCTTATGGTGTAAATCGAGAGGATGTCCACCATTTTTTTACACTGCTGGCTCAGATGTATGAAGAAAACGACTTGGTTGAACATCTGGACCAAATATTCAACATGGATGAGACTGGCATCCAAATAAATAATAAACCTGATAAAGTTATAGCCAGCAAAGGAGCTAAAGATGTTTATACTTTGACTAATTGCGAAAAGGGAGAGAATGTGACAATCATAGCTTGCTGCAATGCTCGAGGTAACTTTATGCCACCGGTATTAATTTATAAGGGTACAACAGCAAGCCTCAGTTTTCTGAAGAACTACCACCATGTTCGCAAGTATATATGAATAAGAAGTCCTTATATATAAACTCGGAACTCTTCATGAAATGGTTCGAGGAGATATTCTTACAAAAAAAAGGTCCTGGAAAATCCCTATTGATAATGGATGGTCACAGTTCACACTGCAACAATATTCGCTTGTTAGAAGTAGCTAAAGAGAATGATGTTACATTATTATGCTTACCAAGTCACACGATTCATTCACTTCAACCACTGGATAGGGCATTTTTCAGACCTTTGAAGATTTATTTTGCTCAGGAAGCAAAATCTGCGATGATCATGAATAAAGATAAACGACTTACTCGCTACGATGTGTCCAAACTTATTGGTAAGGCCTGGGGAAAGGCTGCTAGTGTATCTAATGAAATTGCTGCTTTAAAGTCTTGTGGGATCTACCCATATAATCCAAACGACATACCTGAGCACTATTTTTCACTCTCGGACGCGTTGCGAGAACAAGATCTTGTATATGATGAGCAAGGAAATGACAATAATGTTAATGAACTTGGCGAAGGCTTTTCAGGGATACAAAACATCAATAATCTTCCAGCTGAAATGGAACCAACAATTTCGGAAGTGGAAGTAATTGAAAATGAATCTGGAAAGAATGAAGAAGAAATGGTTACAGAAAATATTGAACGGTATAATTTTACTGCATTTGATAAAACACCCCAAACATTGTCCAGATTTACCCTCAGCGTCTGCAGAAGAAACGCCTACAAAAGTTTTGACTAAAGTTCATCCCATACCTAAATTACCAGCAATGACGTTGAAAAGAAAACAAAAGGTGTTGACGTCCCCAGAGAATATACAAAAAATAAAAGCTAAAGAAAAGTGTAAGAAGGATGCAGTGACGAAGAAACTGAAGATATGTGAAAAAAAGAAAGTAACACAGGAAAGAAAACCAAGGAAAATAAAAAAAAAGAAAGTGACCGTTGTCTCTTCATCATCAGAAAGCGATATTGATGAACAAAGTTACAAAAGCTCCTCGAACGAAGATATTTCTGATAAAGAAGAGAATAGGTGCATTGAATGTACAGAAAATTATTATTCCACGACTTCTAAAGAGGATTGGATAAAGTGTTTGTCATGTTCATCTTGGATGCATGAGTTTTGTACCATGTACAATCCTCTGTGCAATGTTTGTGGAAAAAAAGTTAAACGGGAAGCTATCAATAAGATTAAGAAAACAAAGAAAAATAATTAAATGTTATTCAGTAAATGCCACGTAAAACTGATTGTGGTGATTTGAAATTGATCTCGAAGTAATTTCTAAGACTGATTGTTGAGTTTTTATTTTAATTATCTTAAGTTTGTTCTATTTTTGTAATAATATTATAATGGGGCATTTTATAACAGCCGTGAGGCATATTATCAACACATAGTGCTACAAAATGCCCCACCGAAGGTCTGAAAAAAATATTTTTTGTAACTAGTGTAATAAGAAATGTAACCAAATTCAAGTGCCATTTTGTAGTTTAAATACCATTTGTTGCATTTATGATAAATATATGACTGATAAAAGTTTAGAGGGCATTTTATTGAGAATCCCGTAAAAGTGGGGCGTATTGTAGCGTTTTACCCTACATATATTTTTCAATTGAAATGTGATTTTTAAAGAAACCTTAAGTTCTGTACACATTGCAATAACCTAAAACCTGGAGTGTGATTCATTTGAAATATCGTTGGACACTTTGTTGTTAGCAATCGCTTTGGTCTCAACTGAAATTCCTTTTCTCATCTGACATTTATTACTACGTAAAGATATTAAAACATTTTGATTCAAATAAATATTCATTTAAGGGTAGAAATTAGTTGAAATATATTTCGGTTATTAATAATTATTCTTATGCATTTTCCATTATTCAAATGACAAAATCGGTCACATTCTATTATTTATAATAAATATCGGTTTTTAAAATTCCGTGACGTGATTTAAAAAAAATGTTCAAGTACTGTGCACATTGCATTAATTTCCTAATACCTAGAATGTGACTTATTTGAAAATATCATTAGCCATTTAGTTGTTAGCAATTGTTGTGGTCCTAACTGAAATTTGTTTTCTCATCTGACATTTATTACGGTTTATCTGGTATTTTAAGCAAATATCTTAAGGAGTTCTGCGTACTAGCATGAATGTGTCTCAATACGTGAAGTTAATTTTATTTACATAGAAATAGTAAAATATAGAACAAAACATAATTCAGTAATTTCTCTCCAAATTCTTTATAAACACAACACAAAGTAAATTATATTAGTTGTTAAAACGTGTAGCTTCTTTTAAAATATTTAACTCTAATGACACATTCTGCTTACCAATATGTTTCAGTAAAAGTTGGGTTTCTTCACATAAAAATTACGATGTAAATTTCTATCATCGTCACCGGTACTAATAAAGATATATCGTCATGGATATCGTATTGTAGAAATGTTCAATTATTTATATACTGGATCTCCAATATTTGAAAAATATCTGGCAATTTCTTTTACTTTCTACTTTTCCTTTCATATTAATTTAATTACGCGCATTCGACTATTTCTTTTTTAAGAAATTATAACTTGATAAATAAGTAATTATTACTTGAATTAATGGCAAATTATAGGTTGCTATTTGCGGGAATACGTGTACATTGTTCTTTTATGGATAATTTATTACCGTCCGGCTAAAGTTTGTTATTAATATTTGTGATACTTTGTGGATTAATATCAAAAGAAATAATCAAGTAGTAAAAGCAAAATCAACTCACAAACCTAAATCGATACAATTAAGCGGAGTAATATGACTTGTTATCGTTAAGAATATCGATTGAATATAGAGTATTGTTTTTTTTATTAAATTTTAATCGATTTAAATAAGATAGAGAGAAAAATATAATATCTAAGCTCAAGCTGCATATAATTTATAAACTTAGTTGTTCCTTTCCGATCATTGTTTATATAAAAAGAAGAAAATACACTATATATTTTATAATAGCAAATAATAATCATAAATCTAGACTAATTTTTGAATTATTGACAATTTTCAGAAACAAAATATTATTAAGC
This sequence comes from Druceiella hillmani, assembly GCA_039881145.1. Lineage (NCBI taxonomy): Eukaryota > Metazoa > Arthropoda > Insecta > Lepidoptera > Hepialidae > Druceiella > Druceiella hillmani. The sequence goes on from JAYKKI010000054.1 coordinate 2,655,387, forward strand.
GGTTTAATTATACGACATATATCAAATATATGAGGTGTTAAATTGGATAATGTGCAGGCAAACATTACTCCAAATATGAATTTGGAGTTTTCCATCTGCTATAAGGTTTGAGTTATATAGTACGTCGTATAGGTGAATTAAATCTCTGACTTAGGCGAGTTTTTCAACAAAATATAAAATTATTTTTATTTTATAAATCACGAAGCGCAATTTTCTAGTAAAAATTTTATTGTAAAACCTTATCTACATATTTAGTTCGGATTGTAACCTACCTATGCCGTAGAAGAAGGAATAAGTATCAATCAGTTAATTAGCATGATTTTTATTGAATTCACAAAGATGTCGATACAAACATATCATTTCTCAATGACATATTTGTAATAATGTAATGGTGTTGTGAGTGATTTGCGTAAGTGTGGTTGAGGCAGAATTTATAGCCTATTCCTTTTTAACGTTAAGCGATAAACAACGTAACGAAATCTTTGCTAATATCCCACCAGAAAATATAGTAATACAACGAAACTTAGATCTTGGTAAAGAAATCAAAGAAAGTAGAAATAATACTACATCACGTAGTATTATTTCTACTTTCTTTGATTTCTTTAAGTATGACTACACTACACTATGTTCTATACGTATGATAATACCTAGACTAATAATACATGGATCGAAGTGACTGCGGTTATTTTTTATTTTGATTGTCTTGATGGCGATAAAGCGCATTTTTTAATGTGAATAATTTTACAATGATATTTATAGGAAATATTTACATCAACTTCTAATATGAACAAAATGTGGATAAATAATTGTTTTTTCAGTTTTAAATACTTTAGTTTAAACATTTTTTTTATACTTTTTTATATTTTTTGTAGATAATTATTGCACCTGTGCGATGTCTATATGTTTACATGTGTCATATATTTTCTATTATTATTGAAAATACACGATTTTATCAACATGGAAATAATTTGAAATTATTTGAAAGAAGAAAAATTCGAATAAATTTAGATTGATTTGTTGAAACGTTACAGAGAAATTTTGAATTTTCTATATCTCACCTTTAGTTTACTTTCCACAGATAAACATTAAATATAACTACAAACAAAAAATAATTATTTATAAAATTAAACAATTTAAAATAAATATAAAATACGCAATAACTTTATAAATAACAATATGGAAATGAAATGGGAAGAATCGCCGTGTAGACAATGAAAAATATTGTTTCTATCTTGTTAATTTGATCCTTTTATTTGACAAGATACTGCTCAAACCTGTTCGAGCCTTTTGAATAGAATTTCAAATTAATTAATATAACACCTTAAAGCGTAAAAGTTCTGTTTAAAAAAAATTGACGACGTTCATTTTTTTCCTACTTATTTTGTGACTCGTCAGGTACCAAAAAATTGATCGAATTAAAGTTTCCATTTTAGTTTAGTATTTACAAAAAATACCACATGAAAAATGTTAATAAGTTTCTTGAAAATATAAATACTCTTATGAGGACTGTTTTAATGCTGTAGATTTGATATAAACCTCTAAGTATTTTCGTGGCAATAAAAATTATTTAAAGTGCTTACCCGTTTTTAAGATGCTTAGGCTAATATTTTTTTTTTACTCTATCAATAAAATAATATACTGTGTTAAAGGTAAACTATTTTACGATCTCTGCGCATTTTTTCTTTTAAAAGATTACGGAAAAGCAAAGAGAGTTTTAATTAAGATTTATTTTTGGTACCATAGTTTTGAATTTAGATAAGTGTCACTAAGTTATTCTCTTCAAGGACTAAGCAGTTATCTCAAACGAGTTTAGTAAGAAGATTATTTAGTGATTGAAGGAGAGTGTCGTCCAATTAGAAGGACCAGCCGGAATTTTATTTAAGAAAAGAAGCAGAAACTAATAAATTTCAGATGAAAGGATATTGCTCTGTTGATTGTAAGCCATACAGGAATATTAAATATCTTAATCTTGCATAAGATCCTTTTTCTAGCGCCAGTAGGTCTTGCGTGGATTACGACCTAATATCTGGTTTTTAATTATATTTCACCATTTTATGTTGAAATTAATATAAATTTGGTACCTCTGGATTGTAAGTACTAAAATTTATATCAGGTGACATGTTAGTTATTTCTTTAACCAAGCTACAATGGACCTGATTAATAAATATGCTAGGTATAGATTTATTCGCATGTATAATATTTATTTGCCATAGCTAATATTACTTTCATTGTAATGTTTATAAATTCACATATTTAAAAAATTTATAAACAAAAGATAAATAATATTTATGCAAGGAAAAATTTCACGAACCGTAATAATTTACTTAAATTAGTCTTTGAGTGCCTCAAAAGACGATGAGGTATGAAATACGATATCCGAATGTTTTATGAGATATCGCCAAATTGTAAGAATAGTAAATTACTTTTTCTTTCTTTAGATAACCAATGTGGGATTTGTTTAATTTTTTTCTTCATAAGGAGCTTCCATGATCCATGTGGCCTGCTTAGGAGGTGGGGGGGTGGATACAACACCTACGCTGGACTGTCACGGTGAGAGAAATAGGGAGTTCATCTCTATTATATGTAATTTTATACTGCCCGCGTTAATAAATTAAACAATGTCTTGGAATTTTAAGCCATAAAATGTATCAATAATAACTTAGTCAACAATGTTTAAGGAGTGGAGAAAAAAATAAAAGAAAGTCGGAAATCTACTTCCAGGCTTACCTTCGTCTAATATAATTTCTACTTTTTATATCGTTTATTTGTAAGTTATGTTAAATGTCAGGTATTTTATGCTTCATATATTTCTATAGTGAAGAACGATGTAGTGTCACCAAATTATATTTGAATAAGCGCAGTCCTGCCACTCAAAGTTAATTGGTATTGGCCTTTCCAGACTTCGAACGCAAATAAATTTGTTAAACATAAATAGAACTCACACTTCGCAGATTCTGTAAATACTAATTCACATTAGAAATTTAAGATAACCTAGTATTTCTATTTACAAGTGATTACAAATTATTTCTTACTACGTAAGTATATTGCCTAATATGTCTTTCACAGGTGTAAAAACTAAAGTCAGTAAACTTATATTGACGATGTTTTTCGTATTTTAATTATATTTTAACAGGTTCCAAGACAGCGGAGGGTGGGGAGCGCGTTTTCTGTGGAGATGTTCATAAATATTTACTTGACATTATAAAAAATTGTTTTAAATTCCTTATAACCTATTTCGATGGATACCATACAGGTTTTATGCAATTTAAGAAAATGACATTATATTTTAAACTAATCTAAAATTTCTTTTTTAGAAAATATTTTAATAAACACAATATATGTGCGCGATTTTTCATGTACATTGGTCTAAATAATTACAGAAAACTCTTTACGTGATTCGCGCCTAATAGTTGTTTTTTTTGAGACAATCACCTAGAGCTAAACTCGTTGATCAAATACAAACTAAATGAATTCATCACTTACGCCATACAAGAAAAAATAAATGTTAATTACTTAATTAATATGATTTTTTATCAAATGAATCATTCATCGAGTAAGTATTCATGACATTTAAAATTGTTTAAATGGAATAGTACATGAATCACCGTTGCAATAGAATTTTTGGCGTTTTTCGTTCTTATAAAATGTTACAGAATAAAAAATATTTTAATGAAGGTTGTAATTTCAACGAAACACAAATATTTTGGCCTAGACCTGGTGAAAATCGTTATTATACAATGGTTATTGACAATATTCCAGTGTTAAGTACACGTTACTAGTAAGTAATCTGATGAATTTTATTTTTAATATTTTAACGTCTAAGGAAAAAACAGGTCATTCCTTCAAACTGTAAGTGATAAAACAAGAAAAAATTGGGTAATTGACCAGAGATAATTTTGATAAAAATCAGGCATATAGACAATGTTTCTTAATATATCGACGTTGTGAACTTTTTCGGCACCCTAACCTGTATAACATTAAAGACCTTATCAAAATAAAGCTTATTGATTTTTTGCCTAATTTCCTTAAAAAAAGGTTCAACATTTAAAAAACAGTCGATTTTACTTTAAGCTTTTTTTAACACATGAAACTTATTCTCTGGGAAATTATTTTTCTGTGCATAAATTTCTATCCTATTGTATTATATATGAGGATATGTAGGAAATATTTTAAACCGCAATATATATATATATATATATATATATATATACGTATACGATATATATATACGACAAAATTAGTCAGTCATAGTACAAAGTTCACTAATCATAGTATCTCACAGCAATTTTTTATATAAAAGAGGAAATTGTCAAAATACTCCCATTAATTTCTAAATTGATCTTATACGAAAATATACGATCTTATCAACATTGAGACATTTTCGAAAGCATAAAAGACGGTTACTTAAACAGTTATGTTTATTAAAAATTCAGTTCAAAACAATTTGGGTACATTTTAAGAAAATAATTTAAAAATGTTATATTGTACCTTTCGTCTACCGTTAATGTAGAATCTTTAAATGAAATGACAAGTTCAAAACGGTTCTTGTCAAAACGTTACAATTTAAAATGGATATCAATTACAAAGTTACTTAATAAATTACAACACAAAATGCGAAGAAACGTCGAATAGATAATGAAAAGTGTTGTTTCAAACTTGTTAAGTTGTTTATTTTCTTAGATGAGATGCTACTCAAACCTTTTATAGCTTTTTGATGAGGATAAAATCCTCATTTAATTAAAATAATTTCCTCAAGCGTTAACATTTTAGATGAAACGAAAGTGGCGACGTTCATTTTCTTTTTCCTACTTCTTTTGTAATAACGGATGTGGTGTTGAGTATTTCTATACGTGTACGAAGTTAAAGTTTTTATTTACATTTTAGCTACGTATATACAAAAAATATTCACCGTACTCATACAGCCTATTCGAAAAAGAGATTGAAGCTTTTTTAGAAGCAAGCAAAATTATTTAGAATTGTGGTCTGTTTTTGAAATGTTTATGCGACGTTATTTATAGATTTTATTATGAATATAATAATACCTAAAGCGTGAATATTTTATGTGAAACGAAAGTGGCGACGTTCATTTTCTTTTCCTAATTCTTTTGTGATAACGATCGTGTTATTGAGAATTTCTATATGAAAAATATTCACTCCATTGATACCGCTCATTTGAAATAGATATTGAAGCATTTTTAGAAGAAAGCAAAATTTAGAATTGTGGTCTGTTTTTGAAATATTTATGCGACGATATGTATATATTTTATTATTAAAATAATATATGCACAGGATTTCACAGTCGTCTGTGTATTTTTTCTTGTCTATACTACTCAAAGACCATCTTATTGAGAATTTATTTTCCTTGCCACATAATAACTTCGTTAAGCACTGCCAAGTTGTTTTTTTCATGAACTCAGCGCCTATTCCAAGGGCGATCAATAAAAAAAAATCACTAATCGTAAGAGAGACTCGCATTAGAGGAAGAAATTAACCCAGTTTAATACTTATTACAGCAGAGAGAAAATATTGCTATGTTGGTTCTAAGCCAGAAAGGCGTCCTAATATTTTGTTACTTGTAAGAATAAGATAATTTAGTTAGTGCCAATAGGTCTTGCAAAGTTCCTTTGGATTATTTGTCTGCGTTTTTGGAGATACTGTAAAATACATTTCTAAATTTAATAAAAGATTTAAGAGAAGAGTATTGCTAGAATTTAATTACATTCCTCCATCTTTATTGCAATAACGTGGTATCACCGGATGGCACAACCTAAGATAGACTGATAATAGAATATATATCATGGTTATTTTTCCATGAAGCGCGGATTTACGTGAATATAAAATATACTCGGGTATAGATATTTTCTTATATGTAATATTCTTTTTCGAAGCGTTTTATTACTTTTGTGGAAATTTTAGTAAATTTACAGATTAATAATACCTACATTTACAGAATAATAATAAAGAACAAATATGTTTTCAGGAGAAAAATTCCCTAGTTCTATTATTATTTTTTGCTTTTCAGTACATCCCAAGATGATGAGGTGTTTAAAACGTTATCCGCTTGTTTCATGAAAAAACCGCCTAATAGTACGTGTAATAAATTACTTTTTTGGAATTTTTTATTTATCTTTTTTCATTTCAATTATTTTTAAGGGGCTTTCATAAATATCTATATGGCACGTTTGAGTGTAGTAGAGGTGAAGGTCCTGCAAAAAGTACATTAGGTTAATATGGTGAAGGGAGAAGAGAGTCTAGTCCAATCCAAATTTCATGAAATTTTATTTGAATAAACATCGATTTATTATCTTACGTATATTTATAATTCGAGGCTTTGAACGGAAATAAATTGTTTAGTTATGAGTATAATTCGATTACGAGAGCTCCGGAGACACTTCACACATATAAACGTCTAAAAGTGCATGGTATTTTTAACAAATAGCTTACAAATGCTAGTTTTATATTTTGCAATGTAAGAATAGGTATTGCCTAGTCTACCTGTGAAAAACGTAAAAATATATCGAATTAAATAAACTGAAATATAGTGTCATTATTATATCCGGTAAAATTTCGGGTAAACTTCAAGTAACATAGTGTTTTCATTACTTTGACTTCAACATGTTCCAAGATAAAGATTGGGACTTGGTTTTACGGATATTTTTAGAAATATTGGATTAAAATATTTTACACAGAATAAAAAAAGTCGTAAAATCTTTATAATATCTTCAATTACTAGACCATACGTTTTATGGAAGTAGAAAGAAATGAGAGATTTAACATACAAAATATATTTCGTTATCTGCTGTGTATAATAAAATGTTTATATTTGTACAATTTCTTACAGAACCCTTTTTGTTATGCTCGTACTTAATAGGTTTTTTTGAGATGATTTTCTATAGCTGAATTAAATTATGGATCATGACTATGTGGATTTGCCACGAGAAAGTTTTGGTAATTCAGAAATAATAGAAGCAAAGCGTCAAACTTAACTCTATTATTATTGTATCTTTTGCCTTTTATAAAAGATAAATTCAGAAAATAAACTGGTAGAGCGGGAACAAAATAAAGAGAAAAGAAAATGCAACTGTTCATAATTTTACCCGACTGATACGGTTTGTTACTTCAAATAATTACAGACTAAATTAAAAATAAAATTCATTCAAGATCTGTTAAACAATAAACCGACTAATTGTAGTTTTAATTATGTAGTTAGCTGATTTTTGTTAATTACATGTCACAGTTTTATTTAAATGGCTAAATTTTCACTCCACAATAATATGTCCTCAACCTAGAAAGAATGTTAAATAATTAGAATGCTTACAAGGGTTGTTCTGGAGGTGAACGTAATTGTTCCATATATTGTTGTATATGGAAGAAGCATATATCTACAGGTAGGGCGGAATGTTGAATAAAGAAAAAGGGGATTTCAACGGTTAAATAAACATGAACACTGTAGCTATCTCATAAAATTAATGATAAAACTGATCCTTCAGTTTCCGGAAAGAAACTGTTATGCATGTGGCGGGTAATTCACAAGGGAAAAATTATACAGCAAATTAACTCAAGGTGGTATAACTACATATTCAAAAAGAAAATCATTACAGAGCAGAAGGTGAATGCGTTTTATTAATTGGATCCGCTCGAACCAAAGATAAAGTGGCTCTAAAACAAATACGTAGAACAAGGCCCTGCTTGTGGTTTCTGAATCCAAAGTTATGAAATTTTACTTTCCAGATTTATAATTTTCCTACTTAAATTATCAGGAATGATCAATATCAAAAATCAAAGAAAAATAAATCTTGCGTGAAATTTAATTTTTGAATTTATTTTTGTATTTATGTAGACTTTAATGTAATATTTGTATATAAGACAGACTTATTGCTACAACGGTTATCTCTTTCAGTCAACACCACCAAGCAATGTAATTAACTAGTAAGGAGGTGGTCTGTAAAAGATTAAATTATTATAACAAAAACAATGTTGGTGAGTAGGAATAGAGAAAAAAGAAAGAGAAGAGAAAGCAATAAAAATATCGATACCGGTATGGGACAAATCAAGAAAGGGAAAAATTTAGTAAGCAAATGGGTTTTAAAAGCGCAAATGGACGGTGAATTTCTAATGTTACACAAAAGACGAACAATGTTCGGGACTCAGGTTGTGAAAAAATCTATACGGATCGTTTACAATATGTCGTCTGAAAAAGTCTATCTAGATCGTTCAAAATAAACGTAAAAATCATATTTTAACACCAGTCGTAGATATGTGACCTAAACTTAGTCGAAATACGTAAAGAAAACAATACTAAATAAACAAAGGATTGAACACTTGTTGTTATAGATGACATCATTAACAAAATTGGTAGTAATCTTCTAGTACCGATTAACTTTCAAGTAAGAGAGTATTATTTACTGAGTATTTAAATTTATAAGGCCATTACCACTCCACTCCACTCCTTAAGAACAAGGAAAGAATTTTAATTTTACGAGTAAATGAAACGAGTAAATTAACTAATAGTGATTACAAGTTATAAAACATGTGAATGAGTTTAAGTCAAGCATAAACATTAATTAATATCTACAAGACGACAACAAAATCGATTCAGTCTTCATATATTTTCAGAAGTATTGCGATAAATTGATGAGAAAAAAATTATGCAAATAAATATGATTTCCTGTTCTAATTAAACTAACGATTATTTCAAAATTACTCCTAGTATAAAGATAAACAATAAAAATTAAATTGCCATGTAAACGTATCGGTCTGATGTACAAAAACAAAAGAGTTTCTTACTCTAGAAAATTGATTATTATGCCGCAAAAAGACAAAAGATTATACAAGAAGGGCGTATATACGACTGATAGAATGAATGTACACTTATGAAGGAGCTGAAGAATAAATATGTACCAAAGAAAATGAGAATAATTGTACACACCGGTGTATTTCTGCGAACCATTTCATCTGGAATTATGTCTTGCGTAAAGTCAAAAGAATAAAAGTAAATTGAATGGTTGAAACGAACTAATAAAAAATATGTATTGGAGCATATTTGTGGAAAGAACATACAGACAGAAAGGCACAGGTAAATTCAATCGAATAATATCTCATATTTTGTTGTGTAAAAAGTCATAAAAATAAAAAAAAGGTTACGGCTTAAATCACTTCTAGTAGTGGGTTTCATTATCGCATGTTTCGTTATTTTGGCAAAGTGGAGAATAAAAAATAATTAAATTAACACGTGAAAACAATACACTTTGTTATGCGATGGGGTGTAAGAGCAATATATTATAATAGTGAGTGATGTCAACTGATTTAGAGCTGGAAGATTCTAATTTTACTGCCTCTTTTGATTTTAACTCAATGAATGTTCATGTGTTATGTTGTATTTATAATCCTTTATTTTGTATGATAAACCTAATTAGAATTTAATTTTGAGTTTACGTTAACACTTATTTTACAAAAAGATGCATCGCTTAATCACATTAAAAGAAATATCACACCAAAGTCAGTTTCAGAGATGAAATTACGTGTTATTTTAATAATTTTTTGAAAGAGTTGGTCATATAAAAAACATAAATACTAAAAATTGAATATGATTAAAAAGTTTGCAATTAAAATAAACGCCATGTTTCAATAATTTTTAGTGGCGGAAAATTAGAATAAAATTTAAACTTGAACGGAATAACCACTCGTAAGAAAAAAGAGGTCAAATATAAAGTTACTGACGTAACTTTTATATTTGACCTCGGCGAGTAAACAGTTAAAGCAAGTAAATCGTTATAAAAGTTTATATTCAAGTTATTCAGAACATTAGAAGTTGTTACGCTGAAAAGGAAAATGTATAAAGACGCAAATAAAAGAGGAAAATGTTCTGCGAAGGAACAGAATTACACCTCCTTGGAAACGGAAATTTATCGAGAAAATGATATATTTTCAATATATACCCGTTTGGTATATATTGAAAATATATCATGATGAATATTTAATAATTTATTTCTCTCTTTATAACAAACTTATAATTTATTATTTAAAAATCGATAAGATAAAACTTCAACATGCAACAACGATCGAGGAATATATTATATCTACGATACTATAAAAATTCGTTTCGCACGTGTTCAACATTAATACATGTGACATTTTAAATCACAAACCGCCGATCGCTGTTTTTAACTGGGTTTGTCATTGTTCTTTTGTATTTTTTCAACGCATATAATAATATAATATGTTTGACCCTGACATTCGGAATGTAATGTCATTTCACATATTCATAGGCCGTCTAAATAAAAAAATTTGAAACTCGCATTTGATGAATGGGAGTAACTCCCATTCATAAATTTCCATCGCCTCCACCCTCGATTTTTTTCTTTAAATTTGCTAGTATATTATTAATAATTACTTCTAATCTATTGTCATGTTAGTTTATTTAAAATTATTTTTACTGTTTTTTTATTTGACAGTGGCATTCACAATGTCTTATGGTATTCTATATCACCGCGTATTTTCACTTGGTATTTAGATAACTGATAGAGATGGATCCGGCAGCAATAATATTTATAAATTAAACAAAAAAATAATAGCATTAAAATTCTGCTTTATGCCAAATTAGAGTTAAGGATTTAGTAGAACATGAAAAAATTTGATATAACTAATATCAACATTGTAATTCTGTGTTCCATGTGATGCGAAAGCGAGACCCTCAAGAGACATTGGGTTGCTTTATTAGCATGAATGAATAATAAAGCAATATATTACAATACAGGTGATAGTATGAAGTTTTAAATTTAATATAAAAGCACCACATATAACTTATGCCCAAATATTTTTAATAGCTTTATATTTATAAAATATAACAAAAAATAAACATAAGTGAGAATTAAATACGTGTATAAGCAAAAGGTACTTAGACGGAGAGATATTAATATAAGGAGAAAAGGAGTTTTTAGCTGAAGAGAAGTTATAAAGTAGTGTGTTTTTTTTTCTTTCTCTTCACTTGTTCTCTTTTCTGTTTGATTATTTAAAAGACGCTTGGATTTTAATTCTACGTTCCATAGAACTTGAAGAAGGACAAGATATGTTGAGCGCTATGCAATTTTTTTCTGTTAATCAATATGTAAGCAAGTGTTAGTTGCTTATTTTAAAATCACTGCAATATTATGTAGTAAATATAAAACAAATTACCATTTTGTATTTATTGCGAGATGAGCTGTTAAGTGTGAAGAAAATTCTAATTACGTGGATTTCGTATAAACTTGAGTGAGTGCGAAAGTAAAAATTTTTGTAAACATTTAATTGTCCTTCGTAGCAGCTCTTTCCAATTATAAATATTTACATAATTTGTTGTTACAGAGATACCTCTCAAGAGCGTAAGATGTTATTTGATTCCCTATATATATATATGTATATATATATATATATATATATATATATATATATGTATATATATACATATATATATATATATATATATATATATATATATATATATATATATATTATATTTAATTAGTTATAATCCATCTTCAACCATTTTGGCGTTCCTTCAACCTTTACCATTCCATTCTATTTTGAGCAATATGGATCCAGTTGCTGCCCGTCACCTTCTTTATGTAATTTTTCGATCAAATTTCTGGTCACCTAACTTGTTATTTCGAATCCCATCAACAGCGAGGCATCGCAAAGTTTTTATATCATAGTCTGTAATTCGTCCGAATTATTAGCAAACTGTGATATATCTTCCATAAAGCTCAATATCTAGTAGTGATATGGATACTCTCAGTGTGGCGTGTATATAGATATCGAATATCAGGCTCCTATATCTATCACCTCTCCTGTCTATCTGTTCTAGCGTATTAAAGCCTGTTTGAAGCCTGGTCACTTTTTGTGTTGATAAAACTACTACTTGGCAAATAATATGTTTGTGATTACCTTGGAGCATAATTTGTAAACTTCCGAAAGAAATCTTATCGTACCCTAGTTATTCAGATCGCTTTTACATACTTTCTTGAACGGTGCGATTACCATCCCCTAGTATAAATTAGTCCTTTGGTATCTCAAATAAGAAAGAAAACCTTTATTGTACAAATCAAGTAGAATGCCTAACAAGGCATTGCTACTCTATTTCAGTATTTCAGGCAGGATATCTTCTCCATACCCAGCTTTACCATTCTTGAGTTTACGTAATGTCATTCTAATTTCATCGCTTAGAAAATGTTTCCTTAGATTCTTTATTCGTAATGAGTCATCAGTTCTACTTAAGCCGTTTCTTGTCTATAGTAAAATTTGAGAAGGTATACTAGATGTTTCGGTGTGCCCATTTGTAATGAAGTGTTTTATAGCGTTGGCCATTTTACCGAATTAGACGCTTTTAAAATGTCAGCAAACAAATATTAATCAACTCGTAATATATTCAAACCTTAGATGATCCGGTGGAGGGTGAGCGTTAATCACCATGCCACTTTCCACAAGTTTGCTCAGGTTTATCCTCTTTCGGAAGGCATATCCTCAGTCGCTCGTTCATAATATGTAGCAAAATTTTACTGCATGACATTTAAGAGTTATGAGTCAGTATTTGCTACAGTTCTTCATTGAATCCTTTAAATGCAAGGGAATTAAGGTTGTGTAAGCATATTCTGCAGATTACTCATCTGTCTATGATATCTTGTTAAAATGTTACTACAAGGATAACCAAAATATATTAATGGTTTCGGTAAAGTACGATGTTTCATTTGTTATGTTCAAAATAAAATAATAATGCCTTATTTTTTCCTGACATGTAATGAAAACATAATTACCATTGTAAGCGATATAGATGGATTACATCATCCTAATTGATTTCCTTAACCAACCAGAAATCGTGTTAGCTTTGGATGATATATACTATGCCGTCATAAATAATAAAATTCAGGTGAAGTGAAAATATGTCAACATGACCTATTTTTACTTCACCTGCATATTTCACATTAAATGTAATTAATAAAGTGGAATATTTTGGTCATTCAACCATGCATTAAATAGAGAATGCATTAAAACATTAAATCGCGTCAATATATGAAGAAAACATTGAACGGTTTTCGAATAAGAGGGATTTTACCATTAGTTATTTTAGGTTTAATGTTTTTTTTATAATTTTATTGCTACAATCTGCAATTTTATCTGTCAATATGTAGACACCAAAACACCTCACGCTTCTTTAAATCAGTCGACATTAATAATGTAAACCCAAAATATCTAACTTTACTTTGAATATATCAATACATCTTTCAGATATTGTTGCCGAAGTACAAACTAAACGTTCGTATCAAAATTATTTTATTTTATAAAATAATATCACGGTCGACCACATACATGAAAAATAAATTTTATTTCGACTTGTTATACCGTCTCGATATTAATAAAATGCATAGCATAACAGGACGATATATTCCACAAATGGAATTTAGACTACCGTGCTATCATTTTATCCAGAATGGTCATTCAGTTAGAAGCAGTATATATTATTTTTTTATGTACGTTTTATTAATGTTGTGATGAAGCTAAGCTAACTTCAGAATACATTCTGGGTAATACCTTAGTATGTCCCTTTAATTTTATTCCTCTGTCTTAAAAAATTGACTTTATTAATTTGAAAAAAAGTATTATCGTATGGACATAGCATTATAACTCTTGCAATTTAAGACCAACTTATATAAAACTTTACAAGAACACAAGAAGTTAAATTACGCCAATTGAAAGAAAAAAAGGCAACTTATTCCGAAAAGTTACAATTTGAGGACCAAATACATGTTTTCTTTTAGTCAACTTGAAACAACAAGTTAAATATATATATATATATATATATATATATATATATATATATATATATATATATATATATATATGTATATAAGGAATTGAGTATTATCTTTCGCTCTTGAGAGATTTACAAGGACTTATACATCTTTGTAGCAATAAATTATGTAAATATTTATAAATCATTGGAAAGAGCTGCTGCGAACACTTAAATATTTACAACTTTTGCACTCACTCAAGTTTATATAAAACCCACGTAATGAGAATTTTATTCACACCTAAGAGTTCATCTCACAATAAGTACAAAATTGTAATTCGTTTTATATTTACTAAACAATATTTCAGTGATTTGAATGTAAACAACCAACACTTGTTGACAGATTTATTAACAGAGATAAATTGCAAAAGCGCTCAACGTATTTTATCCTTCTTCAAGTTCTATAAAATGTGGTAATAAAATCTATGCTTCGTTTAAATCATCAAACAGAAAAGAGAAAAAGTGAATAGAAAAAAACCACATGGCCTACTACTTTATAACTTCTCTTCAGCTACAAAACCCCTTTTCTCCTTATTATATAATATTACTCCTATTAATTTCTTTTCGTCTACATATCTTTTACCTTCACACGTATTTAATTCTAATTCATTATCTTTTATGAATATAAAATTATTAAAAATATTTGTGCATAAGCTACATGTGGTGCTTTTATATTAAATTTAAAACTTCATACTATTACCTCTGTTGCAATATATTGCTTTCTTATTCATCTATGCTACACAATGCCCCTTGAGGGTCTCGCTTTTCCATCACATGGAACACAATATAGCAATGTCAATGTTAGCTATATCAAATAATTTTTTCATGTTCTACTAAATCTTTAACTCTAATTTAGTAGTAAGCAGAATTTTAATGTTATTTTTTTTTATTTCATTTATTAATATATAAGGTGAAATTATTGCTGCCGGATCTATCTTTATCAGTTATCTAAACATCAAGTAAAATACGTTGTATTATAGAATACCATAAGATATTGTGAATGCCATTGCAAAAAAAAATAAAACAGTAAGTTGTTGTTGTTGGTGGTATGTAATTTAAAAAGTCATATGTGTTAATGATGAATTGCCCGTACCAGACGATTTTTTATTGTGTCCTAAATATAATATATTCCTCGTTCATTGTTGGACATTGAAGTATTATCGTATTTATTTTTAAATAATAATTTACATGATTTTTGATAAAACAGAAATAAATAATAAAATATTCAGTAGCGTTTGGTGTCTATTGAAAATACAGAATCTTTTCGATAAGTTGCAGTTTCGAACGTGTAAAATTTGCCTTTTAAATTTGCGTCTTCTTACGTTTTGGTTTTCAGCATAACATCTGCTAACGTTCTGAATAATTTAAATACACACTATTTTTAACGATTTACTTGCTTTTAACTGTTTACTTGCCGAGGTCAAACATAAAAGTTACGTTAGTAACTTTACATTTGACCTCTTTTTTCTTGTATTTTGAGTACTTACAAATGTTTATGCGTACCTTTTAAGTTTACATTTATTTTAATTTTCTACAGCTAAAAATTCTTGAAACATGGCGTCTATTTTGAATTCAATTTTTTTAATCATATCCCAATTTTAGTGTTTATATTTTTGTAGGATCAATTCTTCCAAAAAGTTGTTGAAATAACACGTAATTTTATGTAACAAATATTTTCCGTTAGTATTCAGTAGTATAGTTTGCATATAACCTACATAATTAACCTAATTTTGAATGCTGTTTATGTTCCTTAAATAGTAAAAAAGTGATTAACTATGTATAACTTAAGAATATGTAGAAAATGAGTTTATGAGTCTAATAAGTAAAGATCCCTCTAACCTCTGAAAATTACTTTGGTGTGATATTTTTGTTAATGTGGTTAAGCCGTGCAACTTTATGTAGGATAAGTGTTTACGTAAAGTGTGAATTAAGTTCTAATTTGGTTTATCGTATAGGAAAATAATGATAAATACAACATAATACAGTTCATTTAGTTAAAATCGAAAGAGGAAATAAAATTAGAATCTTCCAGCTCTAAATCCGTTGATATCACCCACTCTTATTACATATTGCTCTTACACACCATCGCATAACAATGTGTATTGTTTTCACGTGTTGATATTTTTCTATTCCCCACTTTGACAAAATATAGAAACGTGCGATAATGAAACCATCTACTAGAAGAGAGTTTAGCCGTCAATCTTTTTTTTTATGATTTTTTACGCAACAAAATATTAAATATTATTCTACTGAATATACTAGTGCCTTTCTGCCTTCATGTTCTTTCCACAAATATGTTCCCATACATAATTTTTATTAGTCCATTTCAACCATTCAATTTACTTTTATCCTTTTGACTTTACGCAAGACATAATTCCAGATGAAGTGATTCGCAGAAATACACCGGTGTGTACAATTATTCTCATTTTCTTTGGTACGTTTTAATTCTTCAGCTCCATAAGTGCTATTCATACTATCAGTCGTATATACGGTCTTTTTGTATAATCTTTTATATGTTTCTTGATAATAAATTTTCTAGAGTAAGAAACTCTTTTGTTTTTGTACATCAGACAGATACGTTTACATGGCAATTTAATAATTATTGCTTATCTTTATACTAGGATTCATTTTTAATTAATCGATAGTTTAATTAGAACAAAAAATTATATTCGTTTTCTTAATTTTTTTTCATAAGTTTATCGCAATATTTCTGAAAATCTATGAAGACTGAGTCGATTTTGTTGTCTTCTTATAGATATTAATTAATACGAAATCTGATAAACCATTCTATTTATGCTCGACTTAAACTTATTCGTATATTTCATAACGTGTAATCATTATTACTTAATTTACTAGTTTTATTTACTCGTATAGTTTTTTTTCCTCGATATATTTTCCTTCTTTTTAAAGAGTTAATAGGCTTGTAAATGTTGTAAATATTCTTGTCGGTTAACTAAGGTTACTATAATACTTAGTATATAATAATCTGCTTTTTGAAAGTAAATCGGTACTTGTAGTACGAGGTATACTTCTATTATTAATTTGTATTAATCATGTCATTCACAACAAGTGTTCAATCCTTCATTTATGGAATGTGTACAAGGAATCTATAATTCGCTAAATGTGTGTGTGTATGTATGTATATACAATGTTACCTTTTTAATATTTGGACGCAATTCAGAAATGATGAAAGTTTTTGTGACCTCTATTTCGGTGTCAATCAACTATAAAAAATATAACTATACTATGGTACCTTTCATATTACATACCTCGATGTATAGTATATTTTTATGTAATAAAGGAAACATCGTATATTCTGAAATTTTATGATTATTTTTTATATTTTATGTAATAATTTAGAATATTCAAAGTCCCTTACATCTTGTAATGATATTTTAAGAGATAAGTAGGCCTACCGCCGAAGAAAACTCTTATGTAAACTTACAAGCTCTTTGTCCACTTGCTAGTCAGTGGGGTTAGAAAAATTAGGATTCAGCCAGGAATATAAAACCAATAACGATAGTACTTACATGAAATTTATATGTTTAGGTCCAAGCTAAATTTTATTTATGTATTAAGTATTTATAAAGAGAATAATACGGTTTGTTAGTCAATGGAAGTTTTTTCGTTTTGTCTTAAATAGAATGTTAGGAATTTATTGAATAAATTTATTTTTTGATAAGCGTATTAATATATATTCTCATTGCAGTACAAATAAATTAGCAATATCATCAAATAGGTAGAAAAATTCTGTTGAGAAAATTAGTGTCTTTTTTCTTTTTTTAAATATGGAATGATATACTAATGTAGGACGAGTTATTACTTCGTAAATTTAAAAACGTTATATTTTATATCACCTTGTACTTTTTTACACTTTCCTTAACCCTGTTTTACTCTGTAGTACATATTTTTTACCCTAACTGTAATTCGTGGGAAATAATTTGTTTCTAATGTAACAAAAAATCATCAGTGATAGAAAATTTTCATCATTTTTAAAAACTACATCGAAATTATGTAAAAACGATTATCATGCTGGTAGTGATGTTTGTAAAGAAATCGTTTGAATTTAAAATAAAAGGATAAATTTGGCTTCCGATAATCTTTTCAATGTAAAATTTCCGAACTGGTTCGAGCTTGATAACATGGAACATTGAAGATATTATAAGTAAAATGTGGCCGTTCAGGATATTCTTTCAATAGAAATTGACAAAACTAAAGAGGAGATCTAAGAAAAATCACTATCTATCGAGAAAACTTGAGATCTAATTTAAATGTATAGAAAGAAAAAAAAATAATTACGGTGACCAAGTCAGATAATAAAATGAGCATTTAAATAATGAAGTGAAATAAACAATTGTTTCGAAACGTGAAAAAGAACTTATGACTTACAAATCGTGAATAAGATTTTTTATCTATTTCTGCTGTAGCTGCTAGATATTACTAGGTACTCAGAACTTAGCCCTAGTTCTATGGAACATGACGTGAATATTAACCGTTAACATCTTAATTTCTAGTTTTTAATTTGTTGCCCTCATAAGTCAAATAATTACTTGCAATTTAAAAGGCCGAATAAGGTTCTAAATTTCTTTTTATATCCTTATTTCTGTTTGCTCAAAAATACAAAAGAAAGAAAATTCAAAATTCTCTTATGAAGATGTCATATGATAATTTTCTACATAATACTATTTAACTTTGCATACTATTTAAATTTACTTTTAACAAACCTTTTCAATAATTTATTTGCATTTTTGTTTAAATATATTCATCATAATTTTCTTATTCCCATTTATTTTAAATAGTATTTGGCTTATCAAAACATAGCTTAAACTATATCCAATTCTCAGTATTTAACTTAAGAGCGAGTGAATAAATTATTTGTATTTAATTTGTAAACCACCCTATCATAAAGATTTTCTTTCACTACACAAAAGCATACTCATTGATAGTGACAATTTTGGAAATGTTTTAGATGATATTAGATACAATTACTACTTTTTTAGTTTAAAGTTAGAAACATTCATTATTAGCGTTTAATAATTTTGGTAATATGTTTTTTCTTTCTTTACAGAAAATTTAAAATAACATTTTTTTAAATTTTCTGTGAGAGGGAGAATAAGAGAATTTTATAATTTATTTAGCACTTTCACCTCACCTTCGCGAAGATAAGGGATATAGTTATTACATTTTTAAAACAATATTTAATTCTACTTAAGTACACTAATGTCTGTAAGACTAACTGAATATCACGTTCGGTAAAACTGACGCTTAAGAAAAGTACGCAAAGTACGCATGTCATATATTGGTTTTCATATATTGGAAATGAGTTAAAAAGGCGAATGACATTCAATTTGCAATAGATGTTTCTTTTGCAATAAAAAAATTGTATATATATTAAATATAATTAATTACATACGTATCAATACCTTTTGTCACTCTCTAAGGGTTTCAACATCATTTACTAAACTAAAGAAGAGTTGTAAATGTATTCTTAGTCTACCTATAAATTTTTTATATTCTGAAGAGTCTACCTTCACCAACTAAAATTCAAGCATGGGTGCCCAAAACTAAAAAAGACAATTAACAATTTAATTTAGAAATTAAGTTTTTCTCTTAGTTTATAGGTGAAATTTTGTTATCGAGTTTCTTTTTAAATTTCATAAATTATTGTGACAGATATATTCTTTTACCCTTTTTTCGTATTTTAATCTTTTTAGTAAATCAATTAAAATTCTCAGAAGTTAAGAGGAAGATATTGAATAAATAAACAAGTAAGTAAATAAACATTGCCTTTCAATCTAAATTTCTTAAAAATTGGACAAGCGTTATGAAAAAAAACTTTTCACTTTAAATGGGTATGAAAAAAATTATTTATGTAATTTTATAAAATCTTTTTGGAACAGAATTTATTCAAATTGAGGATATCTCTGAAAGTAAAATTTTAAAACTAAACATTTTTTATGAAAGTAATAAAACAATTTGAAAACAGATTTTTTGATAGGAAGTATTGAGGTAATTTCTTTTAATTTATCACTTGATTGTTCAAATTGATGGCAATTTTAAAATTTTGCTTCTCAAGTAGGGATGAATTGAACTCGAAAAAAAATTATTCCATGATTTCTTGACTTTTGTTTTGATCTCCATCAACAAAGAACTTACAATTGACTTCTATGATGAAACCCCGTTCGGCGCTACTATTTACATCTAGATTTAAGCATGCAAACTTGATCGTGCCAATCCCAGCGATGGTCTATATCAGAGACACCTCTCATCAATGACGAAAGAAGATACCATTAATACTATGTTTCAAAGACTGAGAAAAGGCTCTTAGAAGATTCGGGCAAGTTGAGGCATCAGTATGAGTCAAGTACAGAATACTCTTGGTTAACATTTAAGTGTCAGGCAGCTGTGTGCTTTGTCATGAAAATGCCTCTATACATTTAATCAAATAAATGACACAACTATGTGGGACGGGAAAATTATTGAAGATGATCCGCCACACGGTCCCAAACTGTCCTCATGCAATTTACAATTATTTCCAAGAATATATATGTCGAAAGAGTGGTAACCGCCTTGGAACAGGCCGTGGAACAGACGTCCGAGGAAGAGTGGTCCAACGACTTCTTTCAGTAGTTCTATCGATCAAAATGATGCATACAATATTATGGAGATTATTTTGGATAATAATAAACAAATCACTAATTAGTTAGTTCCATTTATGTAATTCCAAAAACTTTTAATGTTACTTTACGAATATATTTCGAGATAAAAATTACATATGAAATAACACGAAAAATACGTCAAAGGTAATGCACGAGATCAATTTCACCATTTTAGCTAGCTAACATATTTTTGTACAATGCAATGATCATGGCTACCTTCTGATATTTTTATTGTCTGCAACTAATTCAGCTAGCTAAGGCAGCATTCTAATTTCTTAAGAGTTGCGATTACGAGATAAACTTTTAAACGTAAGCCTGATATTACTTATTAGAAAACGATAGCCCAATTACGGCAACATGGCGCAACCCTTTATCACTTTTGCGTTACGTAGCTTCTAACATTTACCCAATTTAATTTCTGTGACTAAGCTTTTAGGCCCAGCAATTATCCTTTTAATTTGGTAGGTAACGTACAATTCATGTTTCAGCAAGTGTAAATCGTTTCTCATATAAGTTTTCCAAACTCATATTATTTTAGCCACAATTTTACAAATCACCGTTGTTCTGAAAAAGTTATTAAGTCTTTCATGTGCTTTATTATTATTTATATAACTAAATTTCAAATTCCTGTCATCAAGATACTGCAATAGACTTTCTAGAACATAAGGAAATTTATTTATCAGTATCAGTGATGAATTTGACGACAAAGTCTCCCAATAAAGAATGTATATTCGATTCAAAACATTTGTTTCCTCCTGTCTAAAGATGTTGAAATTTCTAATAATTTCGAAAAAGTATTCGACAAGCAACAAATTTGGTAAACTACGCAAAATATATTTGAAATAAAACGTGTGTATTTTACGGATTATCATCCGAAAAAATATAAATATAATAAGGCGACTAGAACCGCATTTAACAATATAAATTATAATTAATTGATGAAAAGGATTTGGTCAACCAAATTCATATTGGAACTTAAAACACAATTAAAACATTTTCAAATGAGACAATTAGAGGTTGAAATTAATTACTTGTCGAACGGGGTCTTCAAATATAAATTGAAAAGTAATTACAGCAAATGCAATGCTTTATGTAAACACACACATATATATATATATATATATATATATATATATATATATATATATATATATATATATATAAATGTTGAAATTTTCTTAAGGAAAAACTTGTATAGGCTACATTAACGCTTAAAAGTCTAAAATGTAAAGCTTCCTGAAAGCCAAGTAGTGAGAAAACATTTTACCACATTCTTTATGTCATAAGAGGTAAGCGATCGATATGGTATTTTAATCAGCGCAACTGTTGTAATTGCTTTAGCTGTATTTTAGATGGTATATATTGGAATACAAAAATAATACATAAATAAAAACACATTCATAATACGTACTAATCTTACACTAATAATAATAAAAGTAAGAAGGTAGTTATCGGACGGTGTTTGTATATTTAAAAAAAACCGGTTTCCACCTAAAAATCTAATAAGGTGCCTATTCATGCTATAAACTAAAGTATTCATGGAGGTTTTTACAGCCCACAAATTTACAATGGTTAGTGGATATTGGTTGCAATGGCAAAATCAGGAATAAAGGTAACGGGGAACTTGACTAGTCGGGAAAAAGCTTCAACGACCTCCGCAGTGGAATATTTATAAACCGCATTCAAATAAAATGCATCAAAGGAATTTATTTATGAAATTATACGTTACCATAATTTGTTAATATTTGTACACACACGAAATCATTAAATTTTTTAAATGACTAATTATGGACTAATAATTACAAAACAATATGACAAATTGTACGAAGAAAATGGTTTTCTTTTTGTGCATAAAGTCGGTATCAAATTTGGTCATAACAGATTTCATTGCACTTGATCTACTTACCTCATCATTACTATATATCTGAAATACTAAACTATTTGTATAATCTATGGTATCATCAGTTATCTTTCATTTAATCCGAAGAATAGACGAGATTTTTTAATCCTCGCTGCTACTTCCAGTTGTAGACCAAAATTTACGTTTGAAATTTTCATAAAATGTTTGTACACATCAAATCTTGAAATACCCTGTGTGATACTTAATGCATGTCATAAAATTTACCTTGCGTATGAGATCTATTACAGCCTTCTTACAATACCATT
Organism: Druceiella hillmani; assembly: GCA_039881145.1. Lineage (NCBI taxonomy): Eukaryota > Metazoa > Arthropoda > Insecta > Lepidoptera > Hepialidae > Druceiella > Druceiella hillmani. The sequence goes on from JAYKKI010000054.1 coordinate 2,678,034, forward strand.
TTAAAGTGGAAAGATAAGGAATATTTTCAGATATGGACCTATAGATCGCAAATTCAGTCGACAATTTGGGTCGAATATTTGGCTATTCAGTCAAAACTCTTGACAATATTTTCTATCCTGTTAGGGGTCAAATATTTTATTCTTTGCAACTATATTGAAATTTTATTTTATATTCAGTATGTCAATTTTATTTCATGATATTTCTTTATATGTTTAATACTAGTTTATTCAATACCCGGAAGTCATATTTTTATAATTCCAGTGACTTATAAATTTATTGTTAGTTCATTTCTTTCCAGCAAAGGATCGAAATATAGTAAGAATATGCAGTTAATTTTTGGATACACAACGTTAAAACAAATGCTTAAATAAAAGAAAAATTTAAAAAACCTGACTAAAATTTAAACAAGCATAAATATAAGCAATTTGCCCTAATGATGTCCTAGATTATATTGTCCAGTCCAGTTTTTTTAATTTAAATTTAATAGCCATTAAGATATTCAAAAAGTATAAATTTAAATATATATATATATATATATATATATATATATATATATATATATATATATATATATATATATATTGATTGTGAGACAGAGAGTACAGAATAAAAACTGAAGGAATTTACCTTCAAAAATCATGTCTAAAACGTATTTTCTTTTCCCTTATAATGTAAATAATAATAATTTGAAAAAAACACATCCGAATTTTTGGTTTTCAAACCTAATCAAAAAATTTGGATTTCTTGTTAAGACGTCTTTGTGAAGAAGAATGTACTCGTATAATCATTCAACTTAAACGAAAAAAATCAATGATTCTAACAAAAATTTATCTTAAGTTTCAAAAGATAACACATACGCTTAAAAAAACATCTATAGATGAATGTATTACTATTCGATTTGTTCATTCACAGAATTATCATTCAATTTGTTCATTCTCTTCCCTGTAGTATCAAGATAAACATGTAGACATTTTTAGTCTACATGATTATCTTTTTTAACCTCATTATGTTTAAACGGCAAAAGTTGTCATTTCACTCCATAAGTACCGTGCGCTCTCAACAGGTTAAATTCAAAGAGTACCCTAAAAGATGAAGCAATTACCACTTGTTCATACTTAGTGAAATTCAACATTCATTGCATATTATACCAACTGTTATACATAGCTTCCTATGCGTGGAAAGTAGATAAAACCCGAATTTATTTTATGTTATATGGTAATTTATATAAGAACTTCTACTACAGAGTAATTCCCTTAAAATGAATTTCCACATTAAGGTGTGGTATAAAAAGCGTCAACGAAATTTACTGACTTTTTGATATATTATTCAAACTATAAATATCTCACTAATTTTAAAATTTAAAAACGATTTACCATTTATTTTCGGTAATGATTGCTCTGAAAAATGGTTCAATTTGCATTGCAGGAAAAATAGATATTTCACCACACTTCTAATTTTATTTGTAAAACTCGTCCAGCGATTTGTCTACAAACTAAGTGAATGTAAATTTATAGTCACTGTTTGAATAAGAAAAGAAAGTTATTTACGGTTTAGTTTTTGTAAAAATCACTCTCAAACATTGTAAAATGGTATTAGAGGTACAAATAAAAGTAACAATTTCACCGCACTTTTCATTTTAGTTAAAAAACGCGTCTTTTTTTTGTAAAAAACTGTGATTTGTGTAAAAACTGATTTAATTTAAAATGATGTTGTATTTACACCTGAAAAATATAACTAACCGTTTAGTTTTCGTAAAAATTGCTCTATAAAATTGCACGATTAACGTTACCGGAAAAATAGTACCTTCGACACACTTCATTTTTTTTAAAACACGTCGAGCGATTTGTAAAAAAACTGTTTCATTGTAAAATTATGCTACATACCAATTTGGAAAAAAAAGAAAAATATTTACCATTTACTTTAAGTAAAAGTCGCTCTCGCTAAAAATCGCTCAGTTTTGGTAAAAAGTGTAAAACTAGTATTATAATAAAAGTAGGTATTTCACTAAGTTACGTATTAAATAAAAGAATGTAAAAATTCTTTTTTTCTCACAAAATTTTTAAATTATGTTATATTGCATGATAATTTTTGGATTTTACTGTCACAAGACAACTCTCTTATCTCACATTTTATTATACCGTATTAATTAATAGAAGTATAAATAACCAAATATAAATATTTAGAAAGAATAATATACAGTGAATAAAAACCTTCGCTATGTAAATATTTGAAGTGATAATTGAACTTCACTTCAATTTTAATAATAGTTTATGTGGCGATACAATACAAGCACGAAGGTTTATAATATTTATTTAGAAGTGGTTATTCTAAAGGAACCTTGTAAGAAATTTAATTTGTTGTTTAAATTATTAATATTGTTTGAACTGTTTGGAAATCCCTTTCCATTTTTTTGTATTAGCTTCATTACCATTCAATTTAGGTAACAGAAGGTAGTCATATTTCTTTACTAATGAGACACTATTTGTTTGCATGTTGCTTTATATTATAAGCAGATTGTCCATACTTATTCCGCTATAAATTTTAAGCCATTTTTCTTTTTAAATAGCGTCGTTTTCCTCAATTTTTCTCAAATAAGTTCAAAATATGCACATCAGTAATACAACTCAAGTTGACTCTTATTTTACCCCGCTGTGCTTATAAATGAGAGATCGCAGCAACTGGTAATTTTAAAGATAAGAGACAATACCCTTAATGGAAACTTAAAAATAGATATGCGGTTTTCCGTCAAGTTGATATTGAAATTATATTTTGATTTCACATTCTATGTAATATTTTATGAAGTAAATTAGTTAATACAGTATAGTTTATGTCCTTAACACTTCACTTTGGTTTAAATTTTAAATAATTCATATTTTTGCCAATCTATTGCCTGATCTATAATTAAAAGTAAAACATTGACTTTTTTGTAAAGATGTTGATAGAATATGTAATATGACTATAGCGTTTTTTAATATGTTTGTGACAAATTCTTTAAACTACTTATAACCTTGGATAGTAATTATTATGAGCGAAATAAAATTCGGTTACATTGCCAAGTTGTACTTTATAGTAATATAAGTTTTACATATCGTTTTGAATTATTTTAAACATGAAAATCATTAATATAAAACCAGGTGCCATATTCTCGATTGTAATATTTTGACCATTTTGACCATCATTGAAATTTAAAAATACTTACAATAATATTTAGTCTGGTATAGCAAGTCAACTTCTGTGGCATGCTGATTACTAAACAAAACGATTAAAATAAATAATTATTATTTCATGTCTTGTCCGATTCTCGAGATGCTCAATTTTGACCTTACCGGGAGGATAAAAGTTTCGCGATGAATCACATATTGAACGCCGCGTGATTTCATCAGAGCACGCATTTAACACCTTATTCGGACTTAAATAATTAGCGATATAAGTATTATTATTGAAAAAAAATCAGTTAACATTTGTTTTCATCCAGGATATAAATTTATGAAAATAAGGCGTTTAAATGTCGTTATGGTTGAAAAAATGTTGAAATTATATAATATTTTATTAAGGTGAATAAACAATTTATTCGTTCTAAAAGAACAAATAAAAAGCATTGTAGATCATATTCGTCTTAAATTTTCAAGGCGAATCCTAAGTGAAATTTTTTGCTATTAATAAATATCTAGAAATTAAGAATTAAATTTATTTTCAAATATCTTTGAAAATATTGATATACGTGATTTTATTCCATTTCATTTGGTTACATCATAAAATATCTGAGTTTAAAACTCTTACTTTTTAGAAATTCATTACTTTTTTTAATGGTAACATTTGAAATAATTAAGAAGGCATATTAAGCAACATTTTTATAAGGAAATTTAATATAAATGAAAGGCATTTTGATAAAGCATTATTTGTGGGTTTCCGTATTTCGGAGTATTAGGGTATTATGAGTACATGGCAGCTTAAGTTTTTAAAATAATTTAAATTATTTTTTTAAAGCGAATTTATGGTAAAATACCTTTTTTAAGTCTATGATATTTTTTAGGATTGTACCAGTTAACAGACAAAAACAAATTTATATATATATATATATATATATATATATGTATTTATTTAGAAATTCTTTATAAACCATCACTCAAATATTGCAGAAAAGTTAAATCTTATTATTCCTACTTCTTTTATTAACATTAAATAAATTATTTTAGAGTGACTTGCATAATTGTATAAACATTCAGGAAACTAGTTTTTAATAAGAACTCTCATGAGCATATGATCAATAAAAATTTTATTTATAAGCGTCTACACTTATATATCGGTAATGCAGAGATAATTTCCATTAATCCATTGTATTCTGGAGTGCAAAACTTACAAATGGTATTGTGTTGCATGCGTCTATAAAATTATTAAAAGCTCATTATTGTGCATGGAAAGAATTAGCGTTTTAATTGACGATATTATTTTAATACCTTTTAAAAATGATGAGAATCTTGGCTCTCTGGTCAAGTTTCTATATAAACCCTTATTAGTTTACATATGTTTGTATGTTCCCATTTATGTAGATCTAAATGTGAACTATCTTTACAATCCGTATTATCCGTAAAAGAAAACAGCGGGTAAACTATATACGACCACTTATATAACCGTCCGTCTCTCGGTCTTTTGCTGCCGTTTGTACATAGAAATATTAGATATAGGAACTTGAAATTTTATGTAGCCCTAAATCGCATAGACCTGTATTTATTTCAATAGCTAATACTTGAACAAACTTATTAAATAAAATTACAGGAGGGTTATTAAAAAAAATACAAGTTAATTTCCATTATTGTATATAACTCTAGACATAACGCAAAAATGTTCATTCCGTCTTTCCCATCAACAAAGTCATAAAGTATATTAATCCACAAATATGTCAGAAGTCATCGATCGAAAATATTTATAGAGGTATTAAATAGGGGGTAAATGAAATAACAGATTTTTTTAAATTTCATGTGTTTTGAAGTATCAGTTATACGAGAAAGTTATAAGGACTAAGAATTAGTTTTCTTCAGCAATTAATTTAAGGCAAATTCTTCAGCAATGTTTAAAAATATCCCTAAAAAAACATATTTTAAAAAGCCGACTTCAAAAGAAGTGCGGGCTAAAAAGTAAAAAAAATATAACTCAAAATATTAGCTACTTCTTCGCAATAAATGACTATGTTAATAATTTTTGAAGTCGGTGCCAGCACTGTCGATATTAAAATATATCATAATGTCAATTTAAAATCTTAATTTCTTGTGTACTCACAATATGAAAGAGATTCGTTTAATAGTTCAGGTGATTTATTTGATTAGCTTTTTCAAATATCTGGTCCAAATGCCGAAATAAAAGTTACCGTTGTAAATTATTTCCTTGCAATTTAATCTCTTAATCAACAAAATTTGATAAGATTCTTAATTTGTCGTTCGCTGGAAGACTATTTGCAAGACTTAATTACTAATCAGGACAGTTACCTAGCGAGGTATTTATCTTTACTATTAACTGTTGAACTTAAATATCAAGTTTCCGTCTCAATAATGTTTGAAACTTGTAACTTTACGGATTAGTAAGGAAGTGGATATGGACAAGGTTAAATCACTTTTTGTATGCCACGAAATATTGAGTGTTTAACGTAATACAATTTATCAAATAAGTGGTAATAAAAATGCAAAATTTAATGTAAGTGTTAATATTGACAGAGGTATATAGGATATGGTGGGCTATGATAATAAAGGAAATAATAATGTTGTGACGGACACTAAGATTGATAGTATGTTATTGTATTATTAATATTTAAAAAAAAAATTAAAAAACGCGTTTTTACAAAATACTGCAATAAAACAAAAAAATAATGATCGAACCTATTTTGTCTCTCTGGTCAGTAATGGATTTAATATAAGCCATGTTTCTTACGGAGTATTTAAATATAAAAATGTTGGGCGAAAGCTCAAAAATTAACAATTTTGCTTCTTAAGTTAATATCAATGGAATGAAAATGCTTAACATTTTCGTTAGATATCAGGACAAAGCACCCCATACTTGAACACTCAAACGTAATACTCAATAACAAATTTTGCTTACGCTAAGTCCTTACTGAGTAGAAACAGAAAGTAGTTTCGATAATTATTTTTTGCTTTTTAAGTGTAGTATTTTTTAAAAGCGTGTTTCTTTTCTTAATTGTTTAAACTATTGATTTATTTTTACTTTTCTGGTCTATTATTTTTGTTTTAAGACTAACTTTTTTCTAATTTCATTAAATTATTATGTTGTCTCCGGTTCTGTGGAAAATTTTATATAATTCGGCAGTCTGGAATCGAATGAAAATTTAAGTAAATTTTTTCATTATTTTTGTTCACTATTTTTTGCTTCAACTTTAATTTTTCTTTTATTTTATTAAATTATTCTATTGTCATTGGTTCTTGATACGTCTGGAAAATTTTAAATATTTAGTAATTAAGAATTCCGTTTTATTTTAGCCTTATTTTATTTTTATCTAAACAAAAATTCATTTTATGAAATTAATGATAAGTGTCTAAAATTCTTGACAAGTGTGTAAAATTTTGAAATAATTTAGACATCTGGATGTTAATAAAGATTTAATATAAAAATTTGGTTATTTTTTAAATATTTTTTAAGATTTGAAAAAATTGATTTGTTTCATTTTATGAAATTATTGTGTTGTCATAAGAACAACATACATCTGTCAAGAAGATATAATAATTACAAACGTATGAAATTTAATTTCGCAGATTACATTTCATAGTTAGTTACATACAAGTTGACCTAATAAAAGGGTATTAATAAAAACAATGAAAGAATATTTATAGAAATTATTACTATTTTGAAAATATTATTATTAGAAATAGGTGTGGTGTAGAGAGATCTGTAATCAGAAAATGTTTTAAAACTTTTAGGATGCAAATACTTTTTAAATAGTGTTACTATTGCAATAGAAACCATATATAAATATATATATATATATATATATATATATATATATATATATATATATATATGAGAAAAATTTATTCCTGTAACTTTGAGTTTATGCATATAACTAAAATAAAAAATTTTAACGCAAAAAATGCAATAATATCTACTTCATGATCTCACTTCCTTCCGTTTCCCTTGATATGAGTAGTTCACGGCCAAGGTGTAAGTTGAAATAATCCATTTCATTAAATCTGTGTCTATACCTATATTTCATCCTGCGATCCGAACATATCAGTGTATCAATTGAATCAAACTACATTTTGGACTACTTTGGAGTCCACGTAGTCCAAAACAAAGTTTGAACAAAATTATGCACTGATACGTTCGGATCGCGCGTGAACGAAAGATAGATGTAGATACAGGTTGAACGAACTGGATCATTTTTAACTACAACTTACATGTCTACTACAAATCTCACTAAAGAATGTTTTAAGAGATGGTGCCTACATCCTTTTAGTGCCGGAAATGGAAAATATTTGCTTTAGTTCGCCACCACTTAATAGGGATAATGTTAGAAACTGTCGTATTGCATTATCTTGGCGCGTGCAGTGGGACATACACATAACTTTTAAACATTTTGAAGCTACTAGACTCAATATAAACCTCGATCAGTTTAGATTTAAATACATTTATATGTTTGAAGATATCGCAGACATAAACGTTTTATTCGCTGAACAAGATTCAAATTTTTATTACCCTCGCCATAATTAAAAGGATTATTAAGACTCATTATTATGTTCTTAGGAGGGGTCCCTGGCAAAGATATATTATTCTCAGCTCTAGCTGTATAATATATTGATTAAACTGGTGATTAAACTTTTAACCTCTTGCAGCACATTGGTACTCAGAAATCATTTGTGTATTTTAAAAAAGCTTAAAATTGTTGAAAAATCAACAAAACGATAGCAAATATGGCTTTAAAAAAGATTTTGGGATCTTGACATCTTGTAACTTTCCGAATAGTCAAACTTGTTTGTTCGACCAGTAAGTTCCTCCGGAAACTAAACAAAAATTCTTGACTACCCTAAATGACGAAGGTTTAGTCTAATGTCCCAAATGTCTCATCTTAGTTATTTATCAGGTAACTGGTAAAAATATCTAGGACTTTCTTTCCAGAAATATTTTGAATTTTTTAAATGTCTTTACAATTTCATCAGTACCTTTGATATAGGAATAATATATTCTATGCATTTTTTGAATTTGTAATATGGGTATCAACCTTAAATTAATTGTCAGTGTCCCACAAGGAATCCCAAGAAAACTGAAAAAAAATTTAATAGCACTAAAATAATAAAAATAAAAAGGGCTTTGGATGGCCGCTTCAAAAATATATACTTGTTTCTTTATACGAAACTGTTTAATAAAAGCAACAATTGAAACGTTTTATCTGAATCTACGAAAAAGGATAGCAACGAAATAGTTTTAGAAAAAGAAATAAAAAATTGCTAAATAAATAAATAGAATAACATTAAAAATAAAACTTATTATTTATTATATTCTTATTTGTTATTATTGAATCGCTTAGTATTTTAATTCACGTATTTGTTTTCTTAATATTATTCATTTTGGATAAGCTAGAAAAAATAAAACATATAATATCAAGGAATTTACGAATTGAACATCGATAAAATTTTATGAGAAATCAAATTAATTTTGGTCGCATAAACATATAATCAAAATAAAGTGTTTATTTTGATTAATGGATATATGATCGCTTAACTCTCAAAGAACTTGAATAAACCAATCCAATTTTATTCATTTTATAAATTCAAAACATTTGTATTTCATTTTAACATGTAAAATCATGGAAAGGCTTTGAAAAACCGATACCCACTGAAATCAAACAGCGCTAGTGTGGCGTTTTCAAAATAAAAATGAAAGGTAGTTTCTACAGAGTTATATATAATTTCAATACCTAAATACTGGATTATTTGAAAAAAAAAGTTGTGTCTAATATTTAATTTGTGTTCGACCATTTATTACAGGTGCAATTTTGAACTTGCTTCCTAAAAGTAAATAGTGAAAATTCAAGTAATGTCGTGTAATTAATGAACGTACTTAAAGCTACATAAGTGACAAATTGTAAAATACCACTTAAGAGTAAATATATTAAATATTTAATCATTTAAAGACAGCCTTTTTTGAAAGGTGAAACGATTAATTAAGTTAATTATTAATTGAATATATTTGGCGTTAATTTTGTAGAAATTCATTATTCACAATTAAATGAAACTACGTGATGTAGTGTTATTTCTACTTTCTTTACACACACTTAGCACAGATATCTTTGCTAATATCCCACCTGAAGATGTTGTAATACAACGAAACGTAGGTCGTGGTAAAGAAATTAAAGAAAGTAGAAATAATACTACATCACGTAGTTTCATTTAATTGTAAGTTATTAATCCAAAATTAGGAAGGAATTTTTTTCCAAAAATTACAATTTTCCAAATTTATCGAGAACTTGCATTTAACGAGAAAAAATTTTCCTGGTGTTAATGTAAACCTAAATACTCGAATGAAATATAGAGTAATTTTTTTTCTGTTAAGGGAAATATGGGCATGAAATGTACTTAAACGCGGCCCATACACACCTGCTAAGTAGAAGGAGAACTCGTACCTCGAGTTTGATACTTATGTAGAAAAAAATAAATTATGGTATTTCTCTTAACCAGTTTTTCTATTATATTCTATTAAGTATTTCTATTAACCTATATATTGCCTAATATAATTTACACAAGAGAAAAAAATAGTTTCGCTTCTATTGTTTATTAAAGTAAATTGAACACTAATATGTTTTTTATTTTATAAATATATTATATATATATATATATATATATATATATATATATATACACACACGAAGATGATCCCTTTAGTAATTACCTGGAATTAGTACTTAACACCCTTCATAATTTACTATGAATTCAATGAATCCTGTCAACCGTATGCTGCTAACAAGTTTTTCTTTTACCACATGAAATGTAAAATATTGATGTATAGAAAATATACAATTTTTATTAACATACGTAATTTAAATATAATTTTATACTAACATGAAATGAATAAAAACTGCTTTCGTCATGTGTGTGTGTTTGTGTGTTTGTTTCTTGCGGGTACGAACATCTGTGGGTTACTGGCAAGAGAATTATTCGGAACAAATATAAAGAAATTGCCTCAAATTCTTTACGTCTCTTCTTTCTTGTATTGTCATTAAACTTTGGAGAGCTGTTAGCGCGATATATACTCATTTAAATACATAAAACGTCAGATCATTAATACCGGTGACGTTTTAAATGGCAAGCTGCTGCTTTTATTTTTTTGACATTTTACGGTTAAAGACCAAAGCAAACACTTATTTTTACAAACACAATAACTTCTATATGTTTATTTACGATAGGATGGTGATAAGAAACTGCCTGATTATTTCATAAATCAATCAATTCAAAAGCCTTTGCTCTTTTACAGAGAGAACAAGTTATATTTTATTTATTTTAAATCAAAACGCATAATTGCGTGTGTGTTATCAGTAATTACAATGATGGAAAGTCAAATAATTTTAAATATATTTAGCGGAGATATTCAACTAAATAGAATTCAACTCAAAGATATTCAATTCAACAAAATTGTGAGCAATCATCGAGTTTTACTTATTTTATTCGTCAAAAGACTGCATTGACTGCACAATTAACATTGAAAGAATTCAAGTGTATAAAAACTTTTCCAAATATTCTTATTTTATGGATTTGCGTTAGGTCCTTGAAACCTCGATTAGTATTTTAACATGATTATAACTCGATCGTCTTAAATTTATTGCACTTATTTTGAGATTGTTTATGGAATAAAAAGTATATCTAAAATCGTTTTAGCATTACGTCTATTATTAAATATTATTTTACAAAGCCCTAACAGTCAAATAAGTATGAATGTGTTGACGATGATTAAAAGAGTTCATAAATAAAGTTTGACAAAGTATAGTATCCATTAAGTTTGCCATTATTTGCTATATATACACAAGCTTTAAATATTTCTTCCGTTTTAATTTTTTCCCACATAATTAAATGAGTTTTACATTTTGAATATTTAAATATATGAAGTATAAAATCAATGAAGAGGCAAAAAAACATACTACCGCTAAACAAACTAAACTGTTTGAACATACCATGACAATCTCTTTTTCCTTCCATACATAATAAAAATGTCAGAAGGGCCACCAAATAATCAATATAGCTACATGATTCACTTTGCGTAATTTTCTTTTCGAAATCTCACTCTTTTCGTACATTTTAAATAAAGCATACGATTTTTTATTTGAGCGGTAAAGTAATATTACAATTATTAATTACCTTTTGTTACCGTAAGTATAATCTCATATATTATCAATATTAATGTCTAAAATATTTTTATGCTAAAATCGAATAATTATGTACATGTTACTGCTGATAGATCTACGAATTTTAACATTTGTAAAAAATGACCAATAGTTTCGATAATGAGAACAGATTGCATTCCATCTGACATAAACTTATCACCTAAACGAGATGAGCTGAATTTATATTACCAAATTGTCATTGTATCGGCCTATAAGGTAAATAAATTAATTTAAATTGGTTACAAAATGAGTAATGGTTTTGGTTCCTTGAAAATTATGCCACTTCTATGTATAACTGTGGCCGGAAAAAAATTATTATAACACGTCTGTTTTTGCGACATGACTTATGGTCCTTTTGGAAGGAAAATGATCACGGCAAAGAAAAAAAATCATAAACGTGAAATTAAGGCTTGAAATTTAATGTATATTAATTCATAAATATGTGAAATAATGTAAATATCTATATGAAATATAAAAATATTAAAAAAAGAAATACGTCTTCGTTATATACATGAAGTCTTTATAGCGAGTATACCTCAAGCGCGGTATAAAGGGACTTTCATTTGAACTCCATTAATAAATCATGTAAAAAATAACTTAAAAATATAGAGCTGCGGGATTCCATCAAAGACCGCCGAGAGCACAATTTTTTTTCATTGAACAATATCTAGATATGTATGCACTTAAAACACATAACTACTGACGAAATTGATAAAATTGTATTTGATTTGAATTCAATAAAAAATATTAGTTCTTAAAATAAAATCAATGAAAGGAAAAACCCAAGGTTTGAAATCAGACTTGTGTTGCGTTCAGAATGTAATCCCGTACTTTACCACTGGTCTAAAAACTCAGCGGATAAACGGACTAAATAAAGATACACTTATTAACACAGGTCTCCCCCCCCCCATACTCACCCCGTTTGGCCGCACGCGGCTTAGCGCCCAAAGACAGTTAACTCAAAGTCGAACCATTCTGCCTTACTGATTCACGAAAAGATTGTATGCCATTGAGCCAAAAGAAGTTTTAATTTCCAAATTAATATCTCGGGAATAAAAGATAACTAGTCAATTTGAATATCAGTTCGTATATAGTATCAACAAATTAGCCATATTACTTGGGAAAATACTTTACCACTGTAAATAGTATTAAACTATCAACATAAAACAGATTAAAATGTTCATAGCTTCTTAAAAGTAATGCGTATTGTCATTTGTTAAATGGGGAGTCTAATTAAAGAAAGCGCTAACGTTGAGTCAGCGCCATTTAACTACGACCCACTGGCAATTAAGGACGTTTAAGGTCGCCTCTGTAATCAGCTTGGTTTAACTTGGGCACATTTATTCTGTACCAGCTTTCAGGTAAATTACTGACTGGGGTATTATTTTATAAAATCAAGTTTTATTATATAAATACATATATATATATATATATATATATATATATATATATATATATATATGTACATATATATAAAGTAGTATATAGTATTTTCTATCTCCATGTTGACCTTAAAAATAAATGAACGTTGATGAAATTGAGGCATGGAATCCAAAAAAATAAAATATTGCTTTTTAAATAAATGATATATAAACAAGTTATTCAAACTATCCAGAAAGGGAATTTCCTTATTGTTAACTTTAATTCATAATATTTGTTTTTTCAATGTTTTATAAACTGACGTGTAGAGGTCGATATATTTTAGAACAATATTTTCAATCGTCAGTAAGATTTAAATCATCATTTCATATTAAAACTACCTTATAATTGTATTTTATTTGTTTTTTTTTTAATAAATTAAGTTATTGATTTCGCACTATCGAGTCTAAATAGGATACTTTGCTATATAGTTATAGATATTGTGGGTAATAAATATATATGTAGAATATTACTTGTAAATACTGAAACATGGTATTACCTAAAATCAATAGTTAGGGTCAACAAATGTTACAATTTGATATTTCATGAATTGAAATAGAATTAATTCAATTGTGATTACTGCTACTTCAATTGTTATTACTGCTACTTCAATTGTTATTACTGCTACTTCAATTGTTACTACTACTGCAGACATACGTACAAAACTTTTATCTTTTCAGTGGGCACCGGTTAAATCACCTTATCACTTGATATTATAATTGAGGTAATTATATGAATCATACTTCTACTCGGTATTCGGTATATTCAAAAGCAAAAATATAACATTACTTAATAACCTATTTTGGTTATTAAATAAAGCTACGCTTGAAGAAAAAACTTTTCTATTTAAAACCCATTATTTTCATAATAGATTAATTTATCAACATTTGTGCTTTGTACATATGGCGGACTTGTCGCTACATGAACAATCTCCTCCAGACAACCATAGCAATTGGTATTGAAAAAATAACAGTAGATATGGGTAATATACAATAATTGTGCAAATGTCACTTATGCTCATTTATAATAAACTATGTCACAGTTATATTTTTTTCTTTCGTAATTCCTATTATTATTACCTAACAAAACCATATTAAACAAAAACAAAGTAATAAGTCTAAGCGTAAGGTAATGATTTGAATCAGCACAAAGGTCCTCATTCAATTTAGTTGTATATTATGTAGTGATGAATGAATTTTATTAGTCTCTTTTTCATATTTAACATTGAATAAAATTATTTTCTTACCAACATGTATTAGTAAAATTTCTTGAAGCATCCAATTCATGGTTGCACTTTGAAATACATTGAAAACAGTCATATTATTGTCTTTCTTGAGATAATCAAAAGCAAAAAAATAGCATAATATAAACTTTTTGAAAGAAATATAACTATGACGTAATGGTTTATTTTCCGTTTTCCTTCTTCCACGTAACTTTGGTAGTCAATTAAAAATCAATATTGAGGTAATTAAAGTACGAAATAATCGCACGAAATTTCTAAAGAGAAACATTTTTTATTTCAATAAAACGTAAAAAATAATGAGTTGTCTAAAATTCTAATTCTTGATATTATTTTTCTTATTTGTTTGAAGCTATCTTTCCATCTCATACGTTACGCAACAACCATAATATCCTGGTTTAAACTTGCCAAAATACCTACATGGAAGAAATATTTTATTCATTTCGAGTCGAAATGCATAATATTACGGCGAAGGCAAAACTACATTTCCGGAGCTAACATGACATAAGTGAATTTTCAGGTCGGCGAGTGGAGTGCGACAACATAGTTGCAGTACTCAAGCACTTTCCAAGCAACATTCAGACTCCGTCATGAGTGCATGCTCTCTGTGATTGCGGTGAAACTCACGGGAGTCACTTTAATGAAATTGGTTTAGAATGCTTCAAGAACATGTGAGCAAATCGTTGACTACGGCGGTCACTAATATTTGTGTTTAACATTGTTTATATAGATTTTAGTTTTTCAGAACAAACTAATTCAGATTATGTGTTTAAAACAGGTCTTAAATATGACTTAATAACCTCACAGAATTGAAATAGGAAATTTTTTACATGTTTGCAATGTGAAATTTTTCTCTCACCTTTGATTCTTCATTATCTTTCTCAGGTGCAAGGTTGCTTACGTCCGTTTTACGATGAAGCTAAAAGTATAAAAAAATAATATAAAACTATTTTGTAACTTTTTAATTCCGGTTGAAGACAGATAACTAAATAGCAACAAAACCTATCAATCGCGAGTAGAATTCGCACTACGAGGATTCCGTATGCATTTAGGGATTGCAAACATTTAAGTGTACCTACGAAGTATTTCTATTATACTGTTCACCGATATGCACACCGTTTAGCAAATCACAAGATCTAGGATAATCATTATAATTTCCTATAACCTTTGCGTAAGCTTTCAAAAACTCTGTTCATTATTCAAGATATAATAGTCCCGGAAATAAGGGGGGACACATGTTTTTTGCGTATTTGTCAATATATCCTTCCTTCCTGAAATGCTTCCAAAAATTATTTGCGGCCCACATTACTTTCGAGCGATACATATCTTTGTACTTTCGAGCGACATATGGAATTAAATTTGTTTCAAGTACTTAATATGACCTCTCCCCTGAAATTTGTCTATAAATATTTTCATTAATAAGACTGACTTTTTAATATTATTCCGAATTTCCAAGAACAGCTATTACAGATGGACAGACAAACTCGTGAATGAACGTTTAAGAGTTTCGTCTTTACTTTTAAGGTATACAGAAGCCTACAAATAAACTTACTAATACGATATCCTTATACTTACATGATTTGTTACACTTATCCACTTTTTCTACAGACTTGTTATGATAAATGCTTTCCACAATTAAAATAATGTTTTTTATGCAAGTCTGATATTAAATAACGTGGTCATGTAATTTTATTAAAATTTGATAATCAACTACATTACGATGCTGGACCCTATAAGCCCGGCAATATTTATTATACACAGGTTTAAAACCTTATACATGAAAACTACTGACTATACCTGGTTCTTTATGGTCGACATTCATAAAAGCTAAATCGGTCGGTAATAAAAATGCTAAAATCTCTTCTACTTGGTTCTAGTTTCTTAATAATTAATTTATACAAAAAAGTATACAATTTGCATTAATTGCAAACAAATATTGATAAATATTTAAAAGGGAAACATTTATGCTTCACTAGAAGGTAAACGATTTAAATTGAGTTTCGAATTTTCTACAATATTCACAATACGATAATGGAAATGGAAATCACAGTGATAATTGTCCTAAATCTTATTACAAAACATTTAATTCAGTGTAATACATAAACACATTTGTTTAAAAAAATAGCTTTCATAGTATCATTTATTTCATTTTATGTATTACTTACATTAAAATTATCACTAAACAAGTAGGTCTCAATAAAAATTGCAACCATTAAGCAGTTAGGTTTAAATTCCACCGTATTCATTTGTAACATAACTAGTCTTAAATTAATTTTGTGAACTAAATGCTTGTGATAATTTGTCATGAACCCTTTACAATCAAATGGAATAACCAATTCTGTAATCCAGTTACTCACAATGTATATTTAGACTATTGGTATAGTACAATTAGTAATTAGAATACAATTAAAACAAGAATTACAATAGCATGGCAATATTAGTCTAACTTTATATTTAAAAATATTTATGACGAATACAACCATGATACAATAACAAAGAAAACAGCTAATAGCTTTCAATATAAAACATGTTAGAGTTTGCTAGATCAATATTGCTCACATTCATTTACTGATACTATGGATTTTCAGTTCATTGCTAATAATATTTTTCTAACATACTTCCAATTCATGGAACATAATGCTAGGAAAGAATTTTATAGAAAGTATGCTGATAAGAATATTGAGAATTATCAACTCAACCAATATAAAATCAAATACTAACAAACAAATTTAATAGAAAAAATTTACAAAATACTAAAAAATTACTTATGAGATATTATTTAACAAATATGTGCAGACTCTAAACCCAAAGTTGACATCTTGAGATAATAAGAGTGATATGGACAGCCTAGAATAATCTATTCATCACCTGATATTACAAATAATGTATATTATATTATTGTAGCATATAAAGAATCAATATTGACTACGTTTAATGTGCCAGGTATTGATTTATAACAAAGTTCAAACAAATAACTATACAGTGTACATTTTAGATTGGTAAACAGTTAATAATACTCTAACTTATACTATACTAATGAAACTACTATTGACATCCCAATTTTTTCTTTAATTGAAATACATTTCATTTTGGCTTTTGTGATTTTATCTGCATATTTATCAATTGTACTTACATAATTTAATTCTATAGTATTTTCATATAATTTCTGAGTTACAGATTTTTATTTAGTGTCTATATGGTTACATCTTTTGTAAAACTCATTGTTTTATCACATTTAAGGCACTTTGTTATTTATATTTTAACGCGCAGTCTTTTCATTGAACTCACCAAGGTCACACAATAACTGCTTGTACCATATTACTTCTTTAGTCGCTGCACTGGCTGCTACGAACTCCGCTTCTGTGGTAGATAGGATCTAGATCCATAACCTTTGTTGAATTATTCCTGCGCTGGTTATTGCTGAGATAATTCTGGATTAGGAATCCGAACAAATAGCCAACGCAACTCTTGTTACAGTAGCTATTTGTCCGGGTTCGGTGTTAATGGACAGAGAAAAGAGGAAGTGCAATAATAGAGTTGCAGTTTATATAACCTCTGCCATAAACCATACAGGAAAGGGCGACTTTACCATAACCAAAAATATATTCAATAGTTATGTTGGGTTGGCTTCGGTCATATTAGGCTATGTTGAGTTAGTTTATATTGGATTGAGTTATATTGCCTAGGGTTATGTCGGGTTGGGCTATGTTGGGTTGGGTATATTGGTTTATATTCGGTTGGGTTAGATTATATTGGGTTGAGTTGGGTTATGTTAGATTGGGTGAAGTGTGTCGGGTTGAGTTATGTTGGATTAAGTTATGTTGAGTTGAGTTATTCTGAGCTATGCCGACTTGCATTGGGTTATGTTGGGTTTTATTAGGTTGGATTATTTCGGTTACGTTGGGTTAAGTCGGCCACGTTTGTTTCGGTTGGGTGATCAAAGTATAGTTATTTGAGGTTATATTCGATAATGTTTGGTTGTGATGGGTTAAATTGGATTACATGGTATCGCGTTTGGTTATGTGGTGTTGGGTTAGGTTATGTTGGGTTAGGGCAGATTATATTGGGTTATTTCAAGTTATCTTAGTTTGGGTTAAACAAAGTTGTGTTGTATTTCGCTGGGTTAAGACAATTGGATTGGCTAGAAATAATTATGCCATGACAGGTTGGGTTATATTGAGTTGATTTAGATTAGGTCGGTTTATGCTAAATTTGTATGCATTGGATTTGGTTAAGATAGTTGGGTTTTGTTGAGTTGGACCATTTTAGGTTATACCGGGATGGGTTTTGTTGGGTTCGGTTGGATTTTGTTGGATTAGGTTATGTCGGGAGTGATTGCGTTACACTGGATCGGGTTGGGTTATGACAGGTTAGATAGGGTTATGCTACGTCTGTGTCTGCCCATTTTTAGGTTTCTTACTTAATCAAGTTCCCCTTCCTCACTTCATCTCTGGCCATTTTAGCACACGTGGGGACCTCTATTGGTGTACGTAGATATGCTATTCATTTGTGTAACAACGCAGTATCTGGGCTGTTCTTTGGTATTTTCATACAAATACAACAGAAATGGATTTTCAATAAGAATTTCAGAAATGTATTATTGAGTAAATCAATTTGAATGGAATAAATAAGTAATATTATTTCAAATCAATACCAATGTTTCTTTAAAAGCTCCACCCTAGTTGCTTTAGTAATTGTTGCATGACGGGTGTTCCAAAATTATATTCCCCTAAATAATTTTTATGTAAATAATTTTAATGTATAGATAGATACACATGTACAATTACATTTTACGTACAGATTTTTTGAATTTTCGTGATTTTTTTTGGAAAAGAAATGTAGCAGTTTAAAAGATGATGTTTGAATAACTTGAATGCACACCTTTTGTTCGTCGTTCATTTCTCTCATTACTATTTTTTTCTTAATGATATGAACAAAATAGGTCATCAAAACTCGACGGAATTCATCTCTCCGGCTAACCATATATGCCATACCTTTTGGAAAATAATGGCGACGAAAAACAAGTAGTTCAGGAAAGTCATTTGTAAGGTGGGTAACAAAAGATCGTGATAACTATATATATATATATATATATATATATATATATATATATATATATATATGAATATATATATTTATGTATATATATATATATATATGACTTTTTGCAATTCAATTACTGCCAAATGACTTTTAAATAATGAATTGGCATCTGAGGAATGCCAAAATAAAATATTACATGCGACTTAAAATATACTATTTAATATATTCCTTGCATTTTTGAATTTTTCAAAGTGCTGTAAAGAAAAGAAATATTTTTTTTTCTTTTTTATCCTCCCTCTATTAATAATCATTTTTGTTTTGATTTTGTGAAAGTTTTGTACGAATTTTCTTACCCACTTATGAAACAATATCTTAGTTCGTTCATGCCTATGTACTACAGTATTCACGTATACTGTGAATTAAACTTTGAGTGAGCATTTTTCTTTATGTATCAACCTTCGGGAAACATAATTGAAAAACACGTATACACGCACGCGCTCGTGCACGCACGCACGTTCGCACACATGCACACACACATGCACACGCACAAGCTCACGCACGCACACATACACACTGCGTGCGTGCGCGTGCGTATACATGTGTGTGTGTGTATACGTGAGAATAATGATCATTATTGGAAAGTCTTATGGTACTATGGTTATCCCTATGAGTAATAATGGGGTTGCTGTCCGAGCTCGATGTGCAGCTGCAGCAGCCAGAGAGCCTCCTGGGTCGCAGAAAACATAGGTACGTACTCTACCTCTGCTTTCGATAGAGCTACAGCTCGCTGTTTAAGTGAACACCAGGAAATATCACCATTCTGAAATGCAAAAATGTTACCAGTACAAGACTTACGGTCATGCATGTCACTTGTCCTGTCGGCAACACAGTATCCTCTAATTATTCCAACCTCATCCTGTGTATAAACTAACATTTGTCTTCTAACTAACATTAGATCTTTGGTACCTTTTAGATATCTTAGTACTCTCTTGACAGTAATCCAATACATGTTTTGTTGAGATGTAAATATAATTAGGTCATTCACACACAAAGCACTGTGTGCATTCCTTTCGATATTATAATAAATACATAGAATTTTTTTTGTAAATTGTAACATTTCCATTTCAAGTAGGACTTTATTGAGTTGTGTGTTCCAAAGTCTTCTTGTTTGCCATATAGAGTTGTGTAAATGGCATACTTAGGAGTGTCTTTGTATAATTCAGGCTGTAGCATATATATTACTTTATCGATTTCTTCTTGTAGAAATGCTGATAGAACGTTCATGTGATCAATGTCTAAATTTTACAAACAAATCTAGCCTTGTATCGGACAATTTTGTCATCTAGATCCGACTTAGTTTTGAATACCCAGGTATTCTATGGTAAAGCCTTTTTGTCAGAGGGGAGATAAAATATCTCATACCTGCGTATCATATATTTTCCATGGGCCTACATAGATCTGAATGTACGATTTCTAGGGATTCCATGGCACTGATACCAACATTGTTAAAGGGCAATATGATTTGTTTATCTTCATAACAATGGACCTATCTGATGGCATTACTCTCTTTTTGAGTCTGAGCTACTCCATCTGCACATATAAATGAGCCATTCTGAAGTGCCGCAAATCAATGATATTTACATTTTCATTATTCGAAATTAAATGAGCAGCTTCATAGTTATTTTTAGTTTCTAATACATACACCTTTTTTTCAGTGAAGCAGAACACACATATTTTCCATTCATATTACCAATTCATGAAATACCACCTTATGGCCACATTTAACATGGGTAGTTACAGAGAGAAGATTAGTTGCTAGTCCAGGAACATATGAAACATTTTTACCTCAATCTTGTTGTCCTGTGCCAGATAAATATCTATACCACCAAGTCTTTTCACCGGCAGTGGCTCTCTGTTGGCCACAGTAATACATAATACTGGTGGTGGTGTGAAATTGTACAATAAATCCCTCCTACTTGGCATGTACCTGGATGCACCAGAATCGATATACCATTTATCTGCCTCTTCTCCCACTGTAGCTGAGAATGATGCGACAAAACTTGAACTTTTCACATTAATGTGCTCCTCATTATGTATTTTTTTAGGTTGTTTACAAAGCTTGGCATATCATTCATATTTGTGACAGTTCAAACATCCTGGGCCTCAATAATATGATGATAGTAGATTATTTTTAGCCTTACTTGAGTTTCAAAGAAAGCAGAGCTGTCACTAGTTGTGCTTACTTCTTGTGGAAGTTTTGATTTTACAAGGTCAGCATCTTTACAAGGTCATTATCGGAACTCTCCAGCCTCATCATCGTAGGCATATACATATCAGGTAAGACAGCCAACATAAGGGTGCTGAACCAATCTTCTTTCACTTCAAAGTCAATATTTCTCAATTCTTGCGCTGTAGTTACTATTTTCCTCACATAATCTTCAACACCATTACTTGACGCTAGTGATATGTTGACCAAATCCTTTAACAGGCCTACTTTTCTGGTCAATCCCCGATCATTAAAGGTTTCCTGCAAATTATCCCAGACATTTTGGCCGTGTCACAGTCTTGTACATGGACATATATCTGTGGGTTCAATAGGAGTATTAATTTGGCTTTCGATTTTACGTCTTTGCTGGGATCAATGGTTTTCCCTAAAATCGGCTCAACACACTACCACAAGTTTTCATGTTCTAAGTAAATTTCGGCCACATAGTAAAATTGTCTCGATCACTGAGTTTTCACATGCGAGCACGTTTTATAACCTCAAGTAATTAGCGGTAATGATTTAGCCGTTAAACTTGCGAAATATTTATAATTCGGATTTTTGTTATTTATTATCATCGAAACCACGCTCTGCTACCATGTAAGTTTTCTATAAATAACAGAGACTATTACTATTATTTGGGTTAATGCTTAAAAAATATTACAATGCGTGTTTTATTTGGCATACATAATTACAGAGAAGCAGATAATTACAGAGCTTACAGGCTAATTACATAGATAATTACAGGCTAAAAATAATCTACTATCATCATATTATTGAGGCCCAGGATGTTTGAACTGTCACAAATATGAATGATATGCCAAGCGTTGTAAACATCCTAAAAAAATACATAATGAGGAGCACATTAATGTGAAAAGTTCAAGTTTTGTCGCATCATTCTCAGCTACAGTGGGAGAAGAGGCAGATAAATGGTATATCGATTCTGGTGCATCCAGGTACATGCCAAGTAGGAGGGATTTATTGTACAATTTCACACCACCACCAGTATTATGTATTACTGTGGCCAACAGAGAGCCACTGCCGGTGAAAAGACTTGGTGGTATAGATATTTATCTGGCACAGGACAACAAGATTGAGGTAAAAATGTTTCATATGTTCCTGGACTAGCAACTAATCTTCTCTCTGTAACTACCCATGTTAAATGTGGCCATAAGGTGGTATTTCATGAATTGGTAATATGAATGGAAAATATGTGTGTTCTGCTTCACTGAAAAAAAGGTGTATATACAGATAATACATTCAAATATCTTCATGATTTGCAAAATTAATATTTTGATGTTGTTTTATATTAATATACATTAATATGTTCTTTAATATTAATTCAAGTTTTTAAATAAATCTTTATTAGATAAAATTAGAAGACTTTGGTCGACGAAAAGTGTAGCTGGGCAATATAACGTTGTATTTGTCATTAAGATATTATCTAGTTAACTTTCAATGGCGTAAATAAACCTACTATTTGGAGAAAATAAATGAACGGAAGCTTTTGAATAGGTAACAAAAATTAAATCGTGATATAATTTTTTCATTAATGATGTATCGAATGTTCCACTCATTATCGTCGTTTCAATGCTAATCTAAATGCTAATCTAAAAATAAGATCTGAAAATTAATATTACGCTATGCTTAACATGAACGGAATTGTTAAATTCTTGAAAAAGATGTCGAATTTAATTAAAATATTTAGAATAATCTGAAGTAAGTTGTATGTTGTACTCAGATCAAATGTTTTTGATCAAATGTCTTACCCTACTGAGACAAGCAGAAGCGAATAAATAACTGCATTTTATAATTAAATGATTTAATAATAGTTCTCCAAACTTGTTTAACCAAAAATTCATTCTTATCTACAAATACATAATAAATATATTAAAGAAAACCATGACCATATACAGGAATAAATTCTGTACCTTCAGCGTTAAAATAATTTGACAACTCGAAAAATATTCAAACTATTCCTGAGAAGAGCCAATATTTACTTTTGTGTATGTTATGCTTCTAAGAAGTAAATATTTACACATTTATGCACCTATAAGTGATAGCTTTTATGGCTATTGACTCAAAAGCTTGTTGAAGCTTTCCCGAGGGACGCTTTCCAAGTTTTACGTATGTAATCTTTACATCTCTTTGATTCAGTTTATCGCCTTATTTGTGGCTCAATATTTTCGTTACCGGTTTTTCCTATGAAGAAACGGAATTAATTTATTTTAATTTTTATATGGATAAACAAAGTATTTGAGTCTTAATATATAACATCAGTCGATTATTTTTTAGATATTACAGCTTAGTAATTAACTGTGAAGATTAGTTTATACATTTCCAATATCTACTTTGTTTTCATAAATATAGTGACAACGCTGTTTAACACCGCAATATTAATTCATTTAATTTTAAATGTTGCAAACAAAAATATAGCCCAAAAATGTTTTATTTTTTTGGCTTATTTATACTTTTACCGCTTTACGTATATATTAGTGACTCTAATTTAACGTGGTATTACAAAGACAGTATCTTAATACAGTTGGTAGTATTTTGATTCCAAAAAGAAAAATTATAAATGCAAATGCTATATGCAAAATAAAAAAAAACTCTTCCCGATAAATCAATTTACAATATCGCGCATCCACTCAAACCAGCCCCTTTCCCATTTGCTTTTGTTAGTAATGAAACGCAACCCTAATTAGTAAATGGGAAAGGGGCTGGTTTGAGTGGATGCGCGATATTGTAAATTGATTTATCGGGAAGAGTTTTTTTTTATTTTGCATATAGCATTTGCATTTATAATTTTTCTTTTTGGAATCAAAATACTACCAACTGTATTAAGATACTGTCTTTGTAATACCACGTTAAATTAGAGTCACTAATATATACGTAAAGCGGTAAAAGTATAAATAAGCCAAAAAAATAAAACATTTTTGGGCTATATTTTTGTTTGCAACATTTAAAATTAAATGAATTAATATTGCGGTGTTAAACAGCGTTGTCACTATATTTATGAAAACAAAGTAGATATTGGAAATGTATAAACTAATCTTCACAGTTAATTACTAAGCTGTAATATCTAAAAAATAATCGACTGATGTTATATATTAAGACTCAAATACTTTGTTTATCCATATAAAAATTAAAATAAATTAATTCCGTTTCTTCATAGGAAAAACCGGTAACGAAAATATTGAGCCACAAATAAGGCGATAAACTGAATCAAAGAGATGTAAAGATTACATACGTAAAACTTGGAAAGCGTCCCTCGGGAAAGCTTCAACAAGCTTTTGAGTCAATAGCCATAAAAGCTATCACTTATAGGTGCATAAATGTGTAAATATTTACTTCTTAGAAGCATAACATACACAAAAGTAAATATTGGCTCTTCTCAGGAATAGTTTGAATATTTTTCGAGTTGTCAAATTATTTTAACGCTGAAGGTACAGAATTTATTCCTGTATATGGTCATGGTTTTCTTTAATATATTTATTATGTATTTGTAGATAAGAATGAATTTTTGGTTAAACAAGTTTGGAGAACTATTATTAAATCATTTAATTATAAAATGCAGTTATTTATTCGCTTCTGCTTGTCTCAATAGGGTAAGACATTTGATCAAAAACATTTGATCTGAGTACAACATACAACTTACTTCAGATTATTCTAAATATTTTAATTAAATTCGACATCTTTTTCAAGAATTTAACAATTCCGTTCATGTTAAGCATAGCGTAATATTAATTTTCAGATCTTATTTTTAGATTAGCATTTAGATTAGCATTGAAACGACGATAATGAGTGGAACATTCGATACATCATTAATGAAAAAATTATATCACGATTTAATTTTTGTTACCTATTCAAAAGCTTCCGTTCATTTATTTTCTCCAAATAGTAGGTTTATTTACGCCATTGAAAGTTAACTAGATAATATCTTAATGACAAATACAACGTTATATTGCCCAGCTACACTTTTCGTCGACCAAAGTCTTCTAATTTTATCTAATAAAGATTTATTTAAAAACTTGAATTAATATTAAAGAACATATTAATGTATATTAATATAAAACAACATCAAAATATTAATTTTGCAAATCATGAAGATATTTGAATGTATTATCTGTATATGGTCGTATATCTGATATATCTGATATATGAATGTATAAAACACAATTTAATTCAAGAATCTGTTCAAAACACAATTTAATATTTTATATTTTCGGCATTAATATCATTTAAGAATTCTTTTTTGATAACTTAATATTAACAATCCTAAAAAATATCACTACTGGAAATCGTGGCGGGTTCCTAAAAATAATTACAAATGAATGTCATGTGCAAAAGTAATGACATAGTTTAATAACAGTAGTATAGTAATTAACATCAATGAATATTTCCTGTAAATATTTTTATGTTCTGATTACTCTTACAGGAGTATTATATATTGTTTCAATAAAATTACATATGAAATCCCTTTCTTCATTTTTTAAAAATTGCAATCTTTTTTGGAAAGCAGAGTTTAGAAATTTTTCACAAAACATATAAAATACTTTATGTGGCGGAGTTCCTTACATGAAAGAGATATGAATCAGAAATATTGTAATTCGTTTTGAAAAAAATATTTTTTTCTATTTGCACAATTATTTAAAAATATAAGAAACAAATTCTCAGAACTAAAGAGTACCTAAACATACCTTCTAAATCGTGGATAAATCTGATTAAGCCAAAATAATCGTGTAATTGAAATATTTTTTTCATTAAAATTTAAATTATATTTTACGAATCAAGGAATTAAAAATTTTGGAAAGATTTTTCTCTATACTTGAAAATAGGAAAAACTATTATTTGTATTTCTTTTACCAACCAGTTTCAAGAAAATTTGCAGATTCATACTTACTATTTATTGAAAGCTTATGTTTTCGGTCTTTGGAAATTTAATTTCATGTCTAATCTCAATGCAAGGTTTTCAAGTTAATGCCATTTTATGATTGTCGATAGACATACTACTGACTTTCCTTTTCCTATTCTATTTTTTATATGAATAGAATACTAAATTATAAGACAAATAGATTAAACTACAAAATAAATATTTTGAATTATTAACACGAGTATAAATCTTATTATTAATTTAATTAACGGTACAAAGTTAACGAGCATATTTATAGAACTTCTCTCCCAAGACAACACTAATCGATTTTATAAAGTGAAACTAACAATAATACCGTTTCATAAAATATAGAAATATTTTTCTTAGAACTTTCAAAACGATTGCTAATTTTACAACAAACATCCCGCAGACGGAAAAAACAAAGTGATTTATTTAGAAAACAATTAAGTTAAACGACATTTATCAAACAATTATTTTTCCCAATTACGCGTATAATATGTTCCCTTTCAAAAACTTAAAAAGCAGAACGTTTAGGAAATTTGACTCGGTATCTATCTCCCCACTTGTCTATCCGCCAGATGTAGCCTGTTTTATAAGTGTCCATGTAAAGGAAACGAATAAATTTTGAAGGATTCAAATTTAATTTTAATTCAAATTGGCTAATCAGATATATGAAATGACTTTTTATAGCAGAGTTGTTTAAACTTTTTGTGTCTTAATGCGTGGGGTTAAAGAAGTAAATAATTACTCTGTAACCATTCTGTACATTCTGTTAAAAAGATATACGCTATTACGATTGTAAGAAATCAAAAAAGACTTTAAGTGTACAAATATTTTTACTACTTTCTTCAAAAGTGATTTCCCTTAGTAATACGATTAATAAATTATTACTGTGGTACATGTTATTACATATTTCGTTTTGTACCCACAATATTTTACTTATTATATTAAATTTTATAAAATAAAAAAATTTAAAACAATATAGTCAAACAGAATCGGAATTTGATTAAAATATGAAATAATGAACCGCTGCCCCGTTACAAAGGCCAGGAAGGAAGGAAAAAAATATTTTTACAGTTTTCGTTTTCATTACTTTCGTGATCACTTTGTTGGTAGCATTTTCGATAATAAATTACATTTCTGTTTCCAAATATCTAAGGTCTATATAATACATGGATTCGTATTAAGAATGGCCAAAGTTTTTAAAGATGTTGAACCATACTTATCCTTGTACAATTCATTATTAAAATCACAATTTGAATACACTGTTGTTTTCTAGAATCCATACACCACTTATTCCGACAGTATTGAAAATACACAAAAGAAAAATTTGAAAGTTCTAACTCAATAAATAAAATGTGATGAACTTTATCAGAGACGTTCCTTATTAGAGTTGATGATTAAGTTCAACATCCGTCAAAGTAAATATAACTGCCAGTTAGATTAAAGACTCGAACTCCCAAACTAACTGGTAGCCGTTCCCTATTTCATGTCGATAACGCATAAACAAACGCCGATATCAGAATACCGCTACCGTTTAATCGACTTGTAAAATAAAGACATCTTGTCACTTGAAAGTTCGCCGCCCCAATTTCTATCAGGGCTCTAAGAAATTCATGCACAATTGATGGATCAGTAATTTTACTTTTAATTTGTTTTATTCATTGTTTTTCCAAATTAATTAAATAAAAAGCATTACATAGATAAAATATAATCCATAATTACAACTTTATACAATTTATACATAATTATATGTGTTTTCTATATTAATTTAATGTTCTCTTCTTCTGTTTCTTTTTTTCTTTTACATTAAATAAAACCAAAAATAAAATCAAAATTTATAGCTTATGGGAACACCATGTGCATGTGCATCAAGCCGGCTGAGATATTATAATAATAATGTCTCCAAAGATCAATTTTTAACAGAATATATAGCGAATTAAAAGCCCTTCCGTCACGCGCCAATGCAAAAAAATCGTTGAGCCTTATGAGAATAAAAACACGCAGAACTTTGAAATTCTGACAAACTTTTGAAAATACAGTAAAACTTCTGCACGTTTGGTGAATGAAATTTTGACTTCGATGTTAATTTCTATATTATTTTGTTCATCTGATTCATTATGAAATTTCTTTCCGCATTTACCGAGTTAATTCATAAAGACTTTTATTTTACCTAATTATTTTCACGGTTTTAGATGCCCACCGTGAAAAAAATTATTACGTAAACCTTTTACTAAATTATTCTTTGGCAAGAATCACTTGGTTATTTAAAAAGGCTAGAAATATTGTAACTATTTTCGGTGTAGTCTGTTAAAGATTAATATCCTTATAATTTTTTCAAATTAGTGTTCTTGTTAACGTGTAGAAAGTAATATTAAAATTAAAAGAAATGTTATTACTTAGAAAACAATTTATCCGAATTCAATGAAATATTCGTTTATATTTGTGAATTAAAGTGAGTCCGACAACTCCAGTTAAATTATAAAATTTCTATTCATGCAACTGTATACGTGCGTACATACTTATATTCATACATATATACACACACATATGTATATGTGTATATATGTGTTTTACATACATCTATTTTATCAGAAATTTATTTTCATGGCAGAAGGATGGTAACGAATAACTTGACGCAATTATGCAATTTAATACAAAATTTGTAGTAGATCTTCCAACTGTTCACTAACATAAATCTAGAATTTGTGTACTAGAAATTAAATATTCATTATTTCAATCCCTCGAATATAATGATGTTTGAAGGCAGCATAGTGAAGCGCCCTTTCTCTCGAGGGGTGAAGAAATTTCGTAATTCTTAATCAAAAGACGTCCTAAAGCTGATTTTAAATACATCTATTTAAGAGAATAGAAGTATAAAGATATTATTAGAAAGCATAATCATGGTTTGAGCCGAACGGGGCTATTTTTAGACTTTTCATATCGTTATACACATTTGTAGTTTATTAGTATCGAACGAATACAAAACAGTCATTATTTTCGAATGTTTCAAATATATTACGTATACATAATTTATTTGTTTCATAATATTTTTTTTTGTATAAGTGTAACAATGGACCAGAGTTAACTTAATGTGAAAAAATACCGGTTAAATATAGATTCGATTATAAGTTTTACTTAAATATTTTGTACATTCGGAAATTTCGAAGCGTTCTTAACAACTTAAATGAATAATTTTTTTCTTAATTATACGTGTATCTGCAGAACTAATGCATAATATAAAACTTGCTTGGAAAATGGCAGAAAACTACAATAATTTACTCTATAAAAAAATTTGTGGAATTATTTTTTAACAATTATGTGTAGATTTGTGTTTTTAAATTATTTTCATACAACACTTTATAAAAGACACAAGTAAATACTAAGAATCTTTATATTCATATGCACAATACATTTAAATGCGCTGCGAGACTGGAGTACATAACAATTATACAATGACACCTTACGTACACCGTATAAGAAAGATGTGCTAACTTTCAATGATATCACTATTATATGGATAGTAGATAGCAAAAGTAAATGTAAAATGGGGTCATTGTGAACAGAGATCGCTCAATAATATAGTCTAGCTAACAGATATTGGTCACGTAAAATATTTGGTCCACATAAATTTTGTACATCATAAATCATAAATACGTGTCATTCCTTATTGTCAAAACCGTATTTATCACTTTATGATATTTTTTGGGTATTTAATGCGTACTTTAAGCAAAAACTTATTCTGAAATCTGACGGTTCCTGAAAATGACATCAAATATGTCTAAACGAAGGAGAGTTTTCTAACATATAATTGATTGTTATTTGTTATATCATTTTAGTCTATTAGTTCTAGATTGACGTTACGGTTAAACCTATATAGAAATGATTTAAAAAACTCTGAAAAAATATTTCATTTCGAAGAGTATTTGATATCTCGTATTTACGGCTTACCTACAAGTAAACTCAATGATATAATGAAAAAAATGATTTGTATTTTCATTTCTTTTATTTAGTTTTGGAACGTTTTTTCTATTTATTGGTCGTAGGGTTATTTAATTTCAAACCCAAACATATTCTAACTCTCGCACTGGCTATATAAGTGGGACAGTGGGATTTATTAAGATATTTCCCTCATATGAGGTAAACGGATTGACCGATATTTATAAATTAGAGGTCCTTGTCAGGGATGCAAATGATGTGTTATTTTATAGTAGTACTTTTTAAGCTATATAGACCACAAATTATCTGATAATTTATATACAAACGAGCGTGCGTCCTGTCACCTTGAAAAATTAGAGCGTACTGACAAGCAGAATGGCTCCCCTCGCACCTTCTGTCCCTCGTTTTATTTTGAGTAAATAACGTATAATCATGCATCTTTGTCTCATTTTATAGAAGATAGTATTACGTTGGGATGAGTAAATAAAATAAAAAAATGGGCTTAATAAAATCGATTTTTTATTGACGGAAAAATGTAGTTAAGTTTTTGCTACTTTTTTTCACAAAAAAGAGTTGAATCAGTTTAATTACCATTTTACCCATCGTGCGTTGTTATTCGAAACATTATAAGTAACTGTCAAATAACGAATTACTGTCAAAATTAATTGTTATAACGGCATATTTATATACAGTCAGGAAAATCTTATGACATATAAAATCCGTTAAGTACGAGCAAAACGCATTCTACGAGGGTTCCATCAGTACTAAACAAATGTAAATATTTACGGATTTATTTTATTTGTGTTAAACCATTTACAAATTTTGTTGTTTTTCATCAGTTAATAATATTCCCTTGTATTCATCTCTCAACGATGTAAAGTTACTCTGAATGTCTCAAAAAGTAATGAAGTTTAAATGTATGATTCTAGTTCTTCGACTAACTCTAGGTAATGCTCCAGTAACATTGTTTTTCCATTATTAATTTCGTCTCTAGCATTTTAAGATATAGAGGAGACAATATATTTTTTGTAGGTATTTGTAAAGAAATTTTATAATTATCATGTGTAAAGTTCTGAATACTTAAAAATATTTTAGAATTCTTATAACTATATATAGTAATCAGAATTTTTAAATGAGATACAGAACTAGGTCAGAGATATCGGTGTCGCTTCAATGTGGGAATCAAACTAATGCAATCGAACGTTGAGCAAATTAACTTCCGGTTGCCGGTTCGAAGTCCACTTCATGAATAATGCAGGGAATATGAGTTGATGGAATATCAATAAAAGGTCTCCGGAAGTTTTTTATGAAAATTGTAACTCTTATAACTTGTTCGAATTTCCGAACATATGCGCAATTTGCATAATGGCTTTTCTTTGAATGAATATCCTTTGAATTTTATTTTTGCCTTACTGGATCTACATTTACGTACTTAAAAAAGCTTTTTATTTGGTTTCTTTTATTTGATATTCAATTATTTATTACTTTACATTCATTATGAAGTTGAAAAAAAAATATGACCAACGAGAAAATAAAACTGAATTTAAAAATGAATTTAAAGTAAACAAAAACATGTTGCTGAAAATATAAAAAATTATATTTCTCAATAGCAATAGCAATTTTTTATAACTGTCCACTCATATTGCTGTTATACATCTTTATATATAATAAAATAAAGTTCAAGTATCCTTTTCAAACATTTTTAAAAAAGTGCCCACATTTAATTTTATCATAAATATATAATATGGTGTTGAATTGTATATTTTACACTATTTTCATATAAGTGATTGAACAGCATTTCACTTATTTACGCCAATGTAATTGACCTGACTTGAATGCTTAACTAAAGTACTTTTACTTTACAAGGAAGTACTTATAACAATATAAAAGAGTTTTTGTATAAGCGATATCCGTCACAATAAAAGGGTTTCTAAAAATGTAATAAAATGTTAATATATATATATATATATATATATATATATATATATATACATATAAAATTTAAATAAAATATAAAGATATTATCGATTGGGTCAATGATCGGATTTTTATATAATGCAAAAGGAACATTAAGTCATAATAAGTATCTAAAAAATTGTGGCGTAAATTTTAAAAATACCAATATTCCATATTGAGATAAGTTTAAAAGCAAAAATTAATCTTTAGCTGATTATTTCGAAGATGATTTCACTGTATTGAACGTTTTCATAGAAAAGATTTTAAAAATAAAAGCATAATAAAGGCAACTGGAAAAATGATCTGTTGATCTATTCAAAATGTTAAGCAAAGATACCTCACATATATATTAGTACGTATATCGTACTTAATATACACAAAATAATAAATTTTAAGTTAACTATGTGATGATTAAATTAAATTAAAATTGGTTTTCAATTACATACTTTAAGATGGAAAGATTATAACACATTTATGAGTCATGTTATTAAATACATATTTCGGGATCCGTACCGCAAAACAAATAACACGGAATTCCCATAATTTCACTTAACCTGTCCACCCGTCTGCCTCTCAGACACGTTTTTCTCAAAAGCAGTATGACGTATAAATTTGAAGTTTAGCATAATGGCAAAGTATATTAACAAATAATAATGGAATGATTAACACTCATAATTGTTTATATGGTAGTTTTAATAGGGACAATTGAATTTATCAAAGGTTTTTTTAATTTTATTTGTACTTTAAAGTATGAAGATTGAAACCCAATTGCATTTTAATATATTATATAAAATAATTCCAGAGCCTTCAAATCTGCTCAAGTCAAAATGACAGAAAAAAAACAATTAAATGTTTTTATGCCAGTTTTTTTACTACATTTTTTTCTAAATAAGTATAATGGTCGTACGTCTCACAGTTATTGAGAAATTATAGATGGTTTTCATTCTGGAATTAATATTTGTTTCCAATATTAAATAGTTTTTAAAGAAACATTATGTATCTTCCAATGTTTAAGTCAACTATCCAAATAGGGAGGTGTATTGCTAGTTCTACATGTGTTTTATTCATTTTTTCTAATTTATTGGAAATTTAACCAAAATTATTTTAAGTCACGAATTTACATATATGAAAATAAATTATTTCTATCACCAAACTAAAATTTTTGCTGTCCTCTTAAATATTATGCACTTTGATTTTGCCTATAAATGTATATGTTATTCGAGGTGATAGAATGATCCTTGAAATCAAACGTTTTCCCATTCTGCATTTAGAAGCACTCATTAAATTATAAAAAAAGTGATATTTGATACTTCCTCTATGAGAGGTAAATAATTAAGACTGCAGGGAATCGTAATAAACCACCGAAATTTGATTCACATCTTTCCAAGTATATTATAAATGTGCCATTTAGTCACATTTTACATAAATGGTCCTTTTGAGAATATATAAATACACCCACTCTTACAAATTAAACTGGGTTAAAGATAACAGTGCCGCTTTAATATATGAATACAATCGAATGTTGTGCAGATTAGCTTTCGGTTGCCTCTATGGAAGTTTTCATTGATAATGTAGTGAATACGTCTTAATGAAAAATCAATAGAAGCTCTAAAGAAATTTTTCATCAAGATTGTCATGTTTACATCTTGTAAAACTTTCCGAAATATGATCAATTTGAATAACGGCTTTTCTTCGCGTCAAACACTTTTGAGTTTTATCTTTATTTTTAGCTTACTGTATGTATGTTCACGCCTGTAAATGTATATTTGTTCAATCTGCTATTTATTATTTTCTGTTTATGAATATATAACATTGCATTTAAAACTAAAATTATAATGAATACGAATATTTAAAAATACTATTGATAAAAATATGCCTCTAAAAATATGAAAAATTATTTTCTTTAATAGCAGTAAGATATTTTTCTATAACTTACAACTATCATATCTACTGTAGATACGAGTTTACGTATAATAAAAACTCCAGTTCAAAAATTCTTGAAACGATAGTGCCTGCAGATCGCTTTTATTTGAAGCGGAAAGTTAAATATATATAAATTATGGTTGAATACCAAATAAGATTCTTTAACATTTCTTTTTTGGCAAACTGTAAATAACTGCCCACATTAAATTATTTTGTCATCATTTTTCTACTGAGAATACATAATGTTTTGACAAATACATTCGAATAATTATTTTTATAACTTAGTATCATAACTAAGTAGAACCTTTTAATTCTACCAACAATGAATGACCACTGTTTATTTTAGGTTCTGAATAGGGAAATTCAATAATACTTGGGCCGATTTATTTCACGAATGAGAGCATAGTGTTATGTTCGATGGAAACTGAAGTTCATCCGTATGGATGAAAACACTTGACTTTATTTATACTAGTCCATTTTATCAATATATAATCTGTTATGTGTACCAACTATATATTATATAAAGTTTGTACATATTTTAGTAAAAATATCAGCATTATATTTTCTCATATAAATTTTTAAAAATTGTTGCTAACATCCATTAACTAAAAACGATCATTTAAAACCGGGAGTTTACCTCGACGTACCTCCGAAAATATAAATATAAATATAAATATAAAATATACAAAATAGCTTTGTCAGTTGTTAATTGCTATATAGATATGGTTGTCTTTTATTTGATAAAATAATATATTTAGAGAAAGGTCTAAAAAATACGTATTTTATTAGTAAGAGAACTGAATTATTTTGACCTTTCTAAGAAATCTATATCTACTATCAGAAGTTAATCTGCTTTATTTTGAATACTGAATATATTTGGTGTTAATTCTGCTTTATTTTCTTAGTTGGTATATCAATACTAAGGACGTGTTTGTGAAAATATGGATAGCACTTTCTAAAGTGCTATTGATATTTTTGAGTACTTAGTCAAGTGTTTACTATATCTATTAACGTACCATAAATCATATTCATTAATTAATACCGGTTATATAACTACTATAATGCTTAATTTGAATTGCTTGAAGATAGGGTAATTAATTCGAGCACTATTGTTCTTCATTTCATAGCAGTAATTTAGAAGCCAAATTAAATGCAGACCGATATTATATCAGTAGCATAATTGTTCGAAATTGGAATATTTAATTTATATTGAAACAAAACTATTTCTAATTACATCAAAAATTGTTTATAGAAAAATATAACCTAGTTTTATGAGTATAATGTAGTATATAATTCGTATACTTTACATTATATCCATATAAAGGATTGAATAATATACACACCAATGTGGACTGCTTGTCAAGCAAAATCATGAATATTTAATTAAAATACTTCAACGAATCGGTAAGGAAAATAATGCAGCATAAAATGGTTGATTTTCATGAACGATATCCGTTATAATAAAAACTTCTTGAAAAAAAGCAATAAAATATTACTAATTAAAAGAATAAACAGAAAAATGTACCCGAAAAGTTAAATAGACTATTGGACGACATCGAAAATATACCACAATTCGGAGTCATCATATTAGATTATAACGTAAATAAGCGTATTGTTTTTAATTTTCGATAGAATAAGTTTATATATTATAAAAAAAAACGTAAAGAAATCACATTTTTTTTCTTTTATTGGTTAAAAGTCATATGACGGTACAGGCAAGTCTTTAAATCTTTAATTTATGGTCCTTTTTTCTTTTTTTATGTGTAACTATCACCCTTTGCATTTAGTATAAATTTTCTCTAATATGAATTCATTACATACGTGTATTATATTATATAAAAAAAACACATTACAAATACAAACATATTAATTAAAATAATTTCCGGTCTTGCAGTACATATACTAATATATATATCAGTACTATAATATTATTCCAAATATAAACCATAGACAAATAGAATTTTCCTGAATATTGTTGGATAAATAAGATGTTACTGTTAAAATTTACAGATTAAGTAAATATTCAAGTTGAATAAATAAATTTACTATATTTTTGTTATACATACTTAACAATTTGCAAGAAATTATATTTTTAATTGTGTAATAAGTGCTTAGTGATAAAAGATAAAGTTAACTAACTGGAAAAAAGGTTAAAACATATTCAAAATTAGATAATCTTTCAAAATTAATTGTAATCGTTCTGTAACCGACTCGACCAATATATTTATATAAAAGTGTGTGCGCGTGAGTGCGCGTGCTTGCTCGTGGATGCGCATGAGTGCGCGTGCATGCGCCAGAGAAAGAAAATAAATGGAAAAAAAATTAAATATCAAAGAAAATTGTATAAAAAAAACGTTAATGAGTTCGGTAATTAGGTTATAATTAATATATTTCCTGACATAATTATTTATTTTTTATTTCGGTTGACTTTAAGTAAATTTGTTTGTTTAAAAATACTTAGTGACATAAATCCTATAGCATACTGTAAATATTTACCTTTGGAATTTTTTTAGTCGATTTTTGGTATATAATGATGAAAGCAACCAAATAACGTACTGAAAATTATAGAAATTCACACTGTATAAAAAGCTTTTCGCAATTATTTGACGAAAGCTGAACCGGAAATGATTATTAGACTCTCGTTGGTTGTTGTCAAGTTTTTATCGCGGTTTCATTTGTCTTAATCATGCACTGAAACATTAGGTTATGTACAAATATATTTTTTTATTGAATAATACTTTGGAGTTTAGTAAGGCAATTGTGAAATTCTTAACGTGACCATGTCTGGATAGCGCAGTAAAACTTGATTATTTTTCAGAAGCCAACAGGTACCGTCTTATTTGCTACTCAATATGATGTACTATACTATATGAACTGATGATATTTTGATATTAAAGAACAAATTTCTGCAGGACAAGAATTAAAATGATGTTAATATTTAATATTTGTTTTCTCTTATCGAGTTTTAATTTCTATTAATTTTAGTC
Organism: Druceiella hillmani; assembly: GCA_039881145.1. Taxonomy (NCBI): domain Eukaryota; kingdom Metazoa; phylum Arthropoda; class Insecta; order Lepidoptera; family Hepialidae; genus Druceiella; species Druceiella hillmani. The sequence goes on from JAYKKI010000054.1 coordinate 2,715,073, forward strand.
GGCGGTTTAAAAAAATATTCAGTTATAAATAATTGCCGGTACTCCTAAATTTCTCAAAAATTTTATTTAAAACAAATCAGGGATATTTTATGATATAACTTGGTATAAGATTATAGTATAACAAAATTCACATCCGTACAATATTAAAAACAAATTGCCTTGTCTATAGTCAACAATTTCTTTTATGGATTGGAGAAATATCTTTAGTTATTTACTACACATTTTAAAAGCATGTATTGATTATAATTTATATTGAAAGTGTAGTATACTGGCTTTCGCGTCATATTGCTTGCAATATCCGACGATTATGATTCGTGAATAATGTAATATTTCGTGTATCGATAAAATAACAACATACTTTTTATTAATATTTCAAAATGAGAATCATTATTACTATTTAGTGCAGTCTTAATGGTATTCCTCCCACGATAGAAATATGAAATCCAACATTTTTTTCATATTTAATGAGTTCTTTCTACATGCATAAGCTGATGATGTTCGATTGAACGGAGCATTACAATGGATCCAATCAATAGATAATATCCTCGAATACAAAAGTCAATATAAATAATATTTGGAAGTACAGCGCTAGTCAATATTTTTGGCTTGTAGTAAGTTGTTGTTCTTGTGACAAAAATAATTTGTATGCCGTGAAATTGTTCATAAATAAATTTTCTAAAAATAAGAAAAAAAAATTGTTAGGTACAAGTAGATATCAGATTACTTTTCCGTACATTGTTAAATGTGAGCATACTTAAGATTAATGGTATTTATTTTTAACTATTTTGTATCATCGACAAATGAATACCTGGCAAATTTATGAAAAAACTATGAAATTTAATACAAGATTTAATCTTGAGATTTAATACACTTTAAGTAAACTCCTACAGAAAACATTTTATAGGAGTTTACTTAAAGTGCTTAATTTTGATTTGAGCAGTTAGACTAGTAGCATCTAATATAAAATTCTGAAACACTATAGCGTTTCAATCTCCATAATTTTCCCTTCCATTTGGTACTTCAAAATAATCATAATTTAACTTAATCATAATTTTTAGGTCAAAATAGTTTTGGGAAAGAATGTCTCTGACAAACTGAGGGGCAGACATGTTTGTGACCTTACGTGAATTCCCTTTTTGAGGCACTTAACTTAAAATATTTATGGAAATATATTTTGAATAAAATAATATATTAATATTATATTTCCTTCCACCTTTGAAATGACTCAATTAAGCAGTTTTAATTAAACGTCATCATCATGCATTTAACATTTTTTTTTAATTTTGTATTTATTGATTAGGATATATCGTTGCTTAAATAGAAAAGTGGCATTATTAAAAAAGTACAAATTTTACAATACTGTCATTTAAGGTTTTTAATTTTATTAAAATTGGTTTTGCATTTAAAGTTAGATATTTACATATTTGTATTGTATATAATTTTTATGGTATTTATATGAGGGTTAAGATGGTGTATGTTACTTTAAATATATTTTTTGTAAATGAGACCATTCTAGAAAGAAATATAATTTTTCTACATAAATAAAAAAATGTCACGAAACGGATTTAAAAAAAAAAATAATACATGATTATGATAAAAATAGCTTTATTTCAACAAGTTGTCGAGTTTTTAAAGTAAAGCACATCCTCTTAAAATTACAATCCTATCAAACCTCTATCCTAATTAGTAACTATTTATTTCATAAATCAATGCAACAATATTGAGATCAACGATATCAAACTTAAATCTACTCATTATATACGAATAAAAACATAAAATTATAAAATTTTACCAGAAATTTAAGACGTCTGTATCCGTAGACAAAAGTACACTATCTAGTCATGACATTTTTAGAGCTATGACAAGTTTAGAACTAAAATATTAACCTCTTTTTTATTATACTTATTTCTAAAAATCGAATATTGCTAATCCTACAAAAAATAAACTTGAATTATTAAAAAAATAAACTTTGGAATATTTTAATATTTAAAAAAAACTATAAACTTCAAATTTAATGTACATTAAAACAAATTTAACAGTATTTTCAAATAGTAAAATCTTAAATAATCTAAACCAAGCACAAGAGAAACGTTCGAAACACTAAATAAAATTATTAAATTTATTTATAACCTGGGAATTAAATGTTTTTTCTTACTAATCTAAGCATAAATGCTTTCTTACAATTAGACACCAATTTTAATGAGTCGAGCGGTTGTAATTCGGTACACAAGTCCATTTTTTTCTTCGTGGTTGAAAGGATTGGTTAGTGATGAAAATAGTTATGAATCTATCTTCTTTATAAGAATACTTGTAAAAATCAATAAACTCAATTTGCACTCTAATAACTTTTATATATCTCATCTTAACTTTTTCTTTATCTTCGTTCATTTTGTAATTTCCTGTAATGCCATCCGCGATTTTTGTAATGTCAAAAAAGCTCTTATGTTCTAGTTAATGAATTCTATATGGATTATAAGCATGATATACTGATCCCGTAGGTAAATAGCTGCAGATTTCAGGAATTTTGAAGTATATATTATATAAATATATGTTATAGCATAATAATGCTTAATAGTGGAATGGGCTGAGTCCCCTCATTTCATGAGTGACCCTTTATAAGTAATTTGTGGGTGATAGATTTAAAATTTTCTAAATTTGTTGCATCATGGATATACATCGCAATCATATATTTATTTTTTTGCTGATCAGAGCAGTTGTCGCTGTAAAAGATTTCTTCAAAATGTTCTTTATTTTTTGACCGTAAACTTCTTAAATAACTTAAAATGCACGATCCTACTTCATTGACTTCTCTTAAATATTCCCCTTTATGCCAAACGTAGCAGTTACGTCTTTGGATATGAGTTCGTAAATAGTAAAGTTCAGAATATTAAGTTTTGATATACAATAAAAATTTTAAACTTCACCTTTTGGGCACGGCCTTACAGCTTGCAAATCATAGGTGACAATTATACACTTTTCATTTGCATTTTCTTTATCCAGCTCTTTTAATTTCTTACTAAATCTTTTCTTCGAGATGAGAATCATATTTGGTTTTTAACTGATATTTATCTTCTGCAATGTTGTCGGCTGCGTAATCCTCCCATTGGTCCGTTTCCGGAGTTCAAAAATAAAAATTATACTTTTTGTTAAATAAGTATGATAACTGGCGTAAGGAGCGTTTTCCGACTGACATTTGGTAATATATCCCTATGTAATTGTGCAACAGAGAAAGCTCCTTCAATGTATTTCCGGCTCGTATTAGCTCGACAATAATGACTTTCAAGACTATGTACAGAATATATATGTTTTTTAATCTCATCAGTAATTGCAGTATTGAGCTTATTGTGTTTCCCATGCTTACCTGTTTTATCATCAGGAAACCTCCAAGTATAGAGTTATTCTTTGAAATTACTGTTCTTATTGGTTTGTCGGATATATTCTGTGTATTTTTAAAAAAACCCTTACTCGAATATTTTCTCTTTCTACTTCAAAATGAAATGCATGGTTATAGTATTTTCTTGTACCATTAATCCATTAATCTTCCATCATCCAGTAATTCGTAACATAATTTGATGGTTTTCCTCACTAAACTTGTTATAACATTTTAGTTTAAATTTATCAGTACATGTAGGTTTTATTGGTCTTCCTTTCATTTCTTTTCGTGACTTAGATATCGAGATTCAACATATCGCTTTACCAGTCTTTCTAAATAGTTTTGTTTTATATATTCTCCATTCTTCCAGCATGGCTATTTGGCTCCGTGTCTTTGTTTTCTCTTTTCTGTTTTGAACTGTATCTACTTGTTCTTCATTTATTGATACAGCTTCTTCTTCTAAAGACGGTGATAATGTAAGATCTTCATGGAACAAAAAATTGGAATAATTATTTACATCGTCAGACAAAAAGTCTTTTTGACTATTAAGTATAGAGTTGGAAGAATTATCACCATCATCCTCTGAGGAAATATCCGACTCCCGTATTATTAAATTGCACAAAGTCTTTGGACCGTCAGAAAGTAGAACGTTAGTAATTTCTTGTGATTCTAAATCGCTTACCGCAAATTCAGTCATTCTACTGTATCCAGGTGGATGGAAATCCAGAAAAGAGTTGTGGCTAATAGTATTAAAGGAGTGCGTATGGAATTTAATTTATTTGGCGGTAGATCAACATTGATATTCTCATATAGTTTAGACGTGGATGCTTCTTTTGTCAGATTCTCTATAGTTGGGACATGAACTTGATTGACCAGCTCTGGCTCTAAATTATTTGCCTTCATGGATTCAGACACTTGATTTTTTAGATATGACAAGAGCATTTTAGTTTGGCTTTAACAGAAGAGAATTAAAGGCCATTGGATTCTCCTAATTTCTTTTCTTTTCAATTGATATTCATTTTTAAAATTTTCTCCCTGTGATTCATCCTAAAATTAATAAAATTTCTCATAATATTTAAATCCATCCGCTTAAAAAAATATTTAAAATTGATTGTATTTGTTAAACACCCATGTCTTTTGCGGATGTATATAACTGCGGTCAAGTACTATTTAATTGATGAACTATGCTTAGTATCCGTGTGATATTAGTCATTGTCGTCTAAAAAAAATTCATATTACAAAATAGTTTCGCGCAATTTGTAATTTAATTTAATTTAATTTCATAGATGCATGTATTTTTGTTAAAGGTAGATAACCTAACTTATAATAGCAAATTATATTGTAAATTGCATAGATAATAGTCATCATTAAAAATATATTATTCTAAATATTCACCGTCACATTTAAAATTGTGATATTTTTCTAATGAATCACATGTTACTAAATGTATAAGATATACATTGAAAAATGTAATTTCCCGAAGTGAATTGTGTCTCAATAACTATATTTCTTAACGAGTAATTATAATTAAGAAAAATATATATTTTTCTATAAACAGTACACAAACAAATTAACTTCTGTTTTAAAGAATAAACGTACTTTCTTGAAAAAAGATGTTTTTATTTAAATATTTCTTCCCATTCGTAAAGGTATTTATTTTGAGATATGTCATTTTTCTATATGAACGTATAAATGCTTTGTTTTGTGGGTGGGTTGCAAATGGTAGTGTGACGTTTCTCTACGATCGAAACGATACGAAAATGGCCGATGACCATAGAATTCAAAAATGACACTCGCGATATCTCATGAGCATAACGTGTAATGTTATAAAGTTTCTCTTTTCTGTATAAAATATAGTAGATAATAGACTGGTTTTAGCCAAAAAGTCTCATTTTCAAAAATTTTGTTGATTGCCACTTTTACATTTAAGAGACGACGCATCGTAATATACATGTAAATGCATGTTACGCATGTGTGGTTATTAAGACTACGTTTATGATCAAGATATGTAAAAGCGAGAACTTACTAAAGCTGTATTTTACAGATATTGAGAGGGCACAGATGTCAATATTATTACAGTTATTTGGTTTTACAATGTAAAATATACAGCTGTGCCCATATAGTATCCGTAGTATTTAAGATTTGGCTTCTACAACTAATTTAATAGATGAAATTTTAGATGTCGATATGTAAAATGGCATATCAAAAATTATTATCGCATGTTGTTATTCAATCTGCTTGCTTTTTTATTTGTTAATGACATGCTACAAAAAATAACCTAACCTTTTACATGTATATCGCGGTAATTTCTATACTCTGTACTTCTTTTTCGGTATGATAAATCGATAAATTTGTAAGTTTGTTCATAGTGCAATGAAATAAATTGTAGCTGGAATTATATAAATTTTCAGTTATTGACACTAAATAATGTTCAGTATATTATTAGTAATTATTAGCACGTTCTATTAAGCTATAATTTACATTATTATAAACATTTTCCTATAAATTAGCTATTTTTAACTATACTGATAATAATATATAATAGTAAAATATATAATAATAATAGTTATATTTTATACCATAATTAACTATGTAAATTGTACTGTGCATTTCACTTCAGAGTAGAAGTAATGTTATTCTATAAATATTTGCACGTTACAAAATTTTGGGATAATTTCGTGCACAGATTTTTGCATTAACTGATAACAAATGCTTTGAAAAAGAAGCCACATATTTCCAAAACCCAGATTTTTTGGATAATTATTCAGGTTTTAGTTGTATTTCTAATATTTAGAAATCAATTTAATACCAATTCAAATATAAAATTGTACCTTCTACTAGAATATTCCGTTATGTGTTAAAATATAATAGACTTTAACATACAAAACTAGTAAATATAGATGTACAAATTTAATTTCAAGTAATTACATTTTCCACTTTGAAAAATAATTACAGTGAAACTAAATAACAGAAAATATTTTCAATCCGAAATTTAGGTAACTCTTTTTCGTTTCTTTGAACCTCCGTGAGTAGTTTATATAGTACATTTAAAACAGTAAGTTAGTAAAATAGAATATTTTACTAACTTACTGTTTTACTGTTTTAAATTGTTTTAATTGCTAATTATTTTCTATTATTAAGTTTTATTCCTTCTCATAAGCCCGTTTTGAGTACCTAATATTTTTTTGTTTTTACATTAATCCTTATATTAATACCCGGTTACCTTTTTGCACGTTCTTACTTACATATGTTAAGTATTTAACGAAAAAGCATCAAATCTTTTCAGATCTTTGTTATTTGAGTAAATTGATGATGATTCATATACTTTATGATACTTAAAAGTTCATGAACTTAACAAATAAATAAGCCTAAGAGCCAAATTCGAATACCCACTTGATCAACTTGGTCTATAAGAACTCAAACGCCTAGAAAATTGTAAAGCAAAAAATAATTAAAATAAATTCTAAGGGTAGAAAATACTGTTCTATGTACAAATTAATTTAGGGATTTAATTTTTAATGACTTTTGTTGTAAATTATATATACTTGTAAAATATCCTCATATGGAATTCTATCACATCACACATTTCATCACATTTTGCTATTACTCTAGAATGTTCATCACAAACGGTTTTAGTACAATATTTACAAGATTTTCTCATCTTCGTCCCTTTTTGTAAACATGATAGTAATAAATTTAGCACGATCCTACACCATTTCGTCCGGTGGAATCTGTCTGTTGAGTAGACTCAGTTGATGTTACTCTACATGGGGATTCGTTGGTTTTTCATATATGTTTTTGATCGAAATCTTAGTGCATTTAATTGTGGTAAAAATAATCAGTGTTTGTATGCTTTTTTAACATTTTATTATTTCCTAATATATTACGTAACTTGCAAAGCTGCATCCAAAATATTATGAAAAAATGAGAGAACATCGGTTAGTTCGTTTATAGGTTGCGCAACGTCCTAATATATGATCCATTAAACCGAATAAATCTTATTATACCCCAAAACTAATACCCATCGCAACTCTATACAAGGGATGAGAAGTTGACTTCCACATTTCCGATGAATGATCGATGTTAGATTCATTTGCACCTGACATTATGAAGATTCTTAAGAACGCATATAATTTCCGAAGAAATAAAATATTCCATATCAGTTGCTTTTTCACAAAATTTTCGCCTTTTTGTTGGTGCGATGGAAAAGTTATATCAACTATTTCAGTAGTGAAAACTTTTTTGAACGTTTCGCTGATCGATAAAGTCGCTGTACCTCTATGTAGTCCAGATTTTTGCCGAAGAATATTTTGAGTAGGAGTATGATGTTAATTGGTGGTGTTTTAAACGAAGTTTCGTCATTAGCTGTCAACCTTGCCGTCCATTATGATGGTTCAGTATTAGCTGCAATGATTTCAATCAGTTCATTAACATCGTGCTCTAACTCAGTTTCACTCTGATTATCTTCCATTAAATAAAGAAATATTATAATATTATTAAATTATATTTGAATTCATAACAGTGGGAAAAAATAATTGCATTTACCAAATTTTTCACGGTCCCTTATTTCTGAAAATCCCATTCTAGGTATATAGTCCTCATCATCACTATCTCGGGCATAATTTTCACCAGCAGTATCTTTTCCTATTAGTTCTCTCAAATACCTACCTCTTTAATAATCAATCTGTTAAGTTATTTATTTTATAAGTAAAAAATAAGCAACAATAATTACAGAAAATATTATATATATTATATAAATGCCAATGTTTATATGTAAATTTCAAAATATCTTGAAAATTCATCTACTGTTAAATTATCCATTATTTGTAACTATTTCTACGTTATAACAAGATAATTGCAAATACCACATACACACAGTGCGCACAAAATAATTTTTGAGTTGGTGTCCCTCTGCGACTACCAAGAAAAAATAATTTGAAGGGAAACATTCCCTAGCAATCTATTTCTTATAATACAAATATAAAGCTTGAGTATAAAATAAATTACAATAATAGTCACAACTTTCATAATTAATAGTTACAAAATGTCCATTGTATGAAAATGATCTAATTCTGTTAAATGGTTTAAAGGCGAAAATTATGTTTATAGTAAAGAAAATTATTTTGTCTCTAGTTGCTATAATTAGACATCAAATGTGCGTCGATATAATTTTACGGAAACGCTGTTTCAATCTATAAATGTTTATACTTAAAATATATAATTTTATACGCAAAAGTTATGCTTTTACACCAATAAAAGAAATACGTTATAACTTTAATGTACATGAATTAAAAGTTTTATTTAGTACAATTTAGCGGGGATAAGTTAAATTTACAATTAAAAATTTCAAATAAAACAAAAACATTCAATAAAATCCTGTAAAATTTATATGAATTACATATTGCAATTTTTCGATTTAATTTTATTCACGATTTTTTGTCTCAAAAGATTATTACATGCAAAAAGCAATAACATATATAAATGCATATAAATAATCTCAATGTATGAGACAAATTACTTAGGAAGGTATTCAAAATTACATATTTAATACCCGTTAATTAATGGTAAAAATATTGTGTAAAAGGGATGTTTTTTAATAAAATAAATGTGGTCGGAAAATGTTTTTTAAACACGGAATTCCATATGTATTTTTTCATTTATAGAAATAAAATTCAAAATTTCCCTTTAAAAGTTAAAGGATAACCCTTTACAAGTTCTAAATTATAATGAATATTGTGAAATTATTAGTAACATATTTGCTGAACTTTAACCATTTTGGCTTCGTCCCTATATTATTTTCCTATACCTTTCCTAATGTTTAATTAGTTGCTTATATATTATGAAACCACAACGTTCTTCTATTTTATAAATATACAGTCCATAACTCAAACTCTCATCAACGTAATGTGGCTATCTATATGACTTCAGCTTCCTCAAAAATAAATCGTGGAAAGAAATTCAGTAGTAGTTCAGAAGTTACTAAGAAAAACCAACTCTTTTCTTGAGATTTTATTTTATGTTATTCAAAAATTTATATCGTGTCGTAATTATCGTGTACATAATAAATGAATGTTTATATTTAAATTAATCCTTAAATAAAAGCTCAAACAAATTAATATTTACTGGCTTTCATTGAAATCCTTTAGAGTCCAACAGCGTTGGGATTTTACTTACATCTATTGACTAGCTTTAGTTACTAAATAAACAAAATTTTGCTATTTATATAAATTAGTAAAATCAAAAAAAAGGAAATGAATTATCCGAAAGAAGAAAACAAAACTTTACGTAATATCTCATAGAGGAGAAAAGTGCACTACTTACAAGTGATTGGAAGAATTAAAAGTTACTTACGGATTAACCGATAGTGCTTATTATCCAGAAAAATGTGCAGCTGTATTATATTTATTATACCACTGTTATAGTCCTAATTTTTTTTATACGAACCCTTTTCAAATCATACAGACAATGGAAAATGTGGTTTAAATTCAAAAACAAGGGAAATTCTTAAGCAATTGTTAAATACTTGTTTTAGAAAATAAAAAAAAGGTGTATTGTTTGGTATATTGCATCAGGATCCATGCATCTAGGCCAATAGCCTGATACATATTTCTAGTCAATATCAAAACATATCAATAAGTAATGTCTATAGAAAAGAAGAGAAAAAGAACAATAGGATCAATATCAACACATAACATTTTATATGCGTTTTCGCAACCACTCTAAATTAGATCAAATGGCGTCAAGAAAGATTTTTTGTCATAAAAAACGAATACGTGCACTTCTACCGCCGGTCACTACTGCACTGAACGCCGATCCAAAATGACTGCTGATTGGTGCAAACAAAACACAAATAGTATCTCTAGTTACTTGTATATGTGAATTACCTGATCCTGCCTCGCAATCCCGTTATGCCCTCCCCCTTTTCCCTCCACATACACACACACACACACACATATATGTATATATATATATATATATATATATATATATATATATATATATATGTGTGTGTATATATATATATATATATATATAAATATTTATTTTTAAATTTCTACGCCAAACACGATTTGTCAGTAAAACAGTTGTCAGCTGAAAAAACTGACGGACACGCGAGTCACATGGTTAGACTTTTTTTTTTTGTTTTTGGTATATGGCTCTCTAAAAACTCGGATTCTTATATGCCAATAGCTCGATATATATTTCTAGACAAATATTATTATCTAGATACACAAATTATCTGAGCTGTTTCTTGAAACTGAAATGTAAAAGAACTTCAAAGAACACAAATAAAAAAATGCTTGCTACAAAAATATTTGAAAAATGAATATTTCTATGTGTAGTAGAAGATTATCAGAGTAAAGATGAATTAAAAGATGTTGATGAACCTACTAAATGCGTTGCAGCTAATAATGAACCATCTGAGTCGATGATGACCTTTACAGTAAAAGATAAAAATCCTACAAAAAATAATTGACCTAAATAAATATAACATCAAACATTCTATGCTTTCTTGGAAATTCTTATAATATCACGTGCAAATATTTCTAATAACGATCATTCATGGAATAAGTGGAAGTCAACTTCCTCTCCATTACATTGAGTTACAATGGTAATCAGTTTTGGGGTAAAATAAAATTTATTCAATTCGATGATATGAATACTCGTGAAGTTTGTATCAAAGAAGATAAAGCCTATCCGTGATATATGGACAATATGAATGCCAACTTATCAACGCTTTACAAACCAATAGAGTGTTTGACAGTCCATGAGTAAATTTATTCTTATAAAAGGTGATCTGGATTCACTCAACAATTACCATCATAGCCAGCAAAGTATAGAACAAAAGCATGGTGGATATGCGACGCAGAAAATTCACTGAATGAATTAACGACCGACCGTGAAATAAATCAATTTTAAAGAATAGTAAAAGATTTAGCCGCACAAAGGATTCAGAAGAAATGTTTGAATGTCTAATTTTTTTATTAGAAACTTCAAAAGAAAATTAAAAAATATGTTCCTGTAGAGATGCAAAGATCTAAAAGTTGCAAAGAATTTTCCACTCAATTTGGATTTCACGAGAAAGTGACAACATGCGCTTATGTTCCAAAAAAGTGTTATACTTTTATCTGCGATGCACTTAGATATACCAGTTTGCAAAGATACAAAGAAGAAAACTAGAAATTGTTCAGTGTTACTTATATTAAAACACAGATTGGAGCCGATACAACGGATTGAATGTTATGACGTTACATGACTCACAGACGGATTAATCGATAATCTCTCGTTTTTTTGTAATATTTCGAATGTCGTCAGTCATGAAAATTACATAATTAATCGTAAAAATGATAACGTGTTAAAAAAAGAGACAACTCAACATCGATTACGATAAATAAGTGAAGGATTGTTTATACCAACGATTGAAGATAGATCTCAAAATATTCAAATCATGAAAAATTTCACTACAATGATTGCGACCGAAAGCATTTATGGAAAACCAGTGAATCCCACATGCAGAGCAATAACATCAACAGAGTCTATTCAAATAACTGATTCACTGGACGAAAAGTTTTTGTAAGATTTTATTATCTATATTACAAGGATGTCTATAAAAAACGTAGTAAGACGGGAAAATCATGTAAAAATTGTACTGAATTGTTTTGTGACGAACAATTAAGATCAATAACAAAATATGACGCATGATTGCAAGAATAAATTCCATATAAGGACCGTTTATATACAAATTAAAATGAGTCATTAAAAGTTCAATGCCTACATTTATTTGTATTTAGAATATTGTTTTCTACACCTAAAGATTAGTTTAATTATTTATTACTATGCAATTCTGTAGGCCTATTAAGTTCTTGCAAATGGCAGTTGGCGGGGTATTCGGGCATTGATCAAGTCAATATTTGTTATACTCGGGTTAATCGAATTTAGCCCTTAACTTTATTTATTCTTTCTGCATATTTAAATATCATTATGTATATGAATATCATGACTGTGTCCTTCTTATTTCTATAATATTTTGTGTTCCCTTTATTTAATGTAAGTTGCTTTGATGGAAAATTATATCATCAAGGAAAAATTAATAGAAGAATACGAAGAAAAATTAAACTTTCATTGTTTCCACCCCTGTTTTAATGTTCTAATTTATTAAAGAAAAATTTTAATGTGAATGTTTTTTAATAGGTCGCAGAATGAAATCTTAAACGAATGGCTTTAAAGTGTAATCTCTCCAATTTAAAGTTTACTGTATTACAGATTGTTCTAATTATTTTAAATTAAAACTATCCATATATTTGGGCAAATATATGTTCTCCAAAAAAAAAATTAGAGGAAATCTTATAGAAAAAGTGGTTAATGGAAAATCTTAATGCAAATATCGACTATAAAAAAGTAAATCTTCGCTACTGCCATTTTTTACATTTTGAGAAATGTCTAAATTGAAATCTTTTGAATTAATTTTCTATGGCATTGAATAAAATCCTTAATATAAAAATAAGTTCGTCGAGTTCAGTTATAATGTTAAGTACACGCTTTATTTTTGTAAGAAAAAGCCCATATATTGATGGTTATTTCATAATTATCCCGATACTTTTATCAATAAAGAACTGTATATCCACTGTTCTAATTTATATTCAAATACATTTTAGTGTAGGGGTATTAAATTATTACATAATTTGACCTACTTTTACACGATATTAATGAACCATAACGATATTAATAAACCGTAATGGTATAGTCGTATAGTTATCAAATGATACCAAAATGGATATCATTGGTTAGAGATTTTAAATCAAATTGAAATTTATTTTGCCATTTTTAACTTTTAGACTTTTCACTTTCTTATCCTCTGAACCTAAATGCAATTATTTGCTTGAATGTAATACTGAAGCGTGTCTTGATTTTCCTTTACTCTTTTCTAATAATGCTCTCTATCATTTGTATACAAATAAATTCATCAAAACAACTCGGGGATAGAAAAAAATATGGTATTAGATTAATGACAAAACTTGGGTTTAATACTAGGATTCTGGATATGCAAAGTAAATTCAGAACAGAAAAAAGAGTTACTTTTATAAATAAATTGTTATTTTAGGTTTATTTTATCAGGATCTTAGCTACTTATTAATGAATATGTGTAATTACAAAGCCCTTATTGATTAGCAGGCCATATTTTCATAAAGTTGGCCACGCTCGTAAATTTAATGACAAATTTATTTTGGTCTGTGTTTAACATTGAAATTAAAACCGAATTAACTAGTTTTTAATCAAAATCAAGGGCAATTCGGCTTCATTTTTATATTGATAATTATCAATCTTGGCTCTACGATTACATTAAAAATACGTGTAGTTGAAAGAGACAGTGGCAAAACCCCTAACCCTGTTGTAAGCGCTTAAGAACCATTAAGTTATTTAGGGCAAAATGCATTAAAATGAGCAGAAAGAGAAGAAATAACATGTAAATATGTTTCTCCGCCTTTATCAGAGCAATAAAGTAAAATATTGGCCTTGCAAATTCGACACAAATATATTAAGTTATTTCATTAAAACGTCCTCAAATGTTCCTGTTCCAGATACCATGTTAAATTAGAAGTGATAGTCTATCCGTGATTTGTTATGAGCAATTTCCAACATCTGAAATACATAGAACTAAAATTAAAATAATTACTTTTTCATAATATTTAAAACTATGAACAATTTTATTTTAATCTCAATCTTACTTTTGTCCCTAAACTTATAAAACAAATCTTAGCAATTGTTTTTAACCCTTTCCAATTTGTTTTTAACAAAAGATTCAAAAATCTGAGTTCAAAACCATTTTCATATAATGCACAATTTCTATTTCATTCATTACCTACAGAGTAAAAGCATAACTGGAACATTTGAAAACTTAGTGGTAGAAATTAAATAGGCTAAACGTCAGAGGCCACAGACCGTAAAAGTGATGAAGTGCCGCGCCATATTACCATAATTGGGCTACCGTTTTCTAATAAGTAATAGAGGCCTTCCATTCACGAGTTTATCTCGTAATTACGGATCGTTACAAGTCGAGACCATTTTCACTGTACAACAACTCAGGAGTTATTATTATCGAGAATTGGATCCAACGGGTCAAAGTGAGTAAAATGTATTGGTGATGAAAATTAACCTTTTTTTTCTTCTTGTGTGTTGATGTATTTTCTAATAAAACCCACTTTTTTCCCTGATTTTTTAAAATATTATTCTCACAAAATGTTCAATAGAATATGAAACTAAATATTTTAAATGGTTTGTAATTTCAAATACGACGAATGTAATTTTAAACACGCCGCGCTGCTTTACTACCGGTGCCAACAAAGGGATGCACTACAAACAACAATTACGCGCCCGTGCCGTTCCCTTTTTGTTAAGGTCAGTGAAAAAAATAATGCAAACGGTGTTTAGGTTATATTTATATTAAAATTTTATTTACTTGGTTTGAAAAAAAAAACTATCCATGTCGTAATTCTTTATTTCACTATTTTAAATTATTTTATTTTTCACAACTAGTGCTGACTGGGCTTTCATTTAATGTGAAGCGGTCAAATCCCCATTGTTTATCGTCTTGTTCCGGATCCTACGAACTTAATTCCATGAAATTTCTCTGGACATCAAACGACATGTTGACCTCCGATGTTGTCAGTTAAGGAGTTTAATTTCGTGTCTTTATATAATTAGGATTTTGTTAGTGAAGAAGTTAACATTGAAATAACGTAAGCTCGTGAGTAAAGATCGGTCGATTTATAACTCAGGTTCTTGTTTCAATTTTAATTGCATTCAACATTAATTATTTCCTTCAAGAGGACAAATTAATTTACCCGTTCTAAGTAAATTCCATAACCACACTTAATCGCAGGTCTACAGATCGAATAGTTATTTAGATATTTCGGGGAAAATGGAATATTTAACAATTGAATATCATGGATATAAGAAAATTGAGATAGAATGAAGTAAAAATTATTGTTGCACGATGAAAAAATTTTCGTGAAAATAGTACGATTATAATCGGCATACCTACTATATATTTTTTCTTGTAGTTTATTCGTTTAACATAAATTGGAAATGTTTCGCTGATAAAAAATTAAATCATAAATAACCATTTCTATAAATGTTAATAAAATATTTCATTATATTGTTTTGACACTATCGATACCTAATTAAAAAAATGGTGAAGAATATTCTTGTTTGCAAATAACTCAGAGATAAATGTTAATAACTTACGCAAGTAAAAATTAAAAGGTTAGTTTTTTTCCGAGTATGTCTGTATCAAAACAATGTTTTCTATTTATTTATATAAAAATAATAATTTTATTTTCAAATAATATCCCTAAAATATATATGGGTGTTTCCAAAGAGATACACATGTATTGATGGTTTTCAATCTAACAGTTTGCATTTTTCTATTATTAAGTGGTTTTGTGTGAGGTCAGACTGGATTTCTAAATATTCGCCGGTATACCAGTGTATTTGCCGTCGCTCTTGTAGTCCCGGAATCAAAACAAAAAAGGTTCAGATAAAATTTCCATTTTTCAAAAACAAATTTTCATATCTATGAAGATAATATTTCTTAATCAACAAAGTTCAGTTACGGAGAATTTACAAATATTTTATTTTTCATACTCATTGGTTATGACAAGAAACTTGAGATTAGTATTGTTTGAGTGTGGAAAATATATTTCGTTTGATCTATGATTACATTTAATAATTAACCATACGGAAATGCCAATCTCATATTTCTTAACTTGTTTCTTTATCCAATTATCATTTAAATACCCAAATATTATTCAATATTGACTACATTATGCATCACATTCTGCATTAGTTATACCAATTATTATAATTAGTGTCACCGATCTTTAGCAGAACAGTTTAAACCTAGTTCAGAATATCTGTAGCAGCTACGACTTGAGAATATTTTTGGGACTGTTATTCATCCCTGATAGGAGATAGGATACATTTTTCCTATAAATGGTAATGTAATATTATTAAAAGCAGCGTTCATTAACTTTATTAAAGGCCAATTGACTAAAGATTACTTGAATAACACCCATGAAAACAATTAGTATATTTCCTGATAGTTTGATAATCATAATATCGATATATGTCAAATCAATTATTGATAATTCTACATTTATACATGTGAGCTGTTTACACCATAATTTCAGATTGAATGAAATTATAAATTTTCTGTAGATTTGATAGTTCCTCCCAACTTGCCTGTCTGTGAAACATATAATCTAGAAGTGTTTTTTTCGAACCTAGTTATAAAAAGTATTTGGGAGCTCTAGACATTGTTTCCAAACAAGCACAATTTTGTTAATTAGTATCTTCAGTAATACTTTGAATCCCACGCTAACAAGGTTAGATTTATAATAATAATTAGACATTGTAGACAGGTTAGATAGACAGAAATGACAAGTTATATAGACATAATTCACAGGTTTGACATGTAATAATAATTATAATATCATTTATTTGTGAATATAAAATAAAACAGGTAAAGTAATAGACATGTACAGAAATTTGCTAATGACAAAATAAAAATTAAGTTATACGCCTTACTTTAATTTTTCAATTTATATAGGTCACTATATAAGCATAAATACTCACATATTCGTGTGCATATTACCTACATCCTATCGTACACATCGTGGGCGAATAATCTCCGAATTATAATTTAAAAATTTCACATCATAATTTGATTTAAAAAACATATATTATAAATTTTGATAAGTAAAACCTAATATAATTTTCTATTTATTAAGGTAAGCCCATAAAATTAACTTTTACAGTTTAATTTCGTTACAAATTATTGTTTACAGAAACAATTAAATGTGATGGGCTTAAGTACGGGCATGCTGCTGATTTTAACTCGATTAGCTTTGAGAGATCCACAAAATTAATTTCCAATTTTGTGCAGTACTTCATTATATATTCTTAAGCACAATATTATTAGAGGTTTATTAAGAAATTATCATTTATCAAATTTTCAATTAACATTCGATATCCCGATTTTGCATCTATATATCATAAAGTACATAAAGTACTTTGTCATTAATTTATATTTTTTGTTTGAGATTACCTGAAATATATGAATGGTTACATCTTTAGTATGCTCAAAATGATTATATTTTCGAATTAAAATTTCAAAAGTCTAGAAAATATATACAGATTTTGTTCTAACATCATAACCGTTTTAAAAGAACTATTCGTATAAACACAATGAAATGAAACTACATGACGGAGTATTATTTCTACTTTCTTCAAGTTCTTTATCACGACCTAGGTTTCCTTGTATTACAGCATATTCAGGTGGGCTATTAGCAAAGATCTTTGAAGAATTTTTTTGTTAATAGTCCACCTGAAGATGTTGTAATATAACGAAACCTAGGTCGTGGTAAAGAACTTAAAGAAAGTAGATATAATACTCCATCACGTAGTTTCATTTCATTGTGAATAATGAATTTCTACAAAATTAACGCCAAATGTATTCAATATTCGCCAATGTATAAAGTCACGCGTTCGAAGCAAGAATATTTTTAATACAACATTAACTTATTTATTTATAATAAATTAACCATATCAATGTTTTCACATAGAATATGTGACTAATTTTCCAACAACAGTTTCATGTTTATACAAATTTAGTTTAAATTAATTTGTTATATACAATTTACAATTATATGAACTGAACAGACAAAATACAAAATATAAGTTTGCCAAATTTATAAATATTTTAAAGGAATTTTTAATCTAATATGACAAATTAAAAAAAAGCTTTCTTGAGCGTACATAGCGACGTAAAAAAAAGGTTCATATAAAATAATTTAAGCACTTTGAACGTGTTTTCTGTAAGATTTTGATAGTCTTCACATTTTTGCGCACGTCTTAATAATAAAGGAAGGGAAAAACCTGCGTTAAACTTATGGATATAATATAATAAATTTAACCCTTTTTAAATATTGAATGCTCGACGTTAAATTAAATATATTGATGAAACAAAACGTAGGTAGATTTATCGTTCAGCTAGTGGATTGAACTGCAATCAATGCAATAAATTAAATAACGGTACCTTTATAGGCATTAACGAAAACAGTTTTTATATGTAGCAAATTATTTTATTTCGAGAAAAAGAAATCCTGGCACCGTAATTTCTAAAAAGATAATACAATCTGACGGCCGCTTCCACAATTATCTAATAGCACGGTAAATTTCCTGGAATAAGCTAGGGCAAGAATATTATGTACATGTGAAGTTTTTAATCAACAAAAAGCATCTTTATTTCTCCAGTTATAATTTTTTATGGCTTCAGTGATACCACTATAAATATTAACGGATACTTTATTCCTACAAAATGTATTATGAAGACAATGTAAGCCATACTACGAACAATTCATTTTATCTTTGCACACTTTGCAGGTAGCACCTGTCAGTTATACGCTCGACTGAAGCATGGCGTATTATGAACTTTCTTACGGCAACATTTTGGTCACATATTTCAATGTATTATTTATATGCTATTATAACACGATTAGTTTAACCTCATAAAGAATATGGGCTACTTGTTAAAAAGAACCGACACCACGGGATATTCCGTCTGGTTTCTATAAAAGTGACTCAGCTTAATGTTACTTTACCCATTTTTAACACATTTACATATGCCCACAGTTTGAATGCCCACTATTAATGGAATGCAAGAATCATAACAAAATATTTACTATTCATATTTTCATTCTGATAAGGCCTTTTCAAAGATATATGCGAAGGTTCATAAATTGATATTTATTTATGGGTACTCTTTATTTCGATATAATTTAACTGGTATATAATTTTATCCTATATAATCCTGAATTGATTATACAATCCTTCCAAAAATTTGGGAATTTCCTACGATAGTAACGTTAATAAAAGAGCAAAAATGACTTCATTCGTACTCATATACTTATACACGAAAACTTACACATATACACACATATATGTGTGATTTAGTTAACAGTATAATAAGCTTGTTTCTAGTAGTTCCCAAGTTTTAATAAAAATAACGAGCTCTGGTTAAAGCAATTAAACTAAAAAGTGAACTTAAATGCTCATAATAACCAGTGAACCATCGTAAAACGACACTAACTCGGGAAAATGGTTATGTAGACGGGTAATAATTTCTTTAATTAGTAATTACAATTCCTGAAATGAAAGTTAGGAAATGTTCTGGAAAATATTTATTCACATTATTTCTCTCTAAAATACCGTAAATATTTAATGTTATGTTTAGTGTGGTGTAGAATTGAAATATTTTTATCTTAGTAGAATTTAATATTAAACTTTAAAATAATTTTGCCATCATATTCCTACTATCTTCAGTTTGTATATCAAGGAAATATTACATGCATGAAATTTATGCGTGTGTGTTATTTAAACAATATTATTATAAATAAAAGAAAATAACACATTTTCAAATATTATAAATGTGTAACAAATTGAATAAAGCCATAAATGGATACGGACGAATTTCGTTATATTGTTCGTTTGTTCATTTTTTTATATATTCATAACCATTCTACCTGTCCCAGAAGTGTGTTTTTATTATTATTACAGATTTGTGTATGTATACGTATTTAACAAGTATGAAGATAAGAGATATATTATTGAATAATTCCTATCTTAAAAGGAGAAAAGGAGTTTTAAAAATGGAATATTAAAACAAAGCATTTATTAATTTTGAGGTTCTTTAGTCCTGAATACACCCATAATATGGCCTGGATTAAATATGGCCTAGTTTTGATGATAGAACCTGAAAAATTTAATTATGTTGCAAATTATTAACAGTATACATTATATAATTGAGGGTTATTTAAAATAATCAAGGGTTTGTCATAAAAAGTACTACTTCCGGATACCCGATGTAGGTCAAGGTTGACGAATGAAAAGTACAGAAAAGTGACCTCAGCTTAGGGAGGAAATCCAACAAGAAGGATAACAATGGCTAGAACTTGGCGAGTGGAAGGGAAACCGATCATTGTTTAGCTTAAAGTTAAGGTGCAATATGTGTATCAAGGTAGTGGGTAAATACTGCGTGTGTAAATACTAAAGATTGAATACAACTTTAAGTATGTTTAAATCGTCACGCTTCTGGAAAGTTAGGTTCTAGAAGCCTGACGATTTAAAAATAACTAAAGTTTTATCATACTTCTGAAATAGTTATTTAATTTGGTTTGTTCCCTTGTGCCGGAAAATGAAATATTTATAAAACTTTATATACAAGGAATTAATAGACTTAAGTTTTCGTTCTTCTATAATATATTAAAGCATACGGAAAAAATACACATTTCTTCAACGCGGAAAATTCGAAAAAATGTTCGAGACCCGCTATTTCCTATCGCTAATTTTTATAAAATCCATAGAACAGTGTAGATTTAAGTCAGACATATTGGTAAAATTGAGTATAAAAAGCTAACCTAATCGTTTATACCCAAACTTAACACTAGGGGGCACGCCCGGGGCCATGTGCAAGTCAGTGTTTTGCTTTGAGCAATCAATTAGCGAATTGAAATTCTTTGACCTTGCGCGCCTAACAATCAATCTACGCGGTTAGTAGTTCGCAGGCACTCGCTTGATACTGTTGATTGCGCTGTGAGTCTTTGAAGTTGTTTTAAGTATATACGATCACACGCTAACATTTTTGGAACTTTTTAGTGCATATTTACGATATATATTGTGGTAAGTATTTATAATTATTATGATTTATTTATGTTCTATTTTGTGAATTAAATTAGTCATTTTATTTGTTGATAGACAACAAATATGCCGTTACCGCCGGATGGAATTGAACAATTAAGACTCTAGAAAACCTTAGCTACTGATTATTAAGAATTTTATTTGGTTTATTTTGTAAATTCAATCAGTCACTTTATATGTTGATAGACAACAAATATGCCATTATCACTGGATGGAATTGTACAATCATGGCTTTAGGAAACATTGGCCATTGATAATATTAGTGACAGCAAAGCGGAAGAACAAATTTCAGAAGATGAACCCACCATTAACCCTCCGCATGACTCTGGTACGGATCAAGAAATGATACTGGTGAGTAACGAAGGGAAAGAACCTGGCTTGGAACAAGGTATTTTCACCGAAAAGAGTGACAATGAAGACGATGTGCCTCTATCAATTTTACGGGAATACAAAAGTCGGAATGGTACAGCCTGGAAAATACAACCTTTTCCGTCAACACGGCGTCGTGCTTACAATAATATCAATCGAACTGCGGAAACAAAAGAGGCTGAAAAGGAAGTAACTAGTGCTCTAGAATGTTTTGAATTATTCTTTGACCCACAAATTTTTCAGATACTTGTGAACCACATTATAATTTATATTGATAAAATCAAAGATAATTACCAAAAAGAAAGAGATATAAAGCCGATAGATCGAATTGAGATGGGGGCGTTTGTTGGTTTGCTTTTAGTTGTCGAAGTGAATTGATCAAGGCGCCAAAATTTTCTAGATTTTTTGGACAACGCTACTACGGCACTAGAATTGAATTGGTATACACTACAAAATCTGTAAATCGATTCAAGTAAGCACTTCGTTTTAATGATTTTCGAGACCATCCGCACCGTATACAAAATGATAAACTAGCGGCTGTAAGAGAGAGTGTTGAAATAATCATAGGTCACTGCCTCAAATATTACACACCGCCTGAAGATTTTGTGTTGGTTGAGCAACTGGCAGCTTTTCGAGACCTGTGGGGCATTCATTATGTATTTACAAAAAAAGCCAGCAAAATTTAGTATTAAATTGTTCATGCTTACAGATGTTAAGTATCCCTACGTACATAATTTAGAAGTTTACGTAGTCACTATGGACAACGGATTGGATTCAGGTAGTCAGTCAGGAGCTACTAAATAAAAAATTATGATTATATTATTGCAATGCATCTACATTGAAAATAAATAAACCGAGTGACTGACGATTGTCGACCGTTGAAAAGAGCTCACTATTATATTTTCAGAAGAAATGTAACTTAGTACGTTATACCAAAAAAAAGGAAATGGTGTTGTTGCTACCCACGATGCACAATGACGACATAATCGATTATGCTACCGGTGAAGCTCGCAAACCAGAAATACTCACCTTTTATAATGATTCAAAGTATGGGGAATATATAGTTGATAAAATGTATCAAAAATTTGATATCTCACACAACAGAAGACGCTGACTGCTATCTATATTTCACGATCTCCTAAATGTTAATAAAATCAACGCTTTAGTCCACACCAGCTAAATGAAAAATTATCCGACAACACTTCCTACATAACATTTCTTTGGGAATGGTAAAACCATTCATGAAAAGTTTTCTATTTTATTATGTTTTTAATACCCGCCTAATTTAAATTATTTAATAGAACATAAAAATGTATGAAGGAAATTTAAAAAAAAACTATATTTTACTACTTGATGTGCATAATGCAAAAAATATATTTTATTAGCATAAAATAACATAGAATGGATTGGTTCACGGAACTGTGAACGGAATGCGAACACATTTCACCAATTTTAAAATATGATCTTTTAAAGTGATAATTTTGATTGAAATGTATTTCCTTTGAATTTCGGTGTCGGTGTGCGTCACTAATGTTTTACACTTTTTAAAATAGTTTAACCATGATAGGAAATTCCGCAATTAATTACAGTCTCATGATAGCTTTGATTATATTTTTAAGCCGTAATTATGACACAAAAGGGCATTTTGGGCGCTAATAAGCAATGAATGAAGGAGCAGTACTACTTATTGCATTCGATCTACGTCTAGAGTGTATGTTACAATGCAGGGGAAAATGTATGATACGCGGATAATAATACGAGCCACGTCTACTTACCATCTCTGGTATATTATATGCTTTGTGAATCTATGTTTAATTTCTTAATATAAGCAGAGTTTACATGGACTGTTCGTCTCGTATTACATATGAATCGAATTTCCCAGAAGTTTTTTATATATATTATAACTGGACAATCGTTTTCTGATCGCATGTATTCAAGATACTCTGCTTTAAGCATACTTCTAGTTTAAAATAAAAATGGGTTTATTGATTAGGGTGACAACATACACACACACACGCGCACGCGCATACGCACACACGCGACGACGACGACGACGACGACCAAATTATCAACGTCGGCTAAAAGTGAAATAATCATACGATATCTAAAGAAACTAATAAACACAATTAGAATTGGTACTACATTTCTGTCTACATGTAGATCTACTCGTATATTAACGTATAAAGATACCTAGTATTTCTATTATTATTAACAATAATAACATTATTTTCCCGTATAAATGCATTATATCAAAGACGAAAAAATATTCCAAATTTCTCTTAAATTTAGATAAAGAATCATATATATGATATAATTTTGTGGTAAATGTTAGGTAAACTTGTAGTGTGCAGTTCTATTTTAAGGTTACCAGTTTAGTTCTCTTGGAGATTTTAAAATTAACTTATAAATAATTCTTAATTACAATAGTTAATATTTCCATACAAATATTTTTGAATGTTAATATTTAAAATATTATAAATTAATATGCATTAATATTATGCAAGGCCTGAAAATATCACGTTAAACTACTTTTGAGGAAAATGTCTCTGATACGTAGATGAAGTGACACGTTAGTGATCTTATGGAAGTTCCGTTTTTTGTTTTAAGCTATGGAACCCCTAAAGGAAAGTAAAAATGTGTATTCAAAAGATATAATATATACCTAATTTATTTGCTTTCATTTTCAAAAGATCTAAATCAAGCACCATAGGTGAAATTCTACCATATGTTACATTTGATGTAATGTGTATAATTTTATGTGTGTTAATTAGGAAATATACATACATGTATGGTATGTTTTGTATATTTACTTAACATTTTGAATATATCAACAAATAAATTTCCAGTTAAATTTCTTACATACTGTGTTTATTTTCAATATTTTCTTGAAATTAGAAGTAGAAATTTTCAACGGAGAGAAATTACTTTCCAAATTATCAGCACAATATCCTTCCTAATAACACTTAAAAGAAAATAAGTACTTGCTTATCAACTATTTACTGGTGTTAAAATACTATGAAGAAATGATTGTTTTAATATGAATATAATTATAAAAATCACAGTAAATTATGAATCGGCGAAATTCGCTGAATTTTTGATATGTTATTCAAACTATAAATATCTAACTTATTTTAAAATTGAAAATTATTTACCGTATAGTTTTGGTATAAATCGCTCTGAAAATGTATACAATTAACGTTACAGGAAAAGTGGCTATTTCACCACACTTTATTTTATTTGAAAAATTTGTCTAATATGTCCATTTGTCAAAAAAAACAAAGTGAATGTAAAATGATGTTATATTAATATTTCAAAATAAAAAAATTATTGACCGTTTAATTTTGCTTAAATCTCAAAATTGTGCAATTAAAATAAAAGAAAAGTTGGTGTTTCATCACATTTCATGTTATTTAAAAAAATGCAAACTTTCAAATATAACATATATTATCGGTTTGAAAAACAAATAATTAATTTTAAATAAACGATTTTGTGATAATTTTTCGAGCTTAATATCTCACAACAACTACCTTACAATTAAATTTAATATACTTAATTAAACTTTTCAGACTTTCCTCTTGATTTCTTGTAATAAAGCAAAGATAACATTTTCATATATTTTTTAAAACGTTTATATAATGGCGGATATAAATAATAGGAATTTTCCTATATTTTGAATGTCAATATTTAACTTGACAATGTATACAATAGTATTATAGCTAAATATTTTTTTGGCAAGTATACTATATTATCATGGAAAGTATATATTTACTATGCATTAATTCCCATGAAATTAATAATAGTACATGAACTATGCCCTACATTATATCGATACAACTAGGGTTATATATAAACATGTACATAGAAACTATGATTATACAATATTTGTTGTAATTAGAAAAAGCTTTGTTTGAATGTAAATTTATTGTTACAATTTGCAACAAAAATCATCTCATCATAAATCTTTGACATAGGCTGATAATGAGTAAGTTATTTTCATCGTTACATAAACCGGCAGAAATTAATTTATTATCTAATATATATATTACGAATAACACTTTAAAATATTTCCAACGTAGAATCATATGAACTTATGGCCGTATGATGAATTATTACATGTTTAAAAATAACAGGTATTGAGGTATTATTATTTTCAGCATATTTCCATAGACGTCCAAAGAAAAATTGTAGATTTACATAGGTTAATAAATTAAATTGAGGTAGTAAAACTTTTGAGAGTTTCTTAAGATATTCTTGATGAGGAAGCAAATTGCCATCGCAACACTAGATATTTCCTAACAGAGGGAAAGGGCTTTCAATACCTAAATCATATTTCTAAATCATCGTTTTTATACCCCCTACTATTGACTTATACGATTATACGCAAAAAGGAAAATTAACATAGTCTAATATTTTAACATTCCCCCACCCAATTAGCACCCTCTGAGAACCTCATTGCATCACATCTGAGACCCTCAATGGAACATTATCGCTCCATATAACTTAAAACCTATAATCTACAATATTACCGCCCCTATTTTTCCTATTCTATAGTTCAAACATTTCAGCCAACTTGCCCTAACAACATTGACAGAGCCCAAAGCGAAACAAAAAACAGATCTGTCATTGAAGCTGTATAAATTAACGGTTCTACATGTCCACCATTTCGCCTAGGTACTTCGTTTTAATGCAAATATTTAAAGCGGGAACGTTTTTCGTGCCCCAAAATGAGTAAATATGTTTTTGCAAATAAATAAAACATTATCACGCGACTAATGTATTGTTGGTGACCCGCTGTGCACTCCATTATTCCAATTTACTATGCAATACAGCAAGTCAATGGAATTTAATGTTCACTGACAGCATGCGCGCCAATTTTGCGTAGTGGTCGAGCTTGGAGCAGTTGTGGTATTAAGTTTCCAGTAAATGTTATTTAAAATTTAAGAACAGTTTACGTATAAAGTTTAATTGCTTTACGTACTGTAACTGTGTAACTCTTACATATTTATAAAAATAACATATTAATTAGAAACTATTCTTAAATATTGAATAATATGGTAATAAGAAATTTCGTACTACGCTTCTGTCATAAATAACTAATCGAATATTATATATAAAGCTCAATATGCCTGAAAAATGAATGCCGTTGATAATGTTTCATTGAAAGTTTGCATTTTTTTTAAATAACATGACATGTGATGAAACACCAATTTTTCTTTTATTTTAATTGCACAATTTTTAGATTTAAGCAAAATTAAACGGTAAATATTTTTTTTGTTTCGAAATGTTAATATAACATAATTTCATATTGACTTTTTTTTTAGACAAACGCGTTTTTCAAATAAAATAAAAATGTGTTGAAATAGCCACTTTCCCTGTAATGTTAATTGTATAAATTTTCAGAGCGATTTTTACCAAAACTAAACGGTAAATAATTTTCAATTTTAAAATAAGTTAGATATTTATAGTTTGAAACATATATCAACAATTCAGCGAATTTCGCCGATTCATAATTTACTATGATTTTTATAATTATATTCATATCAAAACAATCATTTCTTCATAGTATTGTAACACCAGTAAATTGTTGACAAGCAAGTATTTAGAATTAATTTTTTATTACTTACGTTTAATTACATTACATAATAACTTATGTTTAATTTTTATTACTTACGTTTATTTATGTATTTATTTCCTTTTAATTGTTATTAGGAAGGATATTGTGCTGATAATTTAGAATGTAATTTCTCTCCGTTGAAAATATTGAAAATAAACACAATATGTAAGAAATTTACCTGGAAATGTATTTGTTGATATATTCAAAATGTTAAGTAAATATACAAAACATACCACACATGTATTTATATCTCCTAATTAACACACATAAAATTATACATATTACATCAAATGTAACATATGGTAGAATTTCACCAATGGTGCTTGATTTAGATCTTTTTAAAATAAAAGCAACTAAATTAGGTACATAATATATCTTTTAAATACACATGTTTCCTTCCCTTTTGGGATTCCATAGCTTAAAACAAAAAACGGATCTTCCATAAGATCACTAACGTTTCACTTCATCCGCCTATCAGAGACGTTTTCCTCAAAAGTGGTTTAACGTGAAATTTTCAGGCCTTGCATAATATTAATGCATATTAACTTATAATATTTTAAAGGTTAACATTGAAAAATATTTGCATGGAAATGTTAGCTATTGTAATTAAGAACTAGTTATAAGTACTAAACTAATAACCATGAAATAGAACTGCGCACGACAAGTTTATCTAAAATTTACTCCAAAATTATATCAATTATTCTATATCTAAATTTAAAAGAAATTTGCAATATTTTTCCGTTTTTGATGTGATAAATTTATACGGGTAAATAATGTTATTATTGTTAATAATAATACTAGAACTACTAGGTATCTTTATATCTAATGATAATCAAAAACTGGATTAAAATTCAATAATGAGTATTAATTTTTGAAAAGAAATAAAAAGTTTAAACAAACGTGTATTTTTTTAAGAGAAATGCAATTTATACAGAAAATAATTCCTTGAAAACATAGGAAATATTTCAAAGTAAAAATAATAACTTTCATTAATATTAACATGATTTAAAGAACAGATAAAAGTAATTATCTCACATGGTCTTCAATTCTTGCTATGAAATTATGTCACAATCTACATAAAACTAAATAAAAACAAAGTCTTTATTTATTACTAGTGGTTACAATAATTTATTTCTATTACAAAACTTCAATAAATAAAAATTAGTTAAAGTCTCGAAAAACAATTTTCTAATCTTTAACTAATTTATGCATACAATATCACAGAAATCTAGAATGACGTCAAAGGAAATCAGAAAGGAATATGAAGCGTACAGTAAGATCTCAATCACTCAATGGTAATTGTAATCAACACATGCTTTTAATTCGCGTGCTGAACAAGCTAAAGTTTGATCTTATCAATGATATGAAAGAGAATTGTTTGCTGTAGTCAAGTAACTTTATAAAATTTATTGCGTTGATGTAAATATTGTTACCCTTTAATATAATAGCATATCAGATTCATTGTGCATCTCAAAACATTAGTAAACCTAATTTCGAGAATTCTGCTTATTAATTATGATTTGTAAAATTATTATCACAATTTTTTAATATTTTTATATAAAGAATTAATATAGTGATATGTCTTCAACCAAATTACGTATATTCGATACTTTCGTCATTACTTCACAAGAATCGAAATCGCGAATCCTAAAGGTAATGTCTTTCAGGGTCTATGGGATATATGTCGATGCCTTGTAAATAATAATGTAACATTTTAAATGATTGGTTATATCTAGTATAACATCGCCGTAGGGCGTTGGATAGATCACAAGGCATGCGACTTTTGACAGCACGGCGCAATGTGGGGATCTAGATTCGATTCCTGGCCGCTCGTCGAGCGGGGCTGTATTGGTATTGTGGCTGTAAGAGATCGCACTCGTAACAATAACTCATTCATATGTATCTATAATATATACTAAAATACTTAAATACATAAATAAATAACAAATTGTGTTTGATTCCTGTAACTTAATACAAAAAGATACTTAAGTATTTCGTTATACCTTTGATAACCGGAATAAACAATGAAATATTCTTATGTCCTACTCATATAAACAACGATGTATTTCTTCGCCGTCACTACACGTATTAAAAATATTTTTAAAATTGTCACTTTAATACCGTTAAATTAATAATCGGGCTTTGAGTTATCCGAATATACATAGTATAATCATGGCTCACTTTCTAGATACTTACCATTAATAAATCAATAGAATTATATTTTAATGAATGTAGAAGTAATAAAAAAAGGAACTTTAAAAATTAATTCTAAAATATTTTTAATTTTAAATTATCACAAAAGTATTTGGAAAGTAAATTTATTGAATCGATTCTGTAAAGATTTAATAAAATAATAATTGAAATTCTTTCCGCAAAATTAAGAAACAAATAAGAAAAACTGCATCAAAACTCGTAAAGTATAAATATAGTTGTAATCAAACGTAAAGAGGATATTCGTATTAACGTATATATTTTGATAGAAATACTTGAAAGAAATCTACTTTTCTTGTATAACTATGTGAATGAAACATGTGTTACTTCTGTAAATAATATATTAAGTGAGGTAAAGCGCAAAGAGACCTTCTTAATTGGAGATACGGACCGGGAACTTATTCCTCAGTCGCTTACAAAAGCACTTTATACGTACCGAAATGTCACGGAGCTACGTTAGAGTTGCTGCTAAACGACTTACACGTTTTTGCTGTAATTAATACCTTTCGATTTATGGGGGTCATTATTTACCTGTAGGTAACGTTTGTATTTTTGGAGTTTAATCTTTAAGAATCGATTCATAAAAATTCATACCGGGCGTTATATATGAATATGGCGCCCGGTATGAAGTTTTATGAGGAGTAAAATCTGAATTTCAGAGAGTTAAAAAAAGGGTAACAGTTAATAAGTTTGTATGAAAGAGGTAATCTCCGAAACTACTGATTCGATTCAAAAATTATTTCACAAGTATTTAGAGAGGACTTTCAGGATGGACATCGGTTATATATAAACTTTTTGAAAGAAATTTCACAAATTATAAAAAAGTTAAATTCTGTAATTTTGGATGTAGGAGGTAATCTCCAAAACTTCTCATCAAATTTCAAAGATTCTTTTACTAATACTTAGAAAGACCTTCAAGACATAAGTAGTATATTATCACGTTAAAAAAGTATAACCATTAAGTAAAGTTTGTAAGTTTGGATGTAGTAAGAAATTTCCAAAACTACTCATCCGATTTCAATAATTCTGTTAGTAATATTTAGAAAAGACCTTCAGGAAAGACATAGATTGTATATTATCCAGTTAAAAAAGATTTCATATATCATAAAGAGGTTAAGTTTGTAAGTTTAAATGTAGGAGATAATCTTCGAAACTTCTCATCCAATATTAAAAATTGTTTCACAATTTTTAGAAAGGACTTTTAGGATGGACATATTATCCCGTTAAAAAAATGTTCATGGAGACCAGTTTTGCAATGCAAGTCAACGAAAAAAACAGTCGAGCAAATGCGTTTCTCACAAACGCTGCCTTAACGGTAAGAGATATATCAACAAATGATATTAATATTTATGTGTTACCTATTTTGTAAATTCCAATACAATCCTAATAAAGAAATGAACTCCGGTGGCGTATCGGAGCTGACACGCACAATGTTTCTTTCCTGATATAATTCAGTTTTAGGTAAAAAAAGTGTAGAATTTCTTGTGTGCTTATAATTACATCGATGTTGATCAATCGCTTTAAAATGGAGATTTTTAACAAAAAATAGTAAGTATGAGTAAATACTTCTCATAATATTAATGTTTTATACTAGTGAGTAAATGAAGTAAAGTTAAGAGAATAGTCCATGTACTCGAGTACCAAATTAACTGAACTAAAAGCTGGTAAACATTTCTCGAAATTTTACTTAATCACATTTTTAAAATGTATTTAGCTGAGCTGACCGACTGATGTAAGTTTAGCAGAAAACTTAAATATTTAAAATATTTTTCAATTTCTGGGATATATACGTATTACGTAATTACGTAATATGTATATATTCAAGAAATTGGAATAATTACTTTAACAATTGCAAAATTTCATTTTAATACTTACTGCTACAAATTCCAAAAAATCATATCTAATAAACCTTAATATTTGACAATTTCGGTATCGTTTAATTAACATTTAAATTTAGATATTTATTTTATTCCGAATATTTGTACATTATTAAGTGTGTACATTATTGATTGAGATAGAGTTATTAGATAAAGAAACATTGAACATACGCGTCCATTGTTTCATGCTTATTAACATGTGCGGAAAAATGTTTAATTAAATATTTTCTTCCCGCCATTATGAACTAATATGAAATATTTTCTAATTAGATTCACTGAAGTAGAAAAGAAAAATAATGCTGATAACTCTTCATGTTATAAGTTTATACATATTTTATTTATATATATATATATATATATATATATATATATATATATATATATATATATTTCATACCACATAGCATAATCGTTACCGTGGTATGTAGAGTTGATCGCAAGACATACGGCCGTTGAGTACGCTGCGTACCGCGAGAACCCAGGTTCGATTCCCGTCCGTTCATCAAGAGAGACTGGAGAAGTCCGACCTTTCGAAATTCTAGCAACCATTTTCCATATGAGACGTTCTTCATCTCACGTGGACACGACGATAACAACAACAGCAACAACCACATAGGATGAAAAGAAATATTTAATATACCCCAACTACTGTTTTTGAAGTGGTTACAAAAATTTAACTATGCATTCGACACCTTTTATCCTTATCAAACGTTTTAGATATTATAATGAATCTTATCGTAAGCCTATTGTGGTAATTTTTTCAAAAAAAGTCTTATTTTCAAAACTTTCAAGTAAAAACACAATAAAAATTCCTGGCTCCCTTAAATTTCTCACTTTATTGAATGATTTAAAACACATAATATTTCAAATAATGAAATCTTGGCAGGTAATACAACCTTTATAAAATTTAAATGAAAGCTTATTGCATAAAAATGGTGATTGATAAATAAAATAGCGGATAAGTTAAAATCTATCATAATAAATGGACGAAATCTAATTTTTTTCTTGACAAAATATTATATTAAGCTTTGTGACGAGACTAACACGAAGTAACGCCCACATTTATAAACCTATTTTAATACCCATCTGTGCAGACAAATTTGTTTAAATTTTCTTCTATGTAATTAAATACAGAAACAGCATATATGCAGATAGATATTTTATAAGTAAATCCTAAATATTTAATTTCAATGAAATCAGTTAGTAAATATTTAGTGCAAGGTATTTACGTAAACCTCCATAAATACGCAGAGAAATTGATTGAAAACAAGTTTCCAAGTACAGGTAAGTAAAAATCTAAAACTTATTCAGTTTTTTTTCATATTCCCTTGTTTAATGCCGTTTGAAAGTAAAATAAAATTTGTATCCTCTTACGAAAATTCAGAAGACTACATCTAAAGATTTCCGTAGTCATGACTAAAAGAAACGTAGATATATCTAAAAACCAACATTACAATTCATCAAGAAAAAAAATATCAGTAGTTTGAAAATGGGTAAAACTTGCCTGTAATTTTAAATTTATATGTACGTATATTAAAGAAGATTATTTATAATTAAACATTTAAAAAAAAGAATTAAAGATAATTAAAATAATCATTTCTTTATTTTATTCATCGTCCTATATTATATACCTGTATCATCCCTTTGACGACCTAACCAAACGAAATACATATGTTGATATATATGTGATATAGGTGGGTAAGTGTGCGAATAAATATATGAATAGCGGAAATTTTTAGTAACACTGTCATAAGGCTAGGGATTACAAGAGTGCAAGAGGAAGAACTTTTCAGACGGTCCTTGACAATTTTTGCACAGAACATTTACACAGATATAAGAATCTAGTCGATGCTGATATTTTACAATTTGGATAGAAAAGCCCTCCAAAAAATGAATGATGTTTTTGGAAAAAGGAAATTGAGTAAGTCTTTAGAGTGTATCCCTGGAGTAAATACAGGTAAGAAATTGAATCAATTTTTAGGAGCTTATACTGTTTGGATTGTATAAGTATTCGAAAGTGTGCAACAAAAATATAAGTCGAAGGTATGTAGATTAAGTACCCCCATCTAATGAGTTGTGGTGTGATATGTATTTTGAAATATGTTGGTTCATTATGAAACAGAAAATTGATATTAAATATAAAGATTTGAAAAGAGTTTTAATAGTAAAACCCATTACTCAATAAGTATTAGAGAATAAAAGGTAATAAAAGTAGTCAGCAGAAGTAGGTTTTAGTTTATACAGTTAACAATTCTTGAAAATATTTGTTCTGAAAAGGCCATATTCTGATAATTATACGACAACTAATATCATAATTTGATCCACTCGACTCCTAAAGATATGTGAACTAAAAAGTGTTTAATGTTATAGGTAATAAAATTGATGTGTCTTTAAGAATTAAATGCGATATGCCAATATATTAGCTACATTTAAAACAAATTTCTTAACTACAAATAATCATAACTTAGTATCTAATAGAACTAACTGGCAGAACTTTATCTTTTTTTTTACTTTTCGTATTGTAAACTTACTAACCGATTGAGGAAAGGTCTTTATTCAGAATATAGATGGCAGTCGTAACAGAAGGATTATGAAGAAGAAGAATGATATACAGCTCATAAAACGATGTTGCAAATATGCATAAACATAATGTTCTCTAATATTTCTATCGTTTCGTAACGCATATAAGTCATTGAGTCTGTTTATAAAATAAAAATAAATTTTTTTAAATTTAATCTTTTGTGAACAATGTTATAATTTTTTGTCATATACAATATTCGTGAAACTAGTGCTACCAAATTCAGTTCAATTTGTCAAAAATTTTTAAAAAAATTTCCTGAGTCAAACTGAACAAATATAAAGTTATTTTGATGTACCAAAACGACCGAAGTCAAAAAAACCCTTTTAGACATTAACCTCAAATCCTTTAGCAATATCTCTATAAGTATTAAAGATTTCGAACTCATTACCGATATTTTAACTAAACCCCGAAGAAGACCTTAGCTTCATCTCAGTAAAGTTATATCTTTTTGATACGACATTATTATTATAACGATAGAAATAAAATGATTATAATTTCATTATATTCATCTAACCATCGCAACACTTTTAGTTTAGAACCGATTTTCAAATTTGTCAGACTAGCGATGTCAGATACATTTATATATATATATATATATATATATATATATATATATATATATATATGTGTGTGTATTTCATCTTTTAAATTATTAAACAGAGAGCAAAACTGACTCTACTTTACTGTTAGCTTGAAAGGGTTGCCAATGAGTAACTTCATTTATACACCACCATACACTCAAAAGTGTCTTTTGTCTAACATTGTATTTTGGTCTAGGTACACCTTCTTCTCCTAGTTCCTAACCATTTAAATATATATATATATATATATATATATATATATATATATATATATATATTATTATATTGCTTAGCATATTCTTATTGTTTTTAGCCAAGTTTCCTTTCCTTTTCACATGTTTTGTTTATCAGTGCTCTTGCATTACATGAGATCATTTGCAAAGGAATTGTATCTATAATTATTAATCACAATTATAATTAATAAATCTAACATACGATTCTAGTAATTGGGCTCGAGATACATTGAGCACTAAATCAATTTATATTACGTTAAAAACCCGCCTTTATTAATCACCGTTGCGAGGTCTACAGGACACAAACGAGAACATATTAGAATGTTGTTCAAACATAATTCACAATTAATTATTTTTCAGTGATGAACCACCAATGTTTACATTAATGAGAGCTAAAAATTTTAAAGAATTATTTCATAAATTATGAACCTTTACTGATGGATTTGTATTAAGCATACATATTTTACCATTTCTTGAATTCGTATTGTATAAATTGTCGAATTTAATTAAGCTACTGATGGCTACCTTCGACTCGTTAATGTTATTCACCACACGGAATAAATATGTATATATTATCTGTGACTGTTTCAAAGGTAATAGGTTAATAGGTCGATATAATTATGTATATATTTCGATATTATGTATATTCAGAGAAAGTATCAAGGCTAGGAAGAATGTGTATTAAATTTGGCCTATATTATTTGAAAAGGTCCACTGTGTGTAAAAAATTAACATAGTCTGTATAATATTTTATTCAAGAATATGTATTTAGACGTACAATTCTCAAAATTTTTTCGGATATATTTTAATAAATTACTATTATGCAATGTACAATTATATACATTCCCATATCTTTACTAAAATAAAAATTCGATTAAAAATGCTGAGACATTACCAATATGCTATATGCAACTTGTGTTAAATGATTTTTTATTAGAAATGTAACAATTTTATTACGAAAACAAATCAATGCATTTGAGTAAATATGTACGTATCGATACATATAGTCCCCTATATATAGTACAGATTACAGGCAAATCCTGGTTAAGCTTGAATTTTTAAAGTTTTGGTCACGTGATTCCATTAAAAAAATTAACCATTGGTAATTTTTCGCATTTTTTGCTTATATTTACCGATATATTTTTCTTGTTTCCTATTTTCTCTACACACTATATAATTTTATTATTTTGTGAGAATAAAATATACCACTTTATTAAATTACCACTCTGAACATGCCACATTCGCGTAGTCGCCCAAAAAAAGTCACACTGCTCTTAAATCTATTCCAAATATTTTAAGTTTGTTTATGGGATTTATTTATAGTGAGAGCAAATTACATTCATCGAGAATGGCAATCCTTCAAATGTGTATGTTATAACGGACGAAATAATTGGGATAATATAAATTCCGTTAACGCCTGTCGGTGGCGACATCGGCGGCGAACGGTATCGCTTGTATTTCTAGTGGCTCAAGCTTGAGAAGGAAAGAGGGGAATAGTAAGTAGGTGGAGGGTTCATTTGTACATGATGTAACAGGAATTTTGTTTAGTTTACACTGAGATCTATTTTAGTGACACCCCCGTACATAAAGCAAAGAATTGTTTTTTGAGACATTTAACCTTACCTGTTTAAGGAATCACTTAATTTAGAATAAAAATTTGACGTTTTAATTTTTTCCTTAAGTTGCTACAAAAAATTAGTTTGCCAATTTTACCTAATTATATAACATATACGATATTTTTCTTTTGAAATATAGGAATTTTTCTGCGATTTTAATTTGATTAAACCAGTTTTGTAAATACCACATTGATATATAATAAGATAATCAGGTAAAACCGATAAGAGAATGCTAGATGTTTTCTACCACAAAAAGTATTTAAAATCGATCGTGAAGTTTTTAAAATTACCGCGAATTAACTTCTTCATTATATTAATGTGGATTTACGAACTTAACTTCTTCATTATATTAATGTGGATTTAGAAAGATCTAAAATCATGGAATGGAAATATGATAATATTACTTTTTGTCTTCGGCTTTACTCATGTAAGTTTTCCATCGGGGCGGTGAGATGCGGAGTTTTGGTTATTCAGAGCAACAGAACTTTTAACATTTTGTTCCGAGTCACAAAAATTATAGTTATCCAGCAATGCTATTTATTTTCTTTAAAGTATTTGAAACTATTTCACATCACCGTACATATTTCTAAGTTTAGTGTTAGTTAGCGGGTTGTAAGCACGTTTTAACTTTTCCGCAGTTTGCCAATGTCTTCAGTTTGTTGGCGATTTAAAACTCTTTTTGGTCATAGGAAAACGATTTGATCGTGAGCTATGAAAAACGACGTTGACTTATTTCCATGGAGTTGAAGCAATAAGCTACTTGTTCTACTTATTTGTTCCTATTGTTCTGAGTTATGCAGTAAATAGAAATGCCTTTGGAACAAAATCATTCGAATAAAATCCCGATTTCCATCGTACTTACTTCAAACATGTCAGAAAGTGTACCTAAGATTAAGCATAAAGAAATAATATTACAGGAAAACAGAATGGAATATACTAAAAGGTATTTTATTAATATGCACTCGACATTGATATTAAACTTTGTATATATGCACTAGTAACTGACTGTCTTTAGTCAAGATTTAATCATATCAAGCATATATCGCTCTTTCAATAAAAACTATTTTAATAAGCAATAGTTTGCAATTTCATAAATTATTCATTTTTCCAGCAATGGTGACCGGTATCACTCAACACGTTATTTCCAATAAATGGAAAAAAGCGTATCAAAAATTCAGGATGTAATTAATTTCCAGATAGGAGCGAGTAATTTAAAGGACTATAAATAATGTAGCTAGGCTAAATGAAGGAAGGTGATATAAATTGAGTTTGCCATTTGTAGGCAACGATTGACCAGATGTTTCCATACCAAAAAAATGTTTTTCGCTAATAATAAAACGTGCTTGTTAGACAAGATTCGATTTGGTGTAGAGGCAGATTCGAAACGGTTGCAAAATTTATAATACGACAGAATGAGCAAACTTGTGGCTTCTTCTAGTGGTCTTATGAAACTGCGTATTTATGTATGCGACAGATGTTGTATACCAAATATCTATTAATTAACATGCTTAGAGAAAATCTTAGATTGAAGAATAAAATGCGACAGAAAATGTATCTCAGCCAGGCCGTCGTGTTCTTTATTGATGTTAAAGTGACAAAAAGAGAAAACAATAAGGAGTTCAACATTGATATTTACCCACATTAAAATAAATTTTAGGTCTAAGTTCTGAACCATACCAATCTAAATTATATTATTCCCTCTATAAAATATTGTTTGACTTTAAGCAACGTTTTGTGCAAGAATTTTGACTACTTATTTTGTTTTGGATTTCCACAGTGCCTTTCAAAATTATAGTACTATAACGAAGAAAAGAAAATTAGTTTTTGAAAAAACCACAATGGCAATTCTGGACCGATCAATAACTTTTATATAGAAAAGAGATAAATTCGTTAGACGTAAAAAATCATACTTCTGCAGCCCAATGTCGTAATAATTGACGTAAGTTCTTACAAGTACACGCCTGTTCTATTTCTGATAATGATAGATAGAAGCCAGATAGAAGATAATGATAGAAGTCTTTACGTCTGCAGTTGGCTTGCTGATTCAACATCATAAACCTTTCACTTGTGCCCTGAAATACCACATCTAATGAACAACATCGAGGCTGTGAAAACGAGGTAAGAAATGACAGAGAATATGTAATCAGACATATATACAGTTTGCATGCGTGGATTATATATTTTGAATATCTTCTCAATATTTTCAGTCGATTAGATTTTGGAGACTGGATCGTGAGGAAAGCACAACATTTCATTTTTAATGCAAGAAAGAAGTTGATTCAGAAACAATTTCGTATCAAAATAGGTCTATAAGGACTATAATTCGGTACAAAAAATAATGGCAAATTGGCGAGAGAATATTTATTTAACATATTTTTCTCTCATTTCTTAAACAACCAGGTTCCATGAAAGCCTTATAAGGAGGCTTCATATAATTTTCACTACAATAGCAAGCGTATGTGATTCTGATACTGACAAATTTCAAGAATTCGGGCTGAAAACTGCAAAATTATATGTATCTCTCTATCCGTGATCCAGAAAACACGTAAAAAGCATTCGACGCGGATCCAAAAATATCACTCGCATGAATTTAGTAGAAGGCGAATCAAAAAGGACATGGTTCGTATTCTCTTTATACCATCATAACCTTATATAATGAGTATAACAAAAACTAAAACAAAATATTAACATTTTCCACAAGAAGCAATTGAGATGGTGAAATGACGACTCATTTCGAGGTTAGGTCTAGTGATGATAGTAATTTTATTTAAATTTTCATCTTATTTTTATCACTACATAAAATAATCTGTACTTTCAGCGGTCATACTTAAGAAAAATAAAATTGTACCTAGCAGTAAATAGCACCTACACATTTTTGACTATATTTATTACAAATACCTTACAAAATAAAATAATTGTTCCCCTTTAGATTGCAATAGCCGACAAAGATGCAACCTTAACCTTTGTACATTTATATGACTATTCTAAACAGCAATAAGAATGATATTATTTGGAGAACTTGCATTTCTTGCTTTAATGTTACATTGAAATTAAATCTTTCACAAATTTTTCTTGTATAAGTAATATTTGGATAGCACCTTATTAGTCACAGTTCCGGTATTGAAACTGCTCTGTTATACGAGTAGTAACTACATAAAGAATATTAAATATCACCGACTGGTAATATTAAAAACAAGAAAAAGCAGTGAATAAAACTTTAGAGTCATACATTTTCGATGGCTAAATTTTATTCGCCATTCATTCCTATAACTAAAATATGGACTAACAGTTTTTCTAATTACCTTTCCAACTTGGTTGAAAAAGGCACAACGAATGGAAATGAACTAAGTCACAAATATATATCTGTTTTATACAAGAATCACATTAATACAGAGAAATTGAAAAGACTAACTTCTTGCCACAATCAGTGACGAATATTTCATTTCACGAATAATCCAGAGAACATGAAGCAGTGGAACATCAAAGAATTTTGTCTAGAAATTTGTCCAGGATGTCGTTATGTGACCAAATTATTTTATTTTCTTATCAGTAATTTATAGACGCACTATTAACGTATACTGTCTTCATGTACCTAAACTCTTTTTGAGTTCTACCGTTTTATAATTGACTGTCTACAAATTGAACGGTTTTAGAGTTTGCACCTAAATTTATCATCCTATTAAGAGTAATTTAAACATGAATGTTTGTACGTGTTCATCCGTCTGTCTATATCCGTCACAGCCGTTTTCCATAGTAACGTTTGCTGTAGAAACTTGATATTTGATACAGGAACAACATTTTTTCATCCGCATATATCTCCATAGTTACCGTGGAAAATATTTATAATTAAGATTATAATAGAATTTTAGAAAGAAGTGCTAAAAGAATATTAATTTTAGATTTTGCGTGAAAGTTGTGTACTATTTACATTTAAAAATAATTTTTTCACTCAATTTGATGTACGGCAATTCTGGAGATATTTCTAAAAATAGGCACTAAAAACATTTCCCCATTCCCGATACGGTCAATATCAAAATTATAAAAAGCAGAGTTTTTGGAAGTTTATTTACAAACTACGTTATATACAATATCAACAATTTTTGAGAATTTCGCCTTGATTTTACGCCGTTGAAAAATATATTAGGCAATAAGTTTACGTTACAAATAAATAAAGTAATAATCGTAAATAATTCGGTAATAAAATCCTAGGCAACCATAATTGCGACTAAGTGACCTCTCACAAATTCTATTAGCAAGGCGAACCCTGATCAAACTTGACAAGTTCTTTTCATATTACACAAGATTTACATAA
The DNA here is from genome assembly GCA_039881145.1 of Druceiella hillmani. Lineage (NCBI taxonomy): Eukaryota > Metazoa > Arthropoda > Insecta > Lepidoptera > Hepialidae > Druceiella > Druceiella hillmani. Next base: position 2,755,597 of record JAYKKI010000054.1, read on the forward strand.
ATTTTTAAAAGGAAATTATTACTAAAATAAAAGTTTTATGAAAATTATATTGCGCTTTCCCTTTTCGCTTTTATATTCAGAAAAAAGAATGGTATATATATATATATATATATATACACAAACGATTGCGTGTGCGTGCGTGCGTACAACGCAAATGGCTATCTTTGATGACGTACGCCACTCGTACCGTGAAGTGAAATTTTATGGTACCTCCGAATGGTATATAGTGTTGTGTTGGATTATGACTCCTTATTTCGATATTATTTTGGAATGAAAAAAAGTCCATCTCTATACTATATCATCTATCTCCAGTTGATCATGTATCATCAAGTCTTCCGTAAAGTATAAATAACATTTTCTTGATCTGATTGGAGTGTATCTGATCGTGATCTATTCAAATAAGGGTTCATAATTAAATTTATATTTATGCGAAACCTATATTTAAAATTTATTTGTTAAATTTGGTAACAAATATTTCAAATTCACATTTTTTTTTTAAATTTAAGGCCACAAAAGCAAAGGCCACAAGAATCGATCAAACATCTACCATAATTGTTTAGATTGTACGTTTAAAACTTTATTTATAAATTATAACCAACTTTAACTAATTTTTTTTTATATTTTAACGTTGGTGTGCGGTGTAACGCTTATAGAATTATTTAACGTTTGGTTAAAAAAAGTTAAAGTTATAATTAAAATAAAATTTAACATGTCAAGAAAAGTCAATTTTGTATATACTTCTATTATTGATGAATTTTATCTCAATAATTGGGAAGAACATTTAACATAACAAATACAATATAAAAGTGATGAATTTGGAAAAAACTGAAATTACCGTGGCTCAAGTGCCATTATATTTTGAATCGATTCCAGTTTAAAAATAATGAGTGGTTAAATGAAAAATTGGTGTTTGATATTGATTATATTCCCATTCATCATGGATTTCTAACAAGTAGCTCTTTCAGTGATCGGTCTCGCAAATTGTTTCAAAAACGAAAAAAGAAGCATTTTTGAAATATTAACAATGTTCGTGAAATTGTTCTTGCAGCTCAAATGGGTCTACAAGCAGCAGATAGGTGCGATGTTGTCCAGATCGGGAAGCAAAAAAGCAACCAAAATAAAAAAAGCAATGAACAATTTTCAAAGGACCTGTATATATCAATGCGTCACATTAATAAAGCACGCAAAGTCGACATTTTTACAAATTATCACATGACTTTGAGTGCATAAAACAGTGTTATCCATACGACATTATCATTACAGAATTATCAGCAGAAATTAAACTGCAGTCATTGGTTGAACCCATAATCAAACGACTGATCGCAGTAGAGCACGAAGTGTTGAAAGAAGCTGTTATAGGTGGGAACACACTTTCAACTCTTCATTTAGTTTTCAGATGGTGTTGTGATAGAGCAGCGAGTCAGAGTCAGTACAAGCAGTGTTTCTCGACTCCAGCAAAAGATAAAAGTGATGACTCCTACGTTTTTGTAGTGTCACTAGTGCCACAGTAAATAACTATTGCAATTGTTACCAGTGAACATCAACAAGAAAAGAAAATTTTATGGCATAATCCTACGCCTTTATCAACAAAATTTCAAAGAAGCGGTAAATATTAAAAAAAAAGTACGTCCAAAATCGATTCCGTAATGAAATGGGGATTTTGGTAATTATGCCAAAACCTGGATTCGTCGCGGGTAATGATGATTTTTCGAAAATCTGTCTTTGGTATCAAGCGTCACTGGTGTGGATGAATCACTAATAATAATATTTAGGAGTTATTTAAAAAATGCATTACATGCATTTGAAATTGACAGGGAACTACTTGAAAAACATTGCTTAGAGAATACAGATTTGTATATATCAAAATATAAATGGTACTACATGCCGCAGAGTGTCCATAAACTATTAATACATGGTGGATCAAAGAAGTCATATTACCAATTGTTTTGTTGTCTGAAGAGGCCCAAGAGGCTCGTGATAGACTACAAAAATTATGCACGCAAATTTATTAGGACGAAACCCCTAGAAGACATATTACACCAAGAGCTGATTGCATCAGATCTTTTCATAAGTAGTATTCGTATCAAACGAGAAAAAAAATATAAGAGTTTATCACCACAAGTAAGTTTTTTAAAATGTGAAGAGTAAAGTCTAAGTGAGGAGGAGGACGAATAAATATCTTTTTAATTATAATACGGTTTTCACTTAAATTATTCCTTCTTTATCATCAAAATATTTGGAATTGAAAACATAATATTATTATAAGTAGACTTAAGGTTATTTATATTTTAATATAAAGCAAATAATTTACACTTTTTGTATTATAAACTAAAATTAGCCAAAAAGTATTTTTCGGGCTGTCAGATTAACGATTCGAACCACAGTGCTCTCGGGCGGACGAGAGCTCCCCGAACGCACTGCGGTCCGATTCATGCTGTGCAAACCATTTTTTGTCTGTCACCACTGTAAAAATATTTACAAATTGCACACCGAAAGATGTTGTCATACAATAAAACCTAGGCCGTGGTTAAGAATTTAAATAAGATAAAATTAATACTATATTCCGTAGTTTCATTTAGTTTTGAATATAAGTTGAGTGAAATCATTCTTATATCGCACTAAAAATAAACACCTTCACACAATATTCATATTTGTCGTGCTATCGCTTCTAAGTATAGAGAACTGCCGCCCTCATTACCGGTTTGCGCTGTGTCAAAGCTTTGTCTGCAATATGAGACTTATCAAAGTGAATAATCTGTGTTTCTCTGTTGTGTAATAAACGGCAGAAGCTTTTGTTTTGGTCCAGTGAAGGTATTACATAAAATTAAAACTTTGACTCTTATAAATTTGTTAACATTTCTGTTACAGTCCAATAAACTATAATTTCTCATAATTCTTTTAAAAGATATAAAAATATTACATAGAACAAATTATTGCATGTGTGGTGTATTTATAATTTTTTTTTATATAAATACACAAAATATTAAAAAATTAACATACTTTAACCATCTCTTCCTCTCGGGTGTATTAGATTCAAAAGTGGTGAAATTTGAAACAGGTTTTTAGAAAACAATGGGTCTTAATATTGGAAATTTTTAAGAAATTTGAGACAAATATAGGCCGATGTCACGGAAAGAAAGAAGCCTGTACTTTGCAATGGATAGCTTTGAGTTGATATATTACTGTTACGTGATAGTTCATATTTGTATTCACCCCATCTTTATCCCCAAAGGGATGATTGTATTAATCGACAAAATTACGTTTTGAAATATGTGTGTTCATCTCCACGAAACAGACCGTATGTATGTAAAATTTCATGAAGATTTGTTAAGTAGTTTTAGCTGAAGCCTTAAATAAATAAACTCATAGCCAGGCAAATTTGTTTTCGAAATTAAATTTTATTCATTTAAAAAAGAAAAAGATGAAAACAAATTGTAGAAATATTTTACAAGTATCAAATTATACTGTTTGTATAAATATATACAAACAGTATAATTTGATATTTGTAAAATATATATATACTTATACATTTCCATTAAGAACAAAGCAAAATAAAATAATTATTAAATCTAAAAAATATTAGAGACCCAAAATAAAATAATTTTGACGATTAGGCGCAAAATTAATTAAATGTGTAGAGTCCAGGGTTATAGGATAAAATATAATTATGATTAAATGTAATAATTTGAAAATGAAAATAACCATCAATCAATAATTCTAACTAGTTTGTGCACCGTGCCTGGATCGTGCAAATCGCCTGTCCTATCTAAACATGTGAACTGCAAGAATACCGAGAGGCGTTCATTTCGTTCTAATAAAAGTATGTATCTATATTACGAATCGAATATTTTATGATATTAAAGAGGAACGCGGTATAAATTAGGCTAAAATTATAAGCATATTGAGTGGAAAATAAATTGAAACTCTATGCTATATTAGTAATCAATATATGTAAATTACTTAATACTACTTGATAATTTTAACACAAAAAATAAGAGACGCGGTGAGGTACAAGTAAAAGAATACAGCAATATATCCTAGGGAGCACCGCTCAATATTGGTGTTCGTTTAGTCGTTTAGTATTTTCTTTTATTACGAATTGTAAATGTAGATATTCAATTTTTCATCTGAATCAATAAAGGTGGACTACCGTAGTTACTATGGCAGATGTTATAAAAAATCATAAACTCTAATAATGGACGCCTGTTATCGCGGACATCATACTTTTATTTATCAAACTAGGTATTCTTATTAATTTTAGGACCAACGGTAGGATAAATTAAATATCTTATTAATATTTGTTTATGCCCTCATTACTCTTAGACTGGTAGCAAACAACATTGTATTAACCTGATGTTGCATACACTAACAACTTGGAAAATTATCCTTGCAAACCGACTATAAAAAACCGGTGTCTCCAGCAGAATGGTCACAATAGATGCCATAGGAGCGTAAAGTTTCTGATGGGAAAAGCTGAAAGGAAAAACTTCTGTTCGCTTACCTAGAGATCTGATTTAGCAAGTTTTGAGATCAAAATTAGTTCTGGAACATTATCTATTGTTGATTAAAGATCTATGCTAAGAAATAATTACAGGGGTTGGAAACCTCTAAGGCCAGAATTAACAAATTCAAGATTAAAATATGAGTCCACAATAAGCCCGTTATTATTTAACCTAGGTCAGAACTATATCACCGAACATATGCAAAAGTGTGTACCTTAGACATTGCCGTTGGTTGATGATATTGATCTCATCGCTGACACTCAAAAAGAAGTCAAAGAATAACTAAATACAAGGCAACAAGTCCTAGACATCCATCGTCTTAGGGTGAATCGAAACAAGCCAGAATACATGTGATGTAACGAATCTAGAAATAATGCCAAAAACCGTACGTCAGTGACGATTGAAGGAACTTCTCTGAGAAAAGTGGAGCAATATAAGTATTTCGGTCCAATTGCAACTCGAAAAAATAGCACTGAAAAGACATCCAGCACAGAACAACAACTGCCTGGCTCAAATGGAGATGACTATTATATGACGCTAGAATGCATATAAAACTAGTTAAGTTTAAGAGCACTAGTAAAAAGGATCTCAAATCGATGGACATGGACGAGACGACAACACCACTTTGACTGATGTGGCAAAAACGTACAAGAGGGGCTGACCCCAAATGTGATGTAAAGAAGAAGCTCACAATACTCTTAGAATATGTACAACATAGAGGATTCCACAAAATAACGGTGTGTTTAAGTCGCGATCGTGTCAGAACATTTTACAGAAATAATAGTATTTTACGGTTATTATTAATACAAAGTCAAGTTTTTAATAGGGCTTGGTTACAATTAGCTCATTGTGAAAATTAAAATTTAATCTCTTATCAAATATAACACCCAGATCACGAATATTTTTGAATGTGTTAAGTGAGATCCCACCAATATAGTAATTAAAAGCTGGTGGTTTTCCTTTCCTTTGTATACTTAATTTGCTCACTTGAAAGAGCTTACGGGCAGCTTATTCTCATTGGGGTATGTGTGAAACCTATTGAAATCCTCTTGCATATCCGAACAATAGTTTATTATCCGGACGGGTGAAAATAATTACTGATCATCGGCATAAATTAAGAATTGGCTGCATTAAAAAAAACGACAACATCAGTGATAGATAAAATAAACAAAATTGGACCATAAATAGATTTCGTAGTACACCACAAGTCACTTGAACTTACAGTGACAAAAACTCGTCAAATGTAACAGTTTTTGCCTATTTATTAAGAGTAGGATACAATATTCTAATGAATTTCCATGAACTTTGAATAAAATATTAAGTTATTTACTTTATCAAATGCATTTTAAAATCGTCGTATATCGTGTCGACTGGCTTTAGAAAATTCAATGGCTCAAACAATTATTGAGATTAGAGTAAGAGATTAGTGATGGTAAGATCACCATGAAGTATTTTACTTTGGTACGATATATGTAGGAACTATTAGATTATTGACTGTGAGTTAATTTTTGACATGAAAACGTCTATTCGCTCGTTAAGTATAATTTTAGCTGGTCGAACTCTATTGTGTTACAAAATACTGTCAGACTTCAGTCGCTAATAACTACATTATTATTAATGCGTTAACGATTATTGTTTCCGTAGCGAGTATTGTTTACCAGTTTGTCCTGTAGTATTTGTTTTACATGTGACGTCACTGGACTAACGTAGGTGTATGACCATTTTGAAAAGCTTGTGCAGCACTATTAGCATGCGTAGTGAGACAATAAAAATATTGGCCAAAATATAAGTAAAAATCGGTATTAAAGCGTCGAAAACGAAATTTAAAAAAATGGCGCAACGCGATTACGTAGCTGGTCCATCGGGAGTACAGCGTCCAGCGACAGATAAAGTTACACCCTTGCATTAAAAAGATTGGTAATTAAATTAGATATTAATGCAAAACCCCTGTTATGATTTTATCTCGATGTTTTTACGAAAAATCTACGGTGTAGATCTGAACTGCGTGTTCGGTATTTTTATAACACTTTTAGTATGGCGAGGAAAAGAGAGATTGGTCAGTTTTTCATAGACCCAGTCTTAATACAGGTATTATACGTACTACTTTTCAACTTGTGGGGAATAAACTATCTGCAAAACGCTTTATAAACAAAATAATTGATGGAACACAAATATTATCGGTTGTATTTTTAATATAAGGGGTTCAACTCCATCTAGACTAACAATCAGGGGATTTTTAGTGTAGGACAAGTGATTTAAGAATTGTTACAATTTCCGCAACACGAAACAATGTGAAAGACACGCTAAGGTTAAATTAATCAGTTTTAGTGACTTTTTTCCAAACTTTTGAACCAAATTATCTAGGCAAGACAGCATGCCCAAATGTCGAAAAAAACTCAATAAATATTAGATCAATTTTCTTCATATTAGTTTCTCCTGGTAACATGGTACAAGGAAACAGATTTGATTTACATAAAGAAGAAACATGTGACCAAATTCTTTTAATATTAATTTTTATTACTTTTTCCCTATTTGTACCATACGAGGGAACATGTCGCTCCCGCAACATTTTGAAGCGGAAGCCAAATACGAAGTAGTCATTACAGACCCAAACGCTACCATAACATTTCCTTTGTATAATATTATTAGTTAGGATCGGGAATAAAAAAATTGTATTAAGGAAGTTTGTAATACGAAAGACTCAAGTATAATTTTTTATATATTTGCCATGAATATAAAAGCATATATCCATGAACAGTTTCTGGTTAAAGTAGCATGTACTCCATTAACCATATAGTTAAAAAAGAAATAGAAAGTATATATTACCTATATTAAGACTCAATCCGGAAAAAATTTATCAATCTCTTTTTTCTTCGTAATACTAAAGATTTTATGAAAATAAAAAAAGATGCGGTTCGGGTCCACGCCGTAGATTTTTTGTAAAAACATGGAAAAAAATCTTAACAAGTATTTCATATTAATACAAAATTTAATTACAATTTTTTTAAATACAGGGGTATAAATCGTTGGACGCTGTATGCGCGATGGACTAGCAAGGTAATAGCTTTGCATCATTTTTTCATTTTAATTTCGACGCTGCCATAGCTGTCACATCTACTTAATTTAAATTTTAAATAAAAAACAAGAGAATAGTTTGCAATACTAATTCCTGTAGAGAATAATTTGCTCAGAGGTTACTTAAATATATAGAAACCAAATGAACGACGAAAAGATCAAAACGCACGTGTTTTTTTACAGAACACTTTATGTTTTCTTTAAGAAATTGTAGGACTAAGTCTTTTAAAATAAACGTATCTATGTATTTTTTATTTTATTTTAAAATATATCCATCATGATAAATTAGTTTTGGTATTACAAGTTTTAATCAGAACTATATTAAAAATGTAATATTAATGCCAGTAATAGAACAATTTCCTAAATTTCGTTTATCTGATAATTTAAATAAGACATTTTGATAAATTACGATAAAGCACATGTTGTAAGAACAACAAAAAAACTAAGGACATTATTTCAATTTTTAAATTAAATATTGACAAGTCCGTAAAGTTAAGATTTAAACATAGGGTATAAAGTGAATAGAAAAATATAATGGTTTCGACTAAACAAACTACGTGAATATATCATGCATATACACTGCTATAAGCGTGTATAATATGTTCATATTCCCAGTTTATTGAATCAACTAAATGTTTTATGATATTTAAAAAACAAGGTATAACAAAGGCTAAAAATAAAACATATTAATTGAAAGGAAATTTCAAGTCCATATTAATTGAAAAGTTTATGCAATGTTGATAAATAAATATAAAGTTCTATATTCCACTTAAAAACTTACCTTTAAAGAAAAATAGAAGCGATACTTAGCTGTTAGTTGAGTTATTTGGACTCATTGGTACTATTCTCGGGTGAAAAGCGACTAGAACAACTTATTGATCAACTTCATATTTTGAGAAATTCTTCACTTTTCAATACCAGTCTAAGTATTTCATAGTTTAATGTTTAGCTTCTGTTATTTCTATTAGATCGAAGTCATGAAGACAATGCTTGTATTAATGGTATTTACTGGGCATGAAACTAAAAACTTTATTTGTTTTCTCTTGTGATACTATAAGGCCAAATAGAATAAATGAAGAATTTAAAAACCGGAATTACAGAATAATTTATGGCTGGGCAAAATAGATTTGTTGCTATTTTTGCCGCTTTAGTAAATCCATTTAATATATAATGGCAATCTGTGGCACTATCAAGTTTAATGTTAAACAAAATATTTCGCTTATCTTAGTTAGAATCTCGACGGAGATGCATTGATTATGACTAACTAATAAATTAATATTTTATCGCGTAGAGCTCAAGTATTTGATTTATAAATAAATTTAACCGTTAAGTTATTCAACCTGCAAAATAGTAATGATTCATATTAAACGCAGTTGATAACCTTAAAGGGTAAAACGATATTAAAGTTTCAAGCCGAAATGTAAAATTCAAGCCGAAATATGAATTTCAATAATTAACCGCTATGTTCAATATAGAAAAGTCTATAACGCGTAAAACCCCATCCTTTATGACATATAAATTTATGTTTGCAACAGAACATTTCAATAGAGCTTTTGTATAACTTGTAATTTGTCAGTTGAGTAGACTTTAGCTTGACTTGCCGTTTCAAATTTTTGAGAAGTCATTGTCTTACCTGTTATAATAGGTATTTATCAATAAATTATATAATTAAAAATAAATATTATTTATTTTTTATTGTTAATTTTATCGCTGTGTATCAAGTTTCTATACACGGTATGGAAAAGAAGATATGATATAACAAACTAAATATACCAAAACGAAATTAATATAAAACATAAAATATTTGTAAACTTGATGAAAATAAATTAAGTCTTCTTAGTGTTGCGTTCTTGCTAGACGTTAAGCAACAACAAATATAAAATATATCCTTCGTATTTATTTCTCTTGTCAAGGTGAAACATTTCGACAAATAAACTGGAAGCAACCCTCACAGGTCGCAATGTAAATATACCATACATTTAGATCTTCTAAAGTGTGTGTGTCGGGTCAGCACAAAGTACTCGAGTGACACGGGCTTTGTCTTTAACCCTGAAACTCGCCTCGAACTTTTTGAGAGTAATAACCAGCGTCGCTTATATATATATATATATATATATATATATATATATATATATATATATATATATATATATATATATATATATATATATATGTATTATATATATACATGTATATGATTAATAAACATAAATCTACTATCGTCCTCTACTTTTCAGTCCACATATAATAAAAGTATAATTTAGTTTCTATCTTGAGAAAAGAAAAGGAAATCTGAATCGATTGAATTCGAGAACAAGGTTAAAAGATGTTCCAACGTAACTCTAAATTTTAACTAATTTAACTAGCGAATCAACAGACAAAATATAGTTAATTTTTTATAAATATTTTATATTTTTTATGTACACAAATGAGTATAAATATTATCATGACATCTATATAAGTACACTAGATGTGAGATATATAATGATTTCCTCCCTACGGAATACCCGGATTTTTAAAAGAAGCAGTTTCAGTTATTACAAAACTGTCTTATATTAAATAGTCATTACAGTTTACGTTTAATGAAAATAGATCAATAATTTGTTATTTTTCACACTTAGAATTAGACCTGCAAGATTCGACTCCTAAAGATCGGATTGTCTATTTGTACTTTTGACGACGGTGTGTTCAAAAAATCAATCTTCTATCTGCATGAGGTGACATGAAAGAGAAAATATTTTTATTTATAATACCATAAGACGACTGTTACAGTTATAAATACAAATATGACATGAAAATGCTTATATTTACTTAACATAAGTGATTAGTCAGATTGGTTCTTAACTCTCATATTGAATCTCTCGTCATGGAAACCTTTTACCAACTTAGTATTTATGATTTTAAGACTCGACTTTTCAAAGTAAAGTGAGCTTTATTTGATTTAAAGATCTACAAGAAAATTTACAAAACTTATACTGTTCCCTGTTTACGTGCATAGTTACGAAAAATAATTATAATATATAAAAAAGTATTTAAATCATTTTAGTAAATTTTTTATAATAATTTAGATACGACCGTTTTGCTATAACTGCCTGGTTAATTTTAGTGCAAGATCTATATAAAAGAAAACTTTCCATTAAAAAAAATTGATATATCTGACTATTAAATAATTGTTTGAAATGTTTGAAAAAATTAATTATGATTTGTTTTTTTTTATACGGGAATTGGTTATTAGTAACATACAGAATATAATTTAAATTCTGGGAACCATTTGATATGGAGGGCTAAGATTAATTGAACACATTTCCCGCATAACTCAAACAATTTCTCTAGGCCTTCTAACGAACTTCCCTCATTTATACTCTTGCAGAATTAATCTTTTAAAATTTCCTTTCCCCCTTTATTATTGACTCATTTGTTTCTTCGAAATTTTCTTTTTTTTTATTTATAGATGTTTAAATAAGCATTTAGGGGTATATACATTTTATTTAACTCATTATCTATTTTTAATTCAGCCAATTTCTTGGAAACACATTGTCAAGATTAATGTTATTAGGTATTTGCATTTAACCATAATGAATATCGAGAGAGGAACATTAGACGTTACAAATTTAAACATTATAACTATACTCGTTTCTAACTTATTTTACATAAAGTAATTATTTTTTAGTTTCTACACTATCTGATATATCATTTCAACATATGGATTAATTTTAGAAGGGCCAGATACTTGAAACGTAGATCATGTATGGTGGTTAGAACATGGCTGAAGAATTTATTCACAAATCTGGAAATTGTTAACTTGAAACAAACATAAAGCTTATACCAGTATACTTGTCAAGTTTTGTAAACACATAGTAGTTTTCTATGGTTCTATGTTTTTGTTGTAGCTGTTGTTACAATGTATTGTTTTAGAAAATATGAAATAAATAAATAAATCTTATGTTCACGTATTAAGTATTACATGCTTTTGTAGTTAATAAATTCGTTGTTTTTTATTTTTTTACCTTTAGGCAATTTCTTAATTAACATCAATCATATAGTAATTTACAACGCTTTATAATTGCAAATTAAGACTTCTCCTGTGGAAAACAAATTTCTTTTCCTGATCAATTAGATAATTTACTTTAAAATGTTGTTTTACTTAACGGAATTGTGTCTTTAACCCGTCAGTTATCGCTCGTGAGCAAAATGCTTCGATCGATGTAGTTCATTTATTTCTCAACAGATTGCGCCACTAGTCCTTTGAAGGTATTTAAATGACAAAATGATATGAATAGACGTTTACGTTTTTGTAAGAACTGATTATGCACTAGTCGCGGCACAGGGAGGTAAAGTCCATTGTTTCTTCAATGCGGGCAATTTGCCTAGCGCGACCACTGGCGTTTACCTATTACACTTTGAAAACAATTGTTTTTACTTATGCTTTTAACGATACATACAGACGACAAAATAGATACTTTATATTATACTTTAGAGCAATCTGAAGTTACAACTTTTTATAACCTAACAAATGTTTGGTGTGGCGGTAGTGGACGAGTTAAAATGGTTGTAGATGGTCGCTAACCCTATTTTCTATGGTGGACATTAGCTGAATAAATAGGTTTATTATGTATAAAGAAAACATACATAATGTATTTGTTCGAAGAGTTTTGTGTAAAAGTTTGGTCTTGCCCTTGCCAATCTACACCTAATCAATAGACTATTGATTCTAAATTTGGCAATAAAGTTGCGACAATTTATCCGGCGCATTGCAATAAGTTCAAGTTCCTACTGTTAGTAGTAGCTCCATCAATATATCAGGACAAACAGATACTGCGTTTTATAACATATCTCTAAGGCGAAAAACACTGGAAAACTAAAAAAGTGTGTCGTCTATATCATAGGTACAATTGCAAAGAGCATGTGACGAATCAGGCTAACGACAATGATCAAAGTTTATAATAAAGACATGTTTATTTATAATTTTGTAAAAACGTAAACTTTTTTACTTTTAAATAAGTTTCTTACAAAAATTAATCTTTCTGCTTATGTTAATTTTAAAGTTTCTTTGTCTTGTTATTAAACTAAAGTTGACAAAAGTAATCATAAAAATAGTAAACAGCAATTTACGTTTCAATTAAAAAAAATAATAGTAGTAATTGTTTTCTTCCTAAATCCCCATCTGAGTATTTTGCTCACGCGAGACCATTTGAGTACCTATTAGCGGTGCGGCCACTGATAGTTTAAGAAAATCATTGCTTCATTTTTTAAACTATTAAAGAAATTGTATTTCATAAAAATACTCACTTTACTATTATGCCTTTTATGGATGAAAATTTTGAGTTTATTGGCATGCTGACCGTTCTGTTTCTGTAATTATATTCTTATTCTGGGAACAAAGTACTCATTATTATCTTAAAGACAAATAAAATATTATGTAGTACCTATACAGTAGATCATATATGTAGTACCTATATAGTAGGTCGTCGCCGTGGTGTGTTGGGTTGATCATAAGGCATACGGCTTGTGACGACGCGGCGCACCGACCGGGTTCGATTCCCGGGTCGATTCCCGGCCGTTCGTCGAGCGGGGCTGGACGGGTGTTATGGTTGGCTGTAAGAGATTGCTCACGTAGCAATAAGTCCGCCATATGTATCAATTAGATACATTGAAGTAGGTAAATAAATAAAATAAATAGATCAATGGGGAGAGCTTCTGGTTTACAACCGTATAAAATGAGGTCAAAATTATCCTAACTACAAAGTCTGGAATCGCATCCTTCTCCAGACACCTGGTTAGGGGTCATTTTGTGGTGCGACATTATTCGTTTAAAGTATTTAAAAATTTGATTATGACATTGGTTCTGTGGGATTCTTGTGTTTTCTAAGAAGTTATATTACAAGGTATTATTTTTAATGGAATATTATGATACTCTGATGACGAAAAAAGCCCAAAACGTGATTATATTGTTCAACCATGAATAGGAACCCGTTAAAACTATATTTGTGATTATCATTGGAGACTATATCCATGAGCACGACAATCTGCATGCGTGGCAAAGACTTAGAACTATATGTAATAGCAACCGACATCAAATCCGCTATCTTATCCTATAGCTAAGCTTATATTACGTCCGTTAAGGTTAAAATACATGATGATATTAGTTTAATTAATTTCGATTCCAAAAACCTTAAGGTGCAAAAACAAGATTAACTTACAGAGAAAATTTGCCTCCCATTATTGTCCGATATAAAACGCCCAAAAAACCATACTTAATAAAAATAAAATTCTAATGGTTTTATAGATATTATTATATAGCACAGCAACAAAGAGATTAACATTCGGCATGGTCATATTCAATGTTGTAATTTATAATATTCAATAAATTTAGACGCAAAACTTGAATTATCTCACCCATAATTGTTTAGATATCAACTTTAATGGGAGTGCTCAAAAGGATAAATTTTAACCACATAAACGTATAAACGTATTAGAAACTTACTCCCTAGACATTTATCTTATGATATTATTTATGTTGATATTTTAAACGATATTACTTATATTAATATCCAAATTCGTGTTACTAATAATTTATATAAAGTGTGTTCGAGGACTGGTTGTGAATCGTATAACCACGCATTTATGCTTGACATTTGGGACTTGAACATGATTTTAGACTTGATCAGCTTTGCACCGAGGCCAACACGTTTGGAAAAATCTCCTATTTGCCTGTATTACTATGTCTTCAGCGAATCTCAGTTGTGAAACTAAAGTCATTTCTAATATAAGGTGATAAAAACATCGTCCAATATACTTATGAACAGCTTTAGTGAAGATGTTTAAAAAAAATACAGTTTATTGAAACATCGGGACTAAGTAATATAATTGTATCGCATATCCTTATTTTAGAAAAGATATTTGATGCGATTTTGCTATTAAGAAAAGCTGCTAGAAGGAATTGAAACTAGAAAGCTGCTAGAAGGGAAAGAATTGAAACTTTATGAATTTTATTTGGAAATTGTCATTAAACATGTTTAGTTTTACCAATCATTAAATAAAAATATTTTAAAATCAATCAAATGTTAAACATTCATGGGCAATTTTATGGAATACATTAGAACTTTGTGGAAGGTTTGTTGGCTCCTTTTAAAATTAATAACCTGAAAGATTTATATTTATAAGACTGCGCACTTGGTTCATACTACGAGCATGCTAATAACAAAATTTAAGTTTTATATAATATCAAAGCCACTGTAGCCTAAAATACAATATCCATAAGAAAGAGTAATTACAATGTTCAATGAAACACTTACAGGCCATAATCAAGCAGTATGTTTAGGTGATACTTGAATAAACAAACACAGAGATAGATAAAATGTTTTTTTGGCTCCTATGAGGTCTCATATAGGCCATAGGTACAAAATTTCCAGTAGTATTTCAGATATATTTCATAAACCAGTTTGTTTAAAAGTTCAAATTTTCTTCACCTAAATCAAACGTACGGTAAATCATAAAGTAAATAATATGGTTCAAAATTTCATTCAGGTTATTAAAAACTTCTAAATAATATCGTCATAAAAGACCATCGGTATTAATTAAAGACCAATGGTATTAATTAATGACCATTGGTATCGTATCAATTATGAAACACCAGTCGAATATTTGGAGATTTATTTCAATAAATTTTAATAACATTTAAGTTGGTTAAAACAAGAAAGTATTTTATTAATATTTGTAGTTAACTGTTCTACAAGAGTATCAATATTGTGAAGTAGCATACAATCCTTAAATTAAAACCTGAACTGCACTGCTCTGGAGTACCATTTTACAAAATATCTTCAATTTCGTTGTTTGTAATATATCGAAATAAGATAACGGTAAAGGGTCTGTGTCGTAATAAATAATAGATCAAGTGATAGCTATATTGAGAATAAATATATTTGTAATAACACATGCGAATCTATTTCTGTATTGCATGAATATATTTATGTCATAAACAACACAAGCAATAAAACTCATACCTAAATATAAATGGTGTATAAAAAAAGGATAAAAAAACATTCAAATTCGGTCCCACGTGGTCATATTATTGTGGGCACAGCTGTTTCTTATACGAACCTAGTAAAATACAAATAACAATAACACTACAGACAATAAATAGATGATACTGATCAAATAGATAATAAACGGCTACTCTTTGGTCCAATCCAACTATAGATTTAATGGAGATTTTGCTGAGTTTATGTCTGCTGAATGTTATGTTTGATCCCTTGAAATAAGATTTGGCCGAGATTTATTTTGTTGTATTAGAACGAAATATTCATGAAATTGTGAACCTTTTTTATTGTTTTGGTTTCTCGTCTATCATTTATACAATAAATAGGCCCAAAATGTACCTCAATATATTATTTCTCTGTAATAAAATTCAAAAGGAAATAATTTGTTATTTTTGCCCTATATTTTCCAGCGAACTTGCGAAAAAAGATCTGCTCTATCAAATAACCGAAAACCCTCAGTTGGCCTCGGTTATCAAACCCTTTCTCCTCCTTCTTCCTTCTTCAATATAATCCCTTAACGAAAATACCTTTCAGATAGCTCCTAATTCATATACTTATTTTTGGATGTACCTCGTTTTCATTAGTTTTCGGTCGTTCTTTGTTCATAAGTTATATGCGGCCAAATAATCTCAATGTTTCTATTTTTATCTTTACGATCACACTTTCTTTACAATTTTACTCGGGTCGGATTTTCTTATACTATATTCCACGGCGGAAAAATGTCTCAGATATTTTGTAATAATTATTGTTCTTTAATTAGTTTGAATTGTTTTTCACTTAATACGCGTCTGCAGATAGTTGTCAGCACTTGCGTGATTTTCGTATTAGCTGGCAAAAAGTAAGTTATAAGGTACGTGAATATAAATAGACCTGGTAAAAGCATATGTATTGCTGAAAGCTGAAATAAAACGCCGTCATCTCTATACATTAGGTAAAAGTATACCAATTACATAAGTATACCAATTACATATAACTTTCTAAAGATGTATACCTTGCGCAGCACCGTAAGCTATCTTTAACGTTTATGCTACTCATTTATTTCTCCGCCGATTATCATTGTCATGCATGTTAGTTGCACGTATACTATTATAACATAATTATTGCAACTATTTTGTATTTTGTGTAGTCCTATATTACCTCCCGACGTCATGTTTTTCATTTTTTATTTTCAAAATGACATGAAGTATTCCTTCTTCAGTTTTAAAAATTATACTGATCCATTTTAACTGACGGAGATTATTCCATAGTCTATAATATATACAATTGATACATATAGCCTACTTATTTCAGATTTTAGTAGTTATAAATGACCTTTCATATAAGACAGTATGATGATTCGGTATGAGAAAGGTAAGTAGAATTTTAGAAAGAAAACGAAGGCTATGAGCAGCTAAGGCAGTAAATTGTGATTTAAGTTTCTGCTGGAAATATTAAAAACGTTATAGAGAAATCAAAGAATATGAAAGTGACGTAAGTCCTGAATTGCTGCCTATTAGAAACGGAACCTAAACTCGAAAATACGACGAAATTGTTTGAGGTCAATAATACAGCGATACATAAATTTTTATGACGATCTAACTTACTTAGATGATCTTATGGTAGATTCAGATATTATACGTTACCATAGTCGAATATGGAATAGAGGATTGTATCCGCCATCAAGTTAATCCACTCGAAATGAGCAAAAAAAAAGTTTATTGCAGGATCCCGTTGAAATTAACAAAGATAAATTGTCAAAATACAGAAGAATGAGTATTTATACCTGGATATTATTCACGGCTAAGCGTATATAGTCAGTGATCTTAAGTAGCGTAGCTGAGGTACTATGGTTAAGATCAAATCCTATCTTAAGCGGGTCGAGAAGTTATTGAGTATTTATAACGTGGACTAGTGGTGAGTAACCCTAAATCACTGGAGATTCGAAGTGAAACTGGCTTAAGCTTCATTCATTTCGTGTAATATATTAAATAATGACCGCAGTCCTTTACTATTTACGTTTGGATTTATCAAGGGTTTGACCTTTAAATTTATTTTTAAAAACCTTTTGCCCTGGATGTTACATTTTCTATGATATTTAATTTCTAGTATAAACTGTTAAGCTTTCAAATCAATTGAACGCAGGCCTACTAATTTGCTGATACTACTCAGAATAAAGGGTCCGTTAGAAGATATGACTTGTATAATTCTTTATTACGTTTTTCCTCGTCTTCATTTTATATCAGATTCTTCTTATCATTCCATCGTATCCATACTAAAATTCATATTTAATATTTATTGCATTATGTTTAAATTTTATAAAATATTATTATGTGAAGCTGAGGACAAAATTTATAATTATAAATTTTCTTTCCGCATGGTTACGTTGGTATCACGGATGACAATTTACATTTACAGAATTTGACACTTCACGCGCATAAAAAAATGCTTCAATTTTTTACAAGCAACTGGCTGCCCGATTTGGGCAAAAAGGATTATGGTTGCATTTGTTTTATTGTTTTTTTTTTTAATTTTAATGATGTTCGAAGCATAACTTCCTTAGCTTTGTTGTGTAAATTTGTTTTCATATATCAAAGTACGTTGATAGTATTTTACTCGCACTTGACGTGCTATTAAAATAATAAATATATTTTTATTGCTTATAAAAATTATTCGTACGCTTAATGTAATAGTATAGAACTTAACTCGATAATTACTTAGAAATAAAAAAAAATCAGTACGCAGAACGAAAGAGAGTATTTTAATAATAAATAGTAGTATTTTTTTATTTTGGTTTATGAATGGCTTTCATTAATAAATATGACTAATTTTTGATACGTGGGTTGCCACGTTTGATTTTTTTTGTCGTTTCAATTCATTGTTCATTTCAAATCACTATTCAGGACATCGTCAACATAATATTTCTTTGAATACATAAATATTACTCAAATTACTAATTTCCAAATTGTGAAAATTACGTCAAAATATTCATATAAAAACTCTATAAACCAAATAAGAACTATTAGCACCATTTGCTGTTAAAAATGTCAAAAGATTTTCAGGAGTTTTATTATCTACAATACGGATGTTAATTGAAATAGAGTTATTTCACATTTAACACATTTCAAAAAAATTAGAATACGATGATTTGTTCACATAAATAAATTATTTCTCAAATTCTTTCATTGTTTATATTTATCTGGAATCAATAAACTATTTATTATACGAATGAATACTTTATTAAAATTGTTCCTAAGACAACAATCAATATCGGTGACCTTTATTTCAGAGACAGACTATATTCAAGTCCTAAGAAATTTCAAGTAACAAGTCTATCAAAGTAGTTAACAGGTTAAGTTAGTTCAGTATCCAACACACGTCTCATTGACACAAAGCCGTAAGCCGTTCGTAGACAGGACCTTAAAGTTTTAGCTCGCCTTCACCTATTGTTAAAATTTGGCTAGTAGCAGTATAATACAAATACTTGGTATAAAAAAGTGTTTATTGGGCCTGGAACAACTATACTTCAGAGGATTTATTTCTGATGCAGTATAGCTTGTAGGTAGAGAAAATATACTTCTTTGTTTATCTAATGACTTATCTACTTAGTTTCTAAGTTAACCAAATAAAATTTGGAGGCTTCAGTAAAGTAAGTATTAAAAGAAATGAAATTAATTTATGATATTTAAAAAAAATTGATAATATTTAAAGTAAATATCATGCGTAATTAGCACTTAAATATTTATTAACCTATAGAAATAAAATTGATTCTTGCAAAATTATAAACTTCAAAGCCGACGGTTGTAATTGTTTTATTTTTAAAAATTGATGAGTGAGTAGCACTAAAATTATTGCAAGAAAAAACGCAGAAAAAATAATGTAGAAGAAAAAAGTATAACATATTATTGATTATACGTAAAAATTGAAAACAAATTACAATACTTTTATATTCTTCAATATGACAAATATGTAATAATTATAATTTCAATTTTTGAAAATTAAAGAAAAAACAGTTCATTACATCGACATGCTTTGAGCTTGTGTAATTAGTTTTTAGTTTCATTTAATACTAATTGAATGAAAAAAGTTTCTTTATAATCTGCTTACAACAAGATTTTATATTGTTGAACACAAATGTGGGAATTTATTTTCCATTTTTTAGTAATGTTTTTGAATTTTTTCCCTTAGTTTACTCGCAACTACTGACAACATAACACTGGAGCAGTTTTTGGAAAATTTCAAATGGAATGAAATCATTTCCATGTTGTTGATTAGATTAAGTATCCTGCTTTGTTTCTTTTATTTGCAAAAAAAAACCAATACATGGTCATTTAAAACGTTTACTTGCAAATATTTTTGGAAAATATTTAATTTGTTTACATTTAGTTTGTTGTGAGATAGACATAAAAAAATTATTTTCCCACTTTCCCGAAATCAGATTTTCTGGGGAACACTATTTTGTTCCGATAAAACCGATCCGATTGAAACCAAAAATCCTACGTACTTAGAAACTTTCCTTTCGAATTAATTTGTAGTCTAATCTTATAGGAACGATAGATGTGCAATTGACTATCATTGTATTGATCATTAAATTTAATATACTGGTTCTACGAGACAAAATATTTTACGTAAAAATATAGTGAGGCAACTTTTAAATTGTTATTTCTGACTTTTTAGGGCAAAATATTGTTCTTGAAAATACCGTTTTTGGGGAACCGTGAAAATAACTTTTCCGAGTTTATAACACATGTCTCGACTGCTCTGAAGTGTATAAATTAGATATTCTGCAGGCACAACGTGATGAAGTGATGAATAGACGTGCCATAAATAAGCCAAACGGCTTGGCTCAAAATATTTTGGAATATTTTTTTATAAATTCCAGTCATTTTGTCACTAACAAGAATTACGGTTATACAAATGGAGCGTTTGATTGGTTACTTTGCAAGTTGGAGTTATCTAGAAAAAATAAACTTTTCGTATTTCTCCGTATTTTTACCAAGTAAAATGTACAAAAGGCATCATAATTCACAAATTTAAAATTTTTTTTTTTCGGTTTGCTACTTTGTACGTCGTTAGCAAATAGTTTTAAAGGTTAACTATTGAAATAGATGTGAATCAATTTGCTTAATCATTATTCCAAATCTGCCTCGAATAATGGTTTACAAAAGAAACGGGTGTGATAAGCAGAAAGACGGACACGTGAGTGGTCTTGTGAACATTTTGTATTTTATTCCTTTGGGACATCCAGAAAAAATTGCTTTATAAATTTTTAAAACTCATAAGTTAAAAAAAATACAATAAATAAATATTAATTGTATTTACATATTCAATTGAAATGGGATGAAGATTTTTCTGAGTAAATATTTATGCAAGCTTGGTGGTAGTTTAGAGAAAGAAGCTCCAGTGCGTACAAAGTTGCTTTTTGGTTGACGATTTAGAGGAATTTCTTGGAACAGCATTTTCTGACTTCAATTCTTTGGAAAAGGTTGTTTCATAAGCCCAACAGGAAATTGTGAGTTAATTGTATTCGTAGTGGAAGACAATTCCATGAATTTTTAAATATATTCTTGCAAATTTTCTTTCATGACTTTTTCTCAAGTGACTTTCAATATTATTAGGTGCAAACAGTTGAAGTCTAACAGGTTTGAATTTTTTCCCTTTCTCTAGTCACGTATACAGTACATCAGTATACAAACTTCTCCGTAATATAATTACTGTGATACCCTTGTCTTGTTTTTACTGATTTGAATTCGCTAATATTTTTATTAATTTATTTCTGCCATATTATTTTACCCATGATAAGAAATTAAATCAAAATGTAAGTCTTGCCTTTAGTTTTGAAAATACAATATTATTATATCACAATGAATACGTTTTCTCATAGGGAATGAAATAGAAAAATAGTGATGTCGATTTATGGGTATCGCCGATTTAATATGCTACGTTTTTTGAGCTGTTTTAAAACGTTTAGGACATATTTCAACCATTATAAAAATATTATTTAATTCCATTTATCACCTATTAGCCTAGGATTGACACAAATTCGCTGATGAAAAATTGTTAATTTTTTATTTTCAGATACAGTTACGGGAAAAAAATTAATTTCTGCTCCCATATTAAATATTACTAAACGTAAATGCCATTCCAAAAGGTAAATTTGGTAAAGTTTTTGTTTACGTATATTATTCATAACTTAATTAAAAAAATAAAAAGAAAACATATATTACGAACAAATATTTTGAATTTAATTTATCCATAAAGTCACTTACTGTTACTCCGACTTGAGAAAAAAATTTGTCAAAAAATGTTTTCGCAAAATACACAGACCCATCAATTTAAATTCAAAAAGTAACCTGATTAGTTTAAATTTAATTTTAATTGACTTATGTGCATGAGGTAAAATTATTGGTCATTGAATGAAATCAAATATATTACATCAAAAATAAATATTCATCAAAATAAAAGGTAATTTTAGGTATTTATCATCAATATAACATGCTTAATAGAATTGAAGTCATTTTTCTTATTTCAAATAAGTAAAGGAAAAAAAATTAGACAAATTTGTAGTATTTAAAATGTTCTTTTTGACGATGTATCCTTATACATATTGTAAAACTAATTTTGGCAGTTTTTTACGTTTCAAACCGACTTTTCGGAACAATAGGGCTAATTTTGTTTACCTAGATGTCAATTATTCTATTCTTTGCTAAGTTTCACCGCGACGGAATAAGAAATCTATTTTCCAGAACGTATTCAAAAACAAACGACAAATTTCGTTATAAGCATATATGCATAGATAGTGAGTAATACACATACATGAATAGTTAAGTGTAATGTACCTATGTACATCAGTAAATGGCGCTCCGAGTATGAAACGCATAAAGAAATACCCGGACATGTATTGAGAAAATGGGTATGGCCAGATACGAAATACAAAGTGGTGCAAGAGAAATTGGTGCTTAAATAAGTAATATGAATGTAGGCAGAAGCACGGGGATTGAAATCGTTGTTAGTCGTCTTCTGCAGATATAAGTTTTTGATCTTATACCTGACAGATGCTTACTTTGTTCTCATAATTTGTTTCAAATTTGACAATATTTTATTTTCATTACTTTTATTTAGTATTTTTTCGTGCAAATTTAATTGTTACGTATGTTATTGCCAATGCATATGATAAAAATGTAGAATTAAACTCTTGTTATCTTAAAGGAATTTAGGAACATAAAATGCAGAATAAAAGTAAAAGCCATAAAGTAAAAAAATATTGTTTTTGAAGTTTTTCCTGTTTGCTATGGAGTTTATTTGGGTGCAACTAAAAGTAAAGTTCAATCTTTACTTCATCGCAATTGGTTTTGTAATACAAATAAATACATTTGTTATTGTTTTTAAATTATATTTATCTCAAAATTAAACGTTTTCATTATTAGGTCAGAGCACATCCACTTTAAACTGCGCATGCTTTTTCAGAGTTAAGTTACTTAGAATTTGAAATATTTGTCAATATCAAACGGCTAATCGTCTTGGGAGACTTAAAAGATATGCCTGTAAATTTAGGTATTATTTGCTTTGATTAATTTCCATAAATAATTGAGTATTCAGTTATGAATATGTGATATGACTTATGACGAAGTAAGTTTCAATTGATAGCTAGTTTATAAAATAATATATTAATTGATCACACTAGGTATTGAAAAGCATTATTATGAAAATAAATACCCCAAGCCCGTAAAATTATTTTAAACATATATATATATATATATATATATACTTATATATAGTCTCTAGACGTATTGTCATGTTGTCAACTTATGGAAATTTCAAATCTTTTAAAGGTGAAGTTTTGTTTAGTCGTGTCGTTATTAGTTTCAATAGACAGCTCCAAAAACATATAATTGTAAAAAAGTCTTCAGAAATCTCGTCGCTGATAATCGATTTTAGCGATCATAAGAACTTTATAATTACTTTCATTATATTACAAGCGGTGGCAGAAGTAAATCGGAATAAAGAAATTTAAATGAGCTTTTCTCGTTTTTCGCTTTCTGGGAAATTTAATTCAAATTGGTTTTCACAATTGAGTGTTTGAAATACAATAAGTTAATATAAAAACCTTGCAGCCAAGTATCGTGTTATTCTTGAGTAATTACATGAAAAATATTCTTATAGATTAATATGTTATATGGAGTAATACGTATTACGATTTGAGTGTGAAATAAAATAAGTAAGATTGAGCAATTGAGACATATCGACTGTACAACTCGTCAGTAATAGCTAAAATGTAATTTTAATAGTTCAAAATCTAGTTGTTTCACATGAAGTTACGCACTATTTTTAACACTAGAAAAATAAACATATTCTTGATTTCGTTATATATAACCATACGTTGTTCTGAGATGTACGTAAGGTTAGGACTAGAAAATAAAATCTATGACATTTTACAGTAGTATCTTATAATGTCTACTTTAATGCATTTTTATATAGTCATTGAAAGAAAAATTGGTTAATTAATAAATTTTTATGATTATGTATTTCGAAGGATAAAAAACGGAATCCTTAAAAGATCACTCATGTATTTAATTATCTATCGTTAAGAATCCTTTGGTTCATAAGCGGATAGAAGTAGAAATTTTGGCATAAGCATTTATTTCAATAGATAATATTATTATTTATTTCAATTATGTATATCATGAAATATTCGTAGGGAAATATTACAAGTGACAAATTAAGTTTCCAATTACTTTTTTTTATTTAATCTTTGATGCCAGAAATCGATTAAAATTGTAAGTTACAGATTCAATTTTTTTAATTTGATTTTATAGATATTTTCAAAAAATTTTACGTATATCCAACCATTACATTCAACTCCTTTCAAAAATTTTATAAAAAAGTATCATTCGTCTCAGTAGGGAGTGCGTGCGTGAGTTCACGCGTGTGTGCGTGACACGTACATCTCAGAATAACGTATAGTTATCTATAATGAAATTAAGAATATGTTTATTTTTCTATTGATAAAAATAGTGCGTAACTTCATGTGAAACAACTACATTTTGGACTATTAAAATTACATTTTAGCTATTATATTTTATATATAAATTACGTGTCACAGTGTTTGTCCGCGATGGACTCCTAAACTACTTAACCGATTTTAACCAAATTTTGCACACCGTGTGCAGATTGATCCAACTTGAAAGATAGGATAGCTTACATCTCAATTTATAGTCGCAATATTATTTTATTGCAAATTATTTGTTTACTATACGATAGCCACGATTATTTATTAGCTCCAAACGATTCCAACAGATGTCGATATCTATTGTCTTGATTGAGTAAGTATTCAATAGATGGCGCTGTGTTAAAAGTACAGACGTTTGCTACATATTAGCTACAATTTAATAACATAACCGCCACGTGTTGCTGACGTTAAAGTATACGACAAATTTATATTGTAGTAAACGTAATACAGTGAAATTTAATATTTTTACTTTTTTAACTTTTATAAGATAGGATAGCTTACATCTCAATTTATAGTCGCAATATTATTTATTGCAAATTATTTGTTTACTATCCGATAGCCACGATTATTTATTAGCTCCAAACGATTCCAACAGATATCGATACCTATTGTCTGGATTGAGTATGTATTCAATAGATGGCGCTGTGTTAAAAGTACAGACGTTTGCTACATATTAGCTACAATTTAATAACATAACTGCCACGTGTTGCTGACGTTAAAGTATACGACAAATTTATATTGTAGTAAACGTAATACAGTGAAATTGAATATTTTTACTATTTTAACTTTTGGTGTTTGCATACCTGACCATGTTTTACTCAGACTGAAGTGTAAATTAAATTCATATTATGCTGAGGACAATACAGTGAAATAATTTTTGCTTTTAAATTATTAGTGCTTCATTGTTCTAAATTCGTTAATTGAAACATAAACATGTAAGTATTATTACCTAGTTATTTTATTAAAATTGCTATGCATCAAATTACGAAGGCTCCAGGATCTAAATGAATCTTCTTATCTCTAACAGCATGTTTTCGATTTTTTTCAATATTTCAATATTTGAATTATTATTTTCAGTCAAATGCCACCGAAAAAATCTAACCTCAACAACGCACGGTGCAGAGAGGCACGACGCAAACGTGTTGAAAGAGCTCTTCAGTCGGCAGAACAAATCGCAACAAGAAATGCAGACCAAAGCATCAGAACAGCAGAGGGCCGAGCACAAGAATCTCAAGAACAGCGTCACGAACGTCAGCGGCTGAATATTATGAGAACAAGAGTGGCACGACAACAAAACGTAGCTGCAGTGCGAGTACAAGAACGACAAAGGCAGCGAACCAGCCGCTCATTAACACGGGCATCATTTGTTCGTCTTGCTTTTGAATATGCACCAGATATTGACTACTCTACGCATTCAAAAATTGCTATCGGTGCAATGGATAAAGTATGTCAATATTGCCAGGCATTGAAATTTCAGAATGAAACACCCGGCATGTGCTGAGCATCAGGTAAAGTTGTCCTGTCACCTCTACCTACTCCGCCAGAACCTTTATTATCCCTTCTTGCTGGCGATTCAGATGATTCAAAATTATTTTTGCGTAAGATACGCAAATTTAATTCTTGCTTCCAAATGACGTCATTTGGGGCAACTAAAATTTGCGATCTCGCATCCGATGGACGTAATTTTGAAACTACATTCGTTATGTTATTAAATTGTAGCTAATATGTAGCAAACGTCTGTACTTTTAACACAGCGCCATCTATTGAATACATACTCAATCCAGACAATAGGTATCGGCATCTGTTGGAATCGTTTGGAGCTAATAAATAATCGTGGCTATCGGATAGTAAACAAATAATTTGCAATAAAATAATATTGCGACTATAAATTGAGATGTAAGCTATCCTATCTTATAAAAGTTAAAAAAGTAAAAATATTAAATTTCACTGTATTACGTTTACTACAATATAAATTTGTCGTATACTTTAACCTCAGAAACACGTGGCGGTTATGTTATTAAATTGTAGCTAATATGTAGCAAACGTCTGTACTTTTAACACAGCGCCATCTATTGAATACTTACTCAATCCAGACAACAGATATCGACATCTGTTGGAATCGTTTGGAGCTAATAAATAATCGTGGCTAACGGATAGTAAACAAATAATTTGCAATAAAATAATATTGCGACTATAAATTGAGATGTAAGCTATCCTATCTTTCAAGTTGGATCAATCTGCACACGGTGTGCAAAATTTGGTTAAAATCGGTTAAGTAGTTTAGGAGTCCATCGCGGACAAACACTGTGACACGTAATTTATATATATTAAGAAGATTAATACTGTGATGAAAGTAATACCGACAAAAATAATATTGTACAAAACCGATTGTTTCAAAAATTGTCTTACCGTACTTTTCAAAAAAGGCAGAATATTATTATCAATTACAAAAAAACAACAATACCACACGTATTTCATTTTAATTATAAGTTAAAATTAGAAATGAGTATAGGGCAGGGAGTCTTTTCTTGGCCTCATCCAAATTATGATCTTACAATTTCTTAGTTATTGTTCGAATAATAGTCTGCTACAAAATGAATGATAAAATCACAATGCCGAAAATATACACGCTTTGGCTCTAAACACAAAACTTGAAGTAGCCAAAATTATCTTCTAGTCAAATCTGCAGAGGGCAAGGTAAGTTATCTTCATTTTTCTTGGGATGAATAAAAAATAGGAAAATAAGGGTATTTCGAATACATTCTTGTGACAAGCATTTCCTTTAATTTATTAACGATTAATCGAACATACGGTTAATCGTTATCGAACATAATTTTTGCAATTTTTATTTTTCTTATATATCTATATATAATTGAAATTTCCCTTTCCTCAGTAGAAGAATATAATAAGAAAAAAATAGTTTATTCTATGGGTTATCAGTTGATGATAACCAAGAATTCAATAACATAGTTAATTAGCTCTTCGGTTTCATCAGTCCATTCATTTGAAAAATGTCATCTTCTGAGTATTAAGATCGCGAGAATGATGCCGGAAAAATCAAAATTCCGTACAGTACTATGACAAACTAGGGCATTTCAAAATTATTTCATTTAATGTGAAAGCTTTTACGATTACCTTGGTTTGTGTCAAGAGTATCTTCATTCTATGGTAATTTTTTCTAAAAGTTTCTGGTATATATTTGAGGATATTATCGTAAGAATTTTCAAAAATCTTTCAGAATTTTTGGAATCTATTTTCCACTGTAATGAATAAATTTAATATGTCAGTAAAAAGCTTGAGAATTGTGACGTAGTAGCAGTACGTGTAGTCCCCAATGTTATTTTCTGATATTGATGATGATAGGAATAACTTGATTGTCCTTAAATTTTAACGTATTAATCCGTTTTTTGTACTTTGTAATAAAGTTGATATGCTAAATGCGCATATTCAAGAAATAATTTAATGCCATAATGAAATCGTCATAACTGAAACATTACTAATGAAGTTTACCTGAAACCTATTTACGTTATTTTTAAAATGCAGACTAATAATTTAATATGATTCCCTTTATTGTGTTCATATGTTGAGTATAAGGATATTCTAAGTACTAAATTTTTTTCACAAATGTCCTTTATTTGTCCTTATGGTAATTTTCATACTTTTTAAAACTTTGTAAAGTCTGCCTGGCATATATTAATAAGTGTTTTGTTCGTAAGTTTAATAAATTAAGTTTATTTTACTCGTGAGACCTAAATAAATTTCAATAATATCTACCGTCTTCAAACTGTTATCACGCGTTTTGTAAACGAAAAGACGGGTTACATGTAAAGTTAAAGTAAACAAATGAAAATTTAACTTGAGTTGACTTGAGATATTTCATTAAAACAAAGAGCAGTAATAAACACGTTCGTTCAGAATGTTCTCCATATTGGGTATAACAACGTATTATTTCGGTGTTCAGAACTTAATATAAATTAAATGAACAGTTTTTATGTATTAATGATGGGCTAAATTACTAATGAAGAAAGCGAAGGTAATAGGAAAGGCAATGCATTATAGAAAGTTTTCTATTGTAGCCATTAAACAAATTATTGTGGATTAATTTGTGACATATTTTTTTCAAGTTATAATGATTTAATTCTATCGACATTAACATGACTTAATTCCGTCAACATTAACTATGTGATGTATACAATAATATAAACCTGATAGCTTATCACAATGTCACTTTTCAGAATAATATTGTTAATTCAAATTCACAATAATATTGTTAATAAATAATCACTTTATTATTGTTAATATGTTGCAATAAAATAATTCTTGACAATAAAATAAAAGCTACATTAGGAAAATGATTATTGATTACTACATTACTGAAGTATATCATAGAGCTATAGAAATATTTAAAATTTTTTCTTTAGATATCATTGACTGTTTTCATTTGTATTCCATGAAAGACTATTCAAAAGATTAATCAAGCCTCAATTTAAGTGAGCTACTGGTATATGAAAACAAATTCACAAACATAAGGAAACTTTTCGAACTTAAGTGCGTAAGTGTGTGTGTGTGTGTATATGCATGTGTGTGTGTGTATATATATAAATATATTTGTACTGTAAAAGTTCATTGAATTTAGTCTATTTTGTATTCAAAAATGTCAAAACATAATTTGGTACCAGGCAGACTAACTTCTGGTTATGGGAGAAATTTTCAACACGAAAAAGATAGTTATGAAATCCAAATTATTTTAAAGAAAAATATTTTTTTTGCTTTAAAATATTTCATAAATTAAGGAAGCAAGAATACAGATTTCAAAAACTTACAGCGTTTTAGATATAACATGCAGATTTAGTGTGAAAAAATAATGTATTTTTTACACAAGTGTCGAATCACACGCATATGCAGATAGTAGGTATATTAATTTCTGATTTTCTTTACTTTTACGTTTCCATAGAAATCAAAGCAATATCCTGCTTTCGTGATGTAAGTCCATCCGTCTGTGACGACGTCAAACATTTTATGGTTTTAAATTGACGCCCACGAAAATTGGTATACCGAAGCTTCGTGTATAGATTTCAATGGTTATGCATCTAACATTAAAAAAATTGTTAGACTTCCTCACACACGGAAAATGGACATGGAAATTTTTATTCGTCCTCTTTCTTAAATTATATAAATGAAATATTCCAGTGATTTGAGGAAGAGAGGGGGAAAATGATGGAATGAGATATGGAGGTATGGACGGAGTAAGAAGAAAAGAGAGTGACAGAGAGGCTTCGTCTCTGGAGCCGTCCATCCGTGTAGCTCGCTTCCCGAGGTTATGTATTTTGCATATTTTGAAGTCATAAATAATTTTTAATATGAAAAAAGAACATGCACTTACCATGTTCTTTTATTCATACTACCATAGACGTCAGGAACACTGACCACTGTAAATATTTACATAGAATTCAAAAATTAAAAAAATGTTTTTACTTTACTTTTAAAATTATGGGAAAAGATGTTTAAACAAATTAATGGAGTAAAGTATATTTTGACTCATAAAATAAGTGAAAAATTTTAAAAACTTTAAATCTTATACGGCTTAAAGGTGCCTAATTAGTGAAAATACATCTTAAGAAATAAAATATTGAATAACTGAGTTATAAAGTCATAGCAATACCATTTAATCGGAATGATATCTTTGAAATATAAGATAATTGAAATAGAAAGGTAGATAGTTCCATAAAATATAAGAAATTTCCTAAGATTTGATTTCCAACACTAGCAGTCGTCACATTTGTTTTAATATTGAAGGGAAATCGCTTATTTGCAATTAATACAGTTGTAAGATGATTTTCATTTCAATCTAGTGGACAAAGATAGCACATTTTTATTTTTTTGGAACTTAATTCCTAAAGCGACATCCCTTTGAATGATTATAAGCGCCTAAAATACAAGCAGTCTAAATTTCAACTTACCTGTTAAAACTTTGTTTAAAATGCGTCTTTGTTTATGAGGTAATTTATTATAATATAAAATATCCACACATTTTAATGTGGTAACTGTTTGGGAAAGTCTCCTCTTTAAATACTTGCTGGTAAATGTCTATTTTTAAATATTAATGATCCCAATTATTAAGTAATTGGGCATTGATACCCCTCATATTTAAAACTTTGAAAAATGTTACTATCAGCCAGCAGACATGAGTTCACCTGCTAAAAGAAGAAAGAGATAATTTTTTGTCTTCTCCATATGTTTTGTACTTTGCTTAATTTTAAAAAGAAGATTCAGGTTTATTAGGTTATAAATCTAGTTTCTGACTATGATGTTCATGGATGAAAAGAAAATTACTATTCTATTATTTTTTAGAACGTGAAAACACAGAATGATTTTATTAATTACTTCATAATACTTCTCACTTTTAGATGGATAAGTTTTTGCTCATGGTCCTTTTTTAATTTCCATAATACACACGTACATCCCCTTAATTTTTATTGGCATGCAAGCTTCATGTATAACAAGTTATTATCACCTCTAACAGACAAAAACAGTCTGAGCAGCAAGAAGTATTTTTTTCCTCCTCCGCTAATAAATTACTCTATCCAGATCTTTTCCAGTATGAAAGTAGACATAATGGAAATACTTTATCTTAATGCTACATATTATCAAAATGTAAATATTAAAGTAGAATAAGGAATCTAGTTTCTCACCTAATGTATTTATATATTAGTGGTCAGTGCTGTTAGTTGCGAAAAGGAAATAGGAGTCCTCATGGTTCGGTTTAAAAACAGTTGGGTTAATAATCTCTGCAATGCAATTAGTTCATTATTAATTCAATCTTTCAATTGAGATCTATCACAGTCCAAAATGTTCTAAATAATTTAATCTCTTTATTGTACTAATTCAAAATTTTGTGCAACCTTTACGTGGACTGTGCATAGTGAACATGCCAATTCATCAGAACATAATTTTTAAGCTGATTGTGGAATTCTAATATGCGGCAGTATCCTGATGTTCGTCTCAGGGGATTTCTTTGCCAACTTGCGGCTATTTTTCCGGTATTAATGTAGAAATCGTCCCTAAACCATTGATAGTGTTACATTTTCTTCTAAAATTTTATTTATATTCTCATTTGTTGGTTCTTTTTACTCAAGTTCACCTTCTGATTTATAGTTTTGATAGTTATTTGATAACGTGCATTCCAAAACCATGCAATTCTCAGATGCCTCTTTATTACAGGGGTCCGAATTAGAAATGAAACCATTTACCGTGCACGTAAACGAATAGTCGTCAATCCTCCTAAATTCACTAGGAACTCCACATTCTATGTTTTGAAAATTGGGCTTTGGGTCATAGTAACTTAGCGTATATAAATGCAATATTCTAAGTGACATATAACGTTATAATTAATGTTTTTTCTCACAGGTTGCTTTTGAGTTATCGATCGATTATATATATCAAGAACACTCGCAAAAACGCTTGCTTATTTTATACTATCGTAAGCACAATTAACTGTAAAACTACTGAAATTCAGAACACCGAGAGAGTGAAAATAGTTATTCGAAGATATGTACCGGCTAGTGAGTTGGCACATCCATACGTAAAGATTAATTTTGTACAAAATTGTTTATAACTTTTTCTTCAAAATGAACAATACGCTCAGTTTTATACAAAGTTAAATTCTGAACTTAATATTATTTTATACCTCATATTTTACAAACTGTTTTTGAATATTGAATATATTTGGCGTTCATTTTGTAGAACTTCATTATTCAGAATTAAATGAAACTACGTGATATAGTATTATTTCTCTCGTTGTATTACAAACCTGAAGATGTAGTACAACGAAACCTAGGTCGTGGTAAAGAATTTAAAGAACTGTTTTCGGTAAAAACATTTTAGGTACACATACTAACGTAACGTTTTCTAAGAGATGTCTCAAAACAAATGTCACTTCAGTCGTCCATCCACGGCATTCCTGTATTTGATCGCATTAGCATAAATTTTTGTTTATTTTACTGTCATTGAGTAGAAAAATTCTGCTCATATAATTTTTATCTCTTGCTAAAGTTATATTTATTTTTTACATTACAGTTATTTACTTCATAAAAATCATGAATGACAAGAAGATTTTGAATTTGTGAGTCAAAATTCAAAATGCTCTTTTCAGTCCGTTTTGTTAGTTGAAAATTTTGGAAAGAAAATTAAATAGTCTTATAAAGAAAAAGAAAAAGAAAACGTTTAATATTGAAATTTCACCAGCATTACAAAATAAATTATATTAGAGAGTAAGATTGGTTGATTTTAAATTTTAAATACCAAATAAATATATATAAATAACTTACTTTACCACAGCTACACTGTGAAATATTTCTATAATTTGCCAGATAAAATGTCTATTGCAGAATTTAGGTTAGTGGCAAGCGCCAGTAGGGAAAAAAACCCTAATCCAAAATTCGTAAGTCTTTTAGTACCTCTTCAATATTGACTTTTGTCTATTTGAACTTATGTGGAGATATTTAAATAATACTTTCCACTTATATCTTTGCGAGTCGAAATTAATTGAATGTTTATATTCATATGGAAATACTAAAAAATAAATGTTAATAAAATAGTAAAAGAAATTAAAAATTCATCAATTATTCGACGGTGAAAATAAAATATATAATATTTAGATGTAAATAATATAATAGTTAACTTGGTGATTCTTAATATCCAATATAGTAAATATTGAATTGAAACTAGTTAGATTTGATGTATGCCAGTTAGTTTTATGACCTCTCGTGGATAATAATTTGCCAAGCTAAACCTTTCATTCTAGCTGAATTTGTTTCAGGGAAATAAAAAATAAACAGCGATTTCGGTAATAAAATAATATAGATGAAATTTTTTAATTTGCCTTTATTGAAAAAAAAATAATAAGTAGAAAATATTATCTTGCATTCCGCAGAATTAAAAAACATTCTAAGTGAAAACTTATAACGATTATTAATTTTCTGGAATGCGAGATGCGGAATAAATATTAAAAAAAATCATTAGGAAGAATCCAATATATTTACACATATAATGATTAATTCACACTTTATTTTTGGATATTTAATATGTAAATATTGCAATCAAGAGAAATTTTACTTTGATTTCTAAACTAAGAATCGTAACGATTAGAAAATCTTGAAGATTGTGGGAAGTCGCAAATTACGGTTTTCAATGTCTATCGACACTTCCTACTAAAATACTTTTGACAACTGATACGATACGAAATTAATAGGATGGTGAAATTTGTCGTAATCAAAACTATGTTTTTGCAAAATTGCCAAGTAATTGATATTACTTTTAACGAGAGCAAAACCTAGTAAACCGTAACATGAGTTACGCTTTCTTATATAATTTCGAAAGGAATGTATTTTATTACTAAAGTAATTTGTTAAGAAAATATGTACCTATTTTAACATTTAGTGCCAGTTTCATTGTCATTGCTTTGTCTGGGCATTCTATATTCATTTTGAAAAAAATGCAAATCGTTCTTCAAAGTATTTACTAAAGTATTAGACATAATAAAAATAAAAGAAAAATTTAATATATTCATTTATTTCCACAATTTGCGTCATTTTATGACACTTGTTTAAGAAAAGAGCGAATGAATTTAATCATCTACATGAGTACACGGTTAATAGGTGGAGGGAGAGATTGAAATAATGATAGTTTGATAGTCCATTTAAAAGTCGAGACACATATAAAAGCAAATAGAGTACAAGAATTGAAATAAATTCATACTAATATGCAGTCACAATAAAACAGTACTATGGGACGAGAACCACCAAAAGGTAGCGAAAAAAATTTCCATTTCCTCACGCAATCATACCATCGTTTACACATTGTTTGTACGTTGTCGATGATACCCTTTTTTTGTGCTGTTTCCCAATCAGCGTAAATTTTTTGTACCGATTTCTTAAAAATCGTTGATTGTATTGCGCAGGGACTGGCTGCAATTAATTTTATGTTTAAAACTGTATCGAAATTATTTCGTGATTTAAGAAAAACAACGCAGAATTCATAAATTGTTTACTGTGCTGTACAAAATACTACATTGCCTCGTTCAATTATATAAGGACTATTTTTCACTCAAGTTTGAACACTATCGTTCAGAAATTGTTATCTCTGTCTTCGGCGAAAAAATTAATTAAGTCATAAATAAAAAGCAATTTATCAAAACGTGATATTAGGTAAAATGTTAAAAACATTTTGGGGACTTGGGGGAAATTAGCAAACTTTCACTTAAGCAAGAGCTTTAAATCGGTCTATCTATTAGATAGAGTACTATCTATTAGTAGGTTTAAAGTCTTGGTTACATTAGAAAACGTTAATAAGAATGAACAATAGATATTCGGCATCATCCCAAACTTTATATTCCTAGTTTATGGGCTCTACCCTTATACCCACCGATGCGCTATCGAATACAGTTGTGAATTCGAAGGAGAGTTAAGACCTAGTAGCCGAAAGGGAAAGAGCGAAAATGGTCACTTACACCTTAGCTCGAAGACTAAATTATGAAATATGTTTGAAATTAAAAGACGAACGAAAGGATATTGGAACAGACTGGTTACCATATAAAAGTATCGAATTATTTATGAGACTCAAGGTACTCAGCGAGAAAAGTAAATCGGTAATCGACATTATGAAATGATTTGTTCATAAGTTACTAATGGTGATCGTACAATATTAGATACCTTTTTTTTCTTAAAAATTTTGTAACCGTGATTCATCCGTAGGACCATCAGTGACACCGCCCGACATTCAAAATGTTTAAACCGGCTGTAATTTTTACAAAGCTGGCAGTCTCAATTCGTGGGCGTATCTTCAATGACACCATCCGATCTCACTGTCAAAATCAAACTGACCATCAAAACCAAATTCAAGAGCTTTTATAAGATGACTTTGATACATAATATGATGATACGCAGCATAAACCATCGCAAATTTCAAACTTCTTTGGAAAACACGAACTCAGCCTCTTTGGTAATTTTCACCTAATTAGTGAAAATACAGCAAGGTGCATAAAAGAAAAGATGGTTGAAATGAATCGAAGTATACCTAAAAAACCAATAATACAACTTATATAAATCATAAACCGCGACCAAAATACAAACACAAACATATATTGTTTATTGTAACATCTTTAATAATATTTCGACTAGAAACAATAAGCAATGTAACCAATGGCAATTTAAACACGATATGAGGCCGGTGAGAGGAATGAGTAGAATTATTGCTATCTAATTTGTGTCCTTGTTACAATTGACATTTTTAATTTTCAAAATTTCTCACTTTATTAATTTTGTTTAGTTATTTCCTGCGTATATTGGTTCTCTTTATATATAATGTAACTTGGGTTTTTGATTCCTACAGATATATGTTGTCCGAACTCTAAATTTCTGCGTGAAGTGACGATTAGTGCTTGTGTGGATATGATTTTTTTTATATATTGTAATTATGGAGACTGAATTACAACATATTCGATGAGATCATAAGATTCACGTTCATTTATAAAATATTATTTTCCTGAATATTATTTTGTATTCATAATATTTACACCATACCAAGTGATCAAAAATAGATTGAATAGTTACTTCAAAATAAGTATGTAGAAAAAAAATGTTAGAGGGGAAAAATGGCATAATTGGCGGGAAATTCGAATTTTTTACAATTTTTTACCATTATAGAATTTGACCTGAAAAGTCTCGAGAGAAATTATACACCATGATGTAGACAGCAGGACACAAAAATTCTGAGTGTTTATAAAATCATTTTATCTAAAAACTTCTAAAACAGTTTATAACTGTGATTTTTAAAGAAATTTGTTTTAAAAATATACTGACCAATATAAATTTTATAATACTAATGGACCTTATATATTTTTCAGAACATCGAAAAGTTTTGAAAAGTTATTATTTTATTCAAGCAATTTTTAATGATGAAAACGTATGATATTTTCTCAAAGAATTTATCAAAACATTTTTATGAAGGTTTATTCATATCCAAACACATATTTTACAAACTACAAACGCAAAAAAATTGGATTTTCTTCTTGTTATAAAGGCGTTTCTCAGTATTTTTGCCGATAATGTATATATTATTGACAGATTAATCAGGAAATCCAATTGATTGGAATATGAAATAACTGAAATATAACATACGAAGTGAAGAGATTCATAATATATGCATGCTTGTTTTTCAGTGATTTAGTCATTAAACTTCGATTTCCTACTCATTAGTTTTCATGCTGCGGGGATACTGCTTATGATTTCATGTAACTTTACGTCCTGCTGTTATTAAATTCTCATTGTGGGGTCAAGCAAACTTTCTACCTTTTAATGCTGAATTCCACTTCCTAACCTTCATGCTGCAGTGGTAGGGTTTCACTTGTGCTGATATAAGCAAGAAAATAACCAAAGAAATAGGTACGTAATTATATACAAGTATATTAAAAAGCCATGAAACAACTAAATGATTAGACGTTACGTCAGGTTAGGGAGTAAGTATTAATACTGAATTCACTATGAGTTCGTGAAAGAGATTATTGATACACTAGTGGGAGATATTCTATTAAACTGTCAATTTGCTTTGCATGGACTACAAATATCTGGGTCCACTTAAATTTGAGGGCCGTTCAATCTGATCCACTTAACATATTTATTGAGATGTGATGTTGGAAACTACGTTCTGATCCCTAGCGGGAGGTTACAATGTATCAATAATGAGCACTGTGCGTGTTAAATTATTATGAAATGTGGAAATTTGTATTCATCACTCCAAACTACATCCTTTAAAAAAGTTCAGATTCTTTCAACCCTTCTCAACATCTTACCATAATATTGCACCCTATTTGGAAAATCTTATGGCAGTAAACCATGCATACTTTTAACGTGATAGGGATCCATATTCTTTTAACGTGACAAAGATCCATATTTTTCTCGTGGTACGTGATAAAATGTTGTATGTACGATCTTTTTTTTTTAATTTAACTCACACTTAACTGAAAAACTTTCAATTTTAACCAATATTTCTTCCTCTCTTTCGCCGATGCCTATGCCTATGGAACGCTACTGAAAGGCTATTCCTGATATTTTATGTTCCAAATATAAAAATTTTGATTTGATTAAGATACGATAGTCAGGAAGTTGTTGCATCACTCCTCCTCCGTCTTACATGGCGTATTCACCGTAGAGATCATCGGCTCCCCGAGGGTTGCCTTCTACAACCCATAATAAAACAATCCAAATCAGAACTACAACACATGTCAAGTGATCGAAGTTGAAACTATAAGAATATATAAGCCGTAAAATGGCAAATAATATATGGTAGTTAGAGCGAAAAGCCGACAATGATAAAAAAATTAATGATAGCAAAATTAAAACAGTTGCGTTTTCCACAACTTAAACAAACTAAAACTAGTATTGAATAGCCCGACTTAAGTAAAACTACTATTGACTAGCATGTACCTGTTCATTACGCTTTGACTTCTCAATTTATTTAGGTACCCTACCTATATATATATATTTAAAAAAAAGCGAATTAAAATATGAATATGTATAAATATATATATATATATATATATATATATATATATGTGTGTGTGTATCAAAATAGATCCGAAACATGAATCGAGTAATATTTTCCCTTCCTGGAATCTACTAAGGATCGCAGTTTATTTTTGTGTGTTTGAAAAGGAATTAATCACTTTTAACCAAAGTGCGACCGTAATTATAAATTTCAATTCAACAGTTACATTAAAATTTTTATTCCTTTCATACAGTGGTATTAGTTACAACCAAATGTGGGCTTATGTTGACTCATATATTATATAATTTTTTGATAGAATATAGTCCATTGGTGTTAAAATTTTTCCTGGTTATTTAAATAGACAGAGGTGTAGTTCGCCTCGTTATAATATTAACATAATGAAGAAAACGTATTTAAAATGGACAAACACACACATTAATATATATATATATATATATATATATATATATATATATATATATATATATATATATATATATAATATTAATCATATAGAAACCTACACATATACTGATGGGTATCAATTTGAGTGTATTCATTTACATCTATATATTTATACTCAGTATGAAATATATAATAATATATATTAGAACTTTTGCCACTACGCATACCGCAGGGAATGAAATATGAAATATTTCACTGCCAAATTGTTACACATAACATTTTAATTATGGTTCAGTTATTATATAACCATTGTTTATTAAAATTATTTCGAACATCTAACGATTTAAAACTATATTCTTAACTTTCCATTTGTTTACCGTTAGCATTTGACCTTCAAAATCCGACATCCTATGGCAGAGTCTATGCTTTGACGATTAACTGAATAAAAAATAATTTCTTTCTTTATTGATGTCGTAATAGTCAATAGATAAAAATTTTGGAATTTACTCCTTAAGAATCGATTTTTATATATTAATATTTATACCTGGTATTAATATTTATAAACAGTAAAATCAGAAGTTCAGAGCTTTAAAAAAATATAATCAGCGAATTTCAGGCACATCTTTAATTGACATATCGAAATATTTACTGACAGTTGCAAGCAAAGTTTGTTTGGCTAGTAGTACTGCGTTTAAGAAAACCAAAAGTAGTAAAATGAATACAAGAAAAAGAAACTATACGAAAACAGAGTGAAGATATTCATCTCTCACAAAGATGTAATTGAAAATAAAAGCATCGATGGAGCAAACGTGAAGATGAAAAAAATGTCGAGATACCTATATAATGCTGTGTGGATACAATAATAAAAAAGTAAGTACAGTCAAATGTTCACGTTTAAAATGAAAATAAAATTTATTTATTTATTTATTGAAAGGTTCACAAAACAAGTCATAGTCACGTAGATGCATAATAAAAAGAACAGAGTATAAAACTATAATATAACTCTAATTATGTCTACACAAAATGGTTAGAGTAGTTATGCATACATTTTAAGGGTTACTTTTGTTATTAAATATGTTACAAAATGTATTGATAAATTATTAAACTTTGTATGAACTTAACTTTATATTATTTTCTATCGTATCTAGCTTTAATTTATAAATAATAAATTTTGAATTTCCCTTTTAAAATTTTAGTTCAAAAATGTCCGAGGACGGATGTTGAGAAACAATATCGTTATGTCATCGGCATATTCAAATTATGGAATTACAAAAAGAGGTATTATTGTTATAAACTTGTAGTACGAATAATATCTGTAATGGTATACGGGATCTGATTCGAGTGTTGAAATTGATTATAAAGAGGAGATATGGAAAATCAACATGGGAATGTTTGATGAATACAGAATTACAGTCATTATTTTGATATGTCTAGAAAAAGGCAATGTAGCACGTTATTTAAAATATTTAAAAGCTAATGAATGTCAATTTATATATTTTTTATTTTACACGAAAATGGTGACAATTATTTACCAATTGTTAAAGTCGCATTTATTTTATCGAGCTTTGTTAATAAGTGTCTATAATTATACATTACGCTTTGATAAGAGATTGGTAAAACAAATGTTTAATGAAATAGTGTGTTAATCAAATAAAATAAGATGTTGAAACCCTATGAAAGGATGGTTTGTATTCTCTAATCCAAACTAATTTAATGCACATTTTTTTATTATGGGGAAACTGAACCATGCCTTGCATTTCAATAATAAAATTTTTATTTAATATACCTTTTGTTGTCATTTGTTCTTGATTTTATTTATCAGAATACAATATGTTTTTGCCAATATTTGTTAAATTACAAAATTTAAAAAATAAATGTGTATTGATAACTTCCTGAATTAAAGCAATTACTGGCTTATATCATCTAGTTCAAACTAATTGAATACACATTTTATCGTTCTGGCTATAGTAAAGTGAATCATCCAGAGCAAACAATTTAAGCAATTTTAATGCACACTTTAATGTTCTAGCTATAGGTAAAAAGAATCTTGTCGCTAGTTAGATTGAATTTCAGTGATAGAATTTTTTAATTAAAATCATTAAATGTCATTATGTGAATATTTGGTGTCTTCTATCCTACAAAATGAAAGCGTCTTCATTTTAACTTCTTGGTCTGAGGTTACTAAATGTTTTTAATTTTGTTTTATAAATTTGATCCTATTCATTTGTGTTTTTCGTGAAAATAATTATATTATCAGCATTTTTTATAAAAGAGTTTTCCATTCACATTTAATGATACCGATATTTATGTTTATATACCGTGTTATCTATTTTATACATTCCGAGACAATCGTACTTAAGGAGTAAACTCCAGTCGCTCGTCGGAGCTGACACGTATAATCTTTTTTTTAATTATAATATCAATATAGCGAACAATAGTTATGTACTAATATAAATTAGTAATATAGTACATAACTCTCACGTGGTAAAAATAAAACTTTTCCCACTTTGGTAAATATAAATATAAGACTAAAAAATTTTAAATACAGCAAGCCTTATTATCTTCCCAAATATATAAAAATATTATAAACATATTACCTGAGTAAATTGATAAACCTGTAATTAGACGAGATAATGAGATTTACAGAAAAAAAAAATTATTAAAAAACAGTTCCAAATCTTAATTATTAAATCATTTTCTTACTGCAACTTAGGCACAATTTTCAATTTTATTTGGAATGCCCGATCTATGTGAAAATGCTTACTTAAAATTTAATGTAATTTGAAAATGCATTGAAAAATTTTACAACCAATAAATTTACGGAATATTTCAAATGTCCAATAGAAATTTCAAAGTCATTTTTAATTTTTCTTTATAAATTTGAATTTATGAACGATTTTTCATCAAGAAAAATGAAGGACTCCACTTTCATAATTTTTTTTTATCTTGTAATTTTGATAAGAATTAATTATTAACGACTCACAGACGAAACTTAATTTATATTCCCAGAACTGTACGGTACAACGGGCTAAGATTAATTTAACTCACTTACCGTATAACTGGAACAGACAAATTTCTGGCCGGAAACTGAAGCTAGGAAAACTTATTAAAGGCCACCTCCGTTCAAGAGAATCCTGACAAGAT
The DNA here is from genome assembly GCA_039881145.1 of Druceiella hillmani. NCBI lineage: Eukaryota > Metazoa > Arthropoda > Insecta > Lepidoptera > Hepialidae > Druceiella > Druceiella hillmani. The sequence goes on from JAYKKI010000054.1 coordinate 2,797,290, forward strand.
TAAGTCAGCAGGCTTTTACAATCAAAGATCTTTCATAATGTTATATTTTTAGAAAAGAACCTCAGATAATAATAAGAACAGTAATCCATTACAATAATAAAAAAATATGTTATCAACTATCCATAAGTAAATTTTTCATAATATTATAAGCTTAAGTTTCCGGATTTCACACTTAAGAATAGCAATATACTGTGAATATTAATATTTTTGTAGGAAGTCTCCTCTAAAAGTAAAGGGCTGCCAGTCTTATTAATAATTTATGCTATATCAAAGCTCCATTTGCAAGGAAGGTCATGGCAAAATGAGTGACATGTGTTTCTGTGTCCCGTTTGTTTTCTTCCAATGAAAGCATTCAAGAATGTATTTCGAAACTTTAGCCACGAACCAGTTTCTATTCAATATAATAATAAAATTATTTTTACCTCTTTTCGAAGAATTGTTTTAAGCCTCGGTCCATAAATTGATATAAGCTCTAGTGGAGATCGTTCGTTTAATGATAACCCTCTAGTTTATCTTTCGGCTTTCTTCAATATTTCGGTAACTGCTTATGTTTTCTTCTTTTATGGTTTCTTCTATTCTTTCATTAGTTTTTTAGACTGCCCATTTTTTTTAAAATTTTTATTATATATTAAACTACATAAGTACATATTTCACGATTTACACCTTTTCTTTACATTTATTCACATAACGATACATTACTCACATAACGATTTTTTTAAAAATAGATTTTAGTAAAATTACTATGGAGATAATTTATATAGAGATAGTTTGGTATCTACGTCTAAATAAACAATAAAAAGAGAGGAATACTATGCATTCCAAATTCAAGTACTTATCTGTATTTTCCTAGAACATCAGTTTTGTGTCATATACACTCGATCATAAAAATTTATAGATCAATTTTGGAAAAACCAAATACTTGAAATTTTATGCATAGTGTTAAGGATGTAAATGAAGGAGCAATAAATCTAAAAATTGTTAGCTCTTTCTTTCTCAAGTTTTATATATAAACATCAGTTTTCCGAGATTCTATGCTTGTTTTGTAATGCAGGTACATGTTTAGAAAACATTAAATAATTAAATAAACCATGTACTCACATATTAGGATTATAGACTCATTTAGTACTTCGATGGTGATATAAACTTGTTTTGATTTTGTTTTATATTTACTATATAAAGGCAATTTATTTACGACAGTTTATAACCACGATAGCAATTTCATTTAAAAACTAACATTTTGCCTTTAAAAACGAATGTTATTTTTAAAGTAATTACAAATTTTATTTTATACGATTTCATATGTGAAAAACTTAAAAAAGTTTGGTTTGTTTGATCGTAATTTTATGTTTAAGAAAGTAATTCGTTCATTTTATTCTGTAAAAACAGGTAAGCACAATAAAAAATTCTTACCTGCTATGAAGCATCTTATCGATTAAAAAATTTAATTTTGTAGAATTAATCTTTTTATCCTTTCTTTGAATCCTTTTTTTATAATTTCATACTTATCCAAATTTAAAATAAACTTAATTTGCAAAGCATATCGCAGATATTAAAAAAATTAATGTCGTTCATATGTACTTTACGTTTAAGTATTAACAATTTATATAATATCTTAATCGTGTAATGCTTAATTCAAATTTAATTTGTAATTTTCTTTCTTTCTTCAATCTAAGTGAAAGAGAAATAATAAGTCTTGGTGATATATACAAATAAGACTATATTACGAGTTACTGATATCCACATAAAGCAAATATTTTCAATATCATGATATTCAAGAGACTTTGGATATTCAAGAAGTTCTCAGACACCCAATCTGCCATGGTACTTGGTTATAAAAATCCACAATAATAGTAAAAGATAATCCTTTCGAGGACGGTTTTGATAATAACAATAATTTTAATAACAAAATTAATTTTCATGTTTTCAGTTCAGTTTGTTATCGTTTTATAATGAAGTTTTACTTTAGTGTAATTTTATATGGTCACTACAATTACATAATTTCTGTAGTCGAATGTAATAGGTGAGTGAAAAGAGTTTTAATTCAAAAAATGGAAATTATCAATATTTGTTTCAACATTTTATTACTTTAACAGTGACAAATTCAAAGTTACATTTTTCTAGCAAATTCCAATCACGATTTTCTATAATATTTCACGCAACAATGCTTTCTTGCATATTTTGAAACAACCTGTAGAAAAAGATTTGCCGCTCCGAGCTGTTAAAAATTCGGACTATCACTATGTCATTTTTTAAGACTTTCTATGCAAATAATCCGGTTTCATCAGCCGATTCTACAATAGTATTATTTATAATTTTTACTGTAATGTGCGGTTTTTCACTTTTTCTTCGCAACATTTTTCACATTCACAATTAAATGAAACTACGTGATGTCGTATTATTTCTACTTTCTTTAATTTCTTTACCACGACCTAGGTTTTGTTGTATTACATCTTCAGATGGACTATTAGCAAAAATTCAATCTTTAAAGAAAATAGAAATAATACTACATCACGTAGTTTCATTTCATTGTGAATAATGAATTTCTACAAAATTAACATCAAATGTATTAAATTTTTCATATTGTTGCATGAAATCGAATAGGAAGAACGTAATTTTTGACTTCGTCTAGTAAGTAAAATGTTCCAGTTTTATTTTGTAAACCCTGAGGCCATTAATATTCATAAAAAGAAAATTTTCGTAAATTTAGAATGTCTATGAGGTTATTGATGAGAGATATGAATTCATAGTTCCAGCGGCGTCGTAAAATTATAATTGTTCTAATTCTTGACCGCACGCAATTAAAGTAATTAAATTATTTTATTATATATACATATCTTATTATAAATAAATATTAAATTAAAGTAAACTCAGACTGAGTAATTAGATTGCGGTTTCTACTTCCATTACTTTGTTAAAAAATATATATTTCATGGATAATTTGGTAACAAATATAACGCCTTCTATTTATTGCAATCTATTCAGTTTAATAAATAATTTCTAAATAAGACATTTCCTTATTTCATAATAAATTCCTATCATTATAATTATGGGACGTGGATAAAAAAAATATATATACTTCTGCATTAACACACCGATATAAATGTAAAATTTCCCTGAAATTTGATATATAATTTAGCCCTAGACCTTATTTGTGTTTGGTCTTTGAGAGCTATCTCCCCAGTGTTGAGAACAATTTGGTGCTAAGATTATACGATTTGGAAATCGGAATTGTTTAGCACACGATATAACACTCGAATTTTTTGGATATCATATTTGAACAATAATAATTTTGGCTAAAATTTAAATAAACAAGATTATGAAAAAAAATAATTTACTATTCCGTTAGAATGCGTCGTTTGTTAAATAATTTTGCAATAAAGAAAATTCCGTTTAATTCTAAAAGTTTCTTCCTCGAGAAAAATTATTACCACAATTTTTTTCGTTTCTTCGACAAGGTGGCTATTATAGCATACGATTGAATTTGTATTTATTGAATTAGTGTATAATTAAAAACTAAATACAAATTAAAGGAAAAATGCAGCATGTAAAATAATCAGAATTTACATTGTTATTTTTATTTTCAGTATTTCACATCTCTAAAGTAAAAAAAAAAAGAACCCTTAAAAGATCATACACAAGTCTTTACATACAGAGGGCTGTCCATCAACCCGGCCATTTTGGCCAGAAACCATTTGATACAGAAATTTAATATTAGTTGAGGTTTATTATAAAAATTGTATTGGAATTAGAACTAAATTGAGTGAATTACACGTAAATACGGGTATATCGGCAAATGACTACGATGTGAAAACGTAACTATTAGTAAGTATTTTTAATTCAAAATATATTGACAGTAGGTACACAGTTTAAGTAGAGATGGAGATGCTTACATTAGTTTCAAATGGCGTGGCAGTGACCTTAGAGTCTGGATACAATCCTACATGGATTGCAACTTACGGAGTAGAAAAGTATTTAGACAGAGGAAATAATTTTTTACATTTATCCTTGTGCAAATAGAAACTTATTCTTCGCGTAATCTATCTCCCACCAAATCTACCTTTTAATAAATACAAAATCCATTTTTATAATTTACAGAAATGTTTCCTATTCTAGGTGACTAACAAATCTAGAAGGCTACAATATTCTGTTAGTCACATATAAACCTCAAATTAACGCATGTTACCATTACTGTACTGTTTTTCATGAGTCTTAAATAATTGAATTATATGCAAAATTATAAAGATGGGAGCATGCTTACTGTAGCTGACCCAAAGTTAAATGAAGATAGTAACCGTCCCGCTTTCACTTTTGATATAACGTGTATTGCTGACATATTCTTTCAGTCAACTTTTGAACTCACTTATCCATGCATAAATAAATTGATCCGCAATGTTTAAAATATATTTTGTAATATTTTAGTGACGTTAGTTTTTCTTCATATTGCAGACGTTTTAAAAATGCTTAAGTCATTAAATTTTAACAAAGGCTCAGGACCAGATACAACTGAACTTGCCTTCTTTAAATATACCGCAGACACCGCACGTAATCCTTTAACTTTCCTGTTTCATAATAAATACAAATAATTATCTACATACATAATAATTCTCTACATGCTGGAAAAAGACACCCTAAACACCTATGCATATAAGTCGGTTTAGCGTAATTGAAAAAACTATGGACCGATATTACTTTAATACACAATTTCCAAAGTTATAAAGAGATTAGTTCATAAGCGAAATTACTCAATATGTCAAAATAACGTCGCTTTGTTCGCGGTAGATCTCCCACCACTAGCTGTACTTTAATCTTGGCACTTGCTCAAGATATTGGATTCCGGACAACAGGTCGACGTGATATATACGGATTACAAGAAACTATTTGACAACGTAACCACTTAATACTGATACAAAAACTGGCATTCAATAGTATCTGGGGGCAACCTGTTTAGATAGATTATGTTATATTTGTCTATTAGATATCAAGCAATGGGTTTTTATCACCGCACATCTAGTTGATTTCTGATGTGAGGGGTGCATATTAGACCCGTTTATTTAAACATATCAGTACCTGTTCCAGAAATAGTATTTTTCTAATGAATGCAGACGATCTAAACCTATTTACTCTTGCGAAAGACGCCTGTGACTGTTCGAATATGCAAACTGATTTCTATAGACTGCACGATCACTGCGAAGAGAAAAAACTACATTTAAGTTACCTGCAGAGCAAAAAAATTACTTTCACAAAAAAACAGGTAAAGTTTAAATATACAATAGGGGGAACTTATTTGAAAAAGTCGACAACATAAGTAACCTTGGTGTCATTTCCGACAGTAAACTACGTTTTGATGTGCACATTGAGCACATAGTATCTAAGGTATATCAAACGGTTCGTACTAAAAACGGCCAAAGCCTTTATAAGTGTTGAAGCATACTTAACTTTGTGTAATTCTCCTGTAAGATAGCAATTTGACTGTACACTTGTTTGTTTCCTACTATACATCACTTATTCTGGCAGTATCGAGAATATCCAAAAAACATTTTTGATCTTTCTTCAAAAATGTTTTTTGGATATTCTAATATTGGTGGCTATAAATCATGCCATAAAATATTAATTGATAAGTAAAAATATAATGCCCTCTATTATGGATGTTCGTTATTATAATTTATTATTGTGTCCAACATCTCTCAAGATAATTATTACTGTCCATCTTTATTGAGTCAGATACAGATTCGAGCTCCTAACTAATTCGTAGTCATCTCTTATTTCATGTCGATATCGCATAAACAAACACCGGTATCACAGTACCGCTACGGCGGTCGTGTCATTTGCGTAATAAATAAAAGTTATCTCTCGAGCAATTTCAGGTCCCCAATTTAGATCAGATATAAAGAACCGTGGAATTCACGCACAGCGTTTATCCAAATTAGTTACTTAGAACGCCTTATAAAGATAACTTATAATCTATAATTGCAGCTTTATTTAAATTAACTATGTGTGTTTTTCATATTAATTTTATATCTGTTCTAAATAAAATATTGTTTCACTTATTTAACTGAACAATGTCACATTTCTAATTGCTGTAGGATAATTGATAAATGAATTTATTCTTCTTTTTCCTTGTGCGAATATGAGAACACAAGCTCAGTTCGTATTCAGTATTCATAGAACATTTCAAATAATTTTTATTTATTTGTTTTCTCTTTACATAAAATAAAAGAAAACACAAAAATATTAGCAGTGTGATAAAGCAAACTAGCTCGTATATTACACCATAGTTAAATTACTAGGTTTCTGCCGCTCCTCTTTGAATAATTAGTTGCCGTGGAAAGTAACCATAAAATATCTATATATATTTCACAACTTTACTGTGGGTATTTATTTATGACAATTTTTTTTTAATTCCATAACGAATTGAAGCTGACTGTGCTTACAAACATAATTTCATTTGCTTGGGGAACGTTGAAACCAACTTTGAAGAGAAAACTTTTTCACGGTTATTATATTAACCGGAGCTTTGAGCACAAAGAAAATATAGCATGTATAAATATTGGAAAACATTTTCGCAGGGATGCGAAGGTTGTACAAGATGACGTAATTTCATTCCAATGAAAAAGATTTCATTTTCAAATTTATTCTAAACGTAGAATTTATTCTAATGGGGATATTCTAAGGAAAATAGTACTGATATATAAAAATTCGTATTTTACGATTTTGTATAAATGCGTATAACAAATATGAAAATGGGATTTTGAGATTTACTTCCTTAGTACACAACATATGGCTGTTATTTTGAAATTATGAAGGTAGTGTTTTTTTGTAAATTTATGTGATATAACCATATTTTAAAATTTATAAAACAATATTAAGTTGTAACATGAATTATTTTTCTTTTGATAATATATGTATAATAATTTTTGTTTTATGGATATTCAATAAATTATTTATTTACTTATTTATTCATACTTCAGCGCACATATAATTCATAAATTTGGCGAAATTATTCCTACAAGGGCAATCTCTTCCAGTCAACCAAACTGATAAAATAAAAGCATTTTGTGATGTGGATGACTCTAAAAGACATAAATAAAAAAAACGAAACTTAGGACATAATAAATAACAAAAAATGTCAACATATAATTAAGCAAAACTAAACTACACATGAATAATATAAAACAAAAAAATAAAGCGATTAACTATAAACCTTGACAAGGTTGGGCATGAGGAAAATAGGGAACAAAATGGAATTAGGCACGGTAGGTCAGAGGGATTATGAGAGGAAGGACTTATTCAGACGAATACATTTTAGAATACATCTAGTCGATTCCAAAGTCTATTGCGTGGACAGCGAAGGACTTTTTATAAAAGGTGGTTGTATATTTGGGAAAAAGGCGACTGAGTTGGTTTTCAGAGCGTAGCCTCATATCGTGTGCAGACAAGTAACTAAATCTGCTTGTAAAGTGAGTTGGATAACTTGCATTATTCCAATTATTACAGAGGACTGTAAGAATATGAAGATTGCGGAAAACTATGGACTTCCGTCCATTTAAGTTGCACTCTGAATTGAGATACATAATCATATTTTTTGTTACCAAAAACAAAGGAGGGTCACAAATTTTGGGGGCGTTTTAATTTCATAAGGCGATACTCAGCAAGGTCTGGATATCATATATCTACGTAATAAAGCAGTGGCAGTAAGAGTGTTTGACAGAAGTGAGCTTTGGTTTGAATGCCCAGAAAATTTTGAAGATGCTTGATGGAGTGCATTCTGCTGAATACACTACAATTAACATCCTTGGCTAAGATTTTGATCGATCAGCAGACGCAAGTCTTCAACAGTTGACGTAAATGGAATTGGTGTCATTTAATACGGTAGATCTAATAGTCTAATTTTAGAAGGCAGTCTTTGGGTACCAATTATGATAGTTTGAGACTTCATTGGCTTAACTAACAAACCCATTTTATGAGCTCACAGACCGATTAAAGCGAGGTCTTAATTGAGGGAATTGAAAACGTTTGCTTTGGAGTTTACATCAGTATGGGCATATATTTATAAATTATCAGCGTAAATTTGATAATTACTATGTATATTTCCAACAACTTCATCAAGGAATATGGAAAAAAATGGGAGAAAGGACCTCTCTTTGAGGCACACCAGCTGGTAATTCCATTCAGAGAACGCATCTGAAGACTTCACGGATTCCCGATGTCCATATAGATATGAGCTAAACTAATCTAATGAGTGTTGAAATATATTTAAATATTTCCGACAAGTTAGCAAAATATCAAAGCCAGTGGAGTTTAATACACCGCTGAAGTTAAGAAGTACAAGTATTGTGAGTTGAGTGTTATTCATTGCTAAACATATATCATCTGTGATTCCCTAATGCTGTTGAGGTAATATGGCCACTTTAGTCACGTAATGACTGAAAATAGACTTTTAGTCGCCATAAACTTTGTTGGACATCGGGTAATTCGTAATCGACCTATGTAGGTCCTCAATGTTATAATTAAGAGTCACATTCGAATATACTCCTTGCAGTCCAAGCTGCATCCAGTAAATACAAAAATTGATACAAAAATTTATTTGTTTGAATAAGTTTGTGGTTTACAATTTCAGGTTATCGCGAGAGTCACAACTTGAGGTAATTTATCAACCTGAACCTTTCACAAATTTCATGAGGAAAATGACATCCATGAAGATCAGAGTGGATTTTCCAGAAAGGGAAGCGAAGACGCTCTCCCAATGGTGAACCGCATCCCAATGCTATATATATATATATATATATATATATATATATATATATATATATATATATATATATATATATATATAAATTCACGCGATAGATGTTGTCCGCCCTTTAAATCTTTTTGTTCTTTTAAATGGATTTTCCTTTATTTCTTAAGATCTCGATTTTCTTTCACATGTGAGTACAATTAAATTCTATTATACTTTAAAGAATTAAACAATGAAACAATTTATCATGTAAAAAGTTTTATTAATACTGTACTGTGAATACATTTTAAGTATTTAAAAATAGAGTCAAATATAACACCAATTGAAGAGCAGCATTAAAATTTTACATTATATCGATACATTCGGTGAAAAAGAGGGAAAAATCTGTTTTTATGAGTACAATGAAATTAGTTTTGATGAAATTACATTTAGTTGCAGAAAAGTTTAACCGTGTATTGCGCTACAATATTCCAATGAAACTGGTCACCTTATTACTGAATTTTGACATTATGATGACGGTAACCTATACATCCCCGATGTCTTTTATAGGCATTATGATCCTAGTTGTTTGAAATTACACGAATTTTGTGTGGAATTATAAAACTTTGTATTAAAATGTTTAATTTTATTTGTAATTACAATCTTATTCTCTTTATGCTGAATCAGGAACAATATATATTGTTGGTGTATTTGGTATATAAATAAATCGATTTTATAGTTTCCTAACCCAGGAATAATAACTACAATTTGCGAAAAACTTGAATTTTCTAAGTCCAAGTCACATATGTTCAGTGTTTGATTTTGGGCTTCATTTATGGATATTGGAAATGCTAGACGGATAGGTACTACAATTATTTGAATAAAATTAGAAAAATAATACGGGTATCATTGGCATACACGGTAACAAAACATGCCCTCCCTTTTATTTTGCAGTCAATATTGTAGCCCAAATTAGATTTCCCATATTTTTATTAACACTAACCTTGTTCCGCTACAAAATGTTGCATTTAAATTATGTGAAAACATCATTTGTGCATTGCGATCTTATGAATAGAGTTCTGAAATTCTATTAAAAAATTGACACATTTTTTCATCCACTATTGCATCAAGAGATTTAAACACAACTTATTACTCCATTTCTTTTAAATATATATAAGTTAGGCGAGTTTTTCAATATTATATATTTATTATACAAAATAATTAATAATTAAAGTGCTTAAAATGAAATACAATTATATCAGTATAGGACATTTCAGTCGAATCGTATCAAAACCGTTAAAAGATTCGACCTTAGTCTCATTAAAATCAATTTAATTAATGATATCAATTAGATCTTATAGGAATACTGTCACCAGTAGATGACGATTATAAATATATTACGCATATATTGTTCCAAGCTTACCTTAGGAAAATGTAGCTTGGAGTTTTATGGACACAAAATGCTTTCAAAATGTGTACCATTTATGGGATCTCAATCATTTATAGCTCTTCCAAAATATGCAAAGCCCTGCGCATTTGCTGTGGCAAGCAATGTAAAATGAACTAAAAGTTTTCCATGGAAAACCGCGACACAGCTCATTCAGAAGCCTAGACGGGAGAGCAGCGATGTATTCTGCACACTGTTGGAAATAAACAAAACGATAAAATAGTTGAAAGGCTTAACTGTGGTAGCGCAGCACTTTATAACTTTTACGGTTTATAATTGTTAACACTTACCCAACTGGTATTTCTGTCGTTTAACTTAGCAATTATTTATTTGCTTTGTATGAAATGTACAATTAATGAATCAGACAGCTAAATCGTGTGCTGCCCGTAAAGTGTACCGATTCCGCATTAACTATGGCCACAAAATTACGAACCACTTAGAAGAAAATAATTATTATTTTATATTTCATACGCTTTATTATTATTGATCTTATTTGACATCAATTTTCAGTCAGAAAGGTCATTTCACATATGCGAAATGAACTTTATGACTGAAAATTGGTGTCAAGACATATGAGAATTTCAATTTGTAACGAATTCAAAGTTTAATGAAAAGAACACTAAATAATGGAAAGAACACTCAGGTTTTAACTACTTTAAAATTAAATATTTTTTAACAGTTTTTCGTAACTTTTATAATTTGTTTAAAAAAAAGTTATTTTGATGCAGAAAATATGCTTCAGACACAACATATAAAAACCTTACGATAACACCGGTATACAAAACGAACCAGTATCGACTTAAAAAATTAAAGTTTATATCAAATGAAAAAATAATTATTTAAATTATATTTCTATAGAATACAAAATCAATATACTTTTTAATTATTTTCGATTAATATAGTAGTTTAGATACTTGAACTAATTTTGAAATAAAGTATCGTTTAAAACGTTTCTTCCGATACTTAATTTAATGGCAGTTCCAAGACTTCAATAATGAGAGCTTTAAAATGAAAAAAATGCCTCTATATTTCTACTATATCTAATATGGACATATCTACTGCTATCTTATATACCAAGATGCTATAGGCGACATGACCTCGAAGTGGGACTGTCATAAAATTAAATAAAAAAACAGCAATAAATTCAATCTTTTAAATTAAAATTAAACTAAAACCAAATTCAGAATATTTCCATTCATGTAGAATAGACATATTTCTAGTAAGTGAAAATATCTCTATTTACGTTTATTCTTAAAGTAACAAAAATTTTATGCAAAAGTTAGGGCATCCAACAATGGCAAAGTTTATTGTACTTGTACTAATAGGATTACAATCCGTAGAACCCTTCTTATAGCGTTAATATTTAAATTATACTAGGTAAGACATAGCCATATGTATGATTACACACACACACACACACACACATATATATATATATATATATATATATATATGTATATATAAATATATATATATATACATATATATATATATATATATATATATATATATATATATATACATATATATATATATATATATATATATATATATATATATATATATATAAACATAAAATAACTAGACTGACTAATACATTTATCTTTGCCTAGGCGAAACGGTTGTAGGTATTCCCTAGGGAAAAGTTTTCCAACATTCAATCGTTAAGAGAGTGCAATAGAAGCTCAAAACTTGTGTGAGGAAAAAAATTAAGCTATTTTAACTTAAAGCTTTGTGAAAGCGCTCTATGATATCTAAGGTTGATTACCAAATGTTAGAAAGAAATTATTAATTTCAATTTTTATGAGAAGAAAATATTAGATGGTTTAAATTAAACGTACTGATTTCAATCACCATAAAAGTATTCTGAAAATAATTAAATGAACATATGTTTTAATTTTTTTTGGAAATATGTCCATAAAGGATTGAACAAATTTTAGCAAACTGAAGCTCCATTTCATTTGTATGAAAAAAAAATTATAATATCCTATTAACTCCAAACTTCCTAGAAATAATGTGTTAAGTAAACAATTTAACCATCACCTATGGGCTGAAATCGGGATTCAAAGTTTACATTAAAACAACACAATTGATTCTATTTACTCACAGCCTTGTAGAAGTACTGAAAAAAGTATATACTTAAATACATGTTTAATAGTTTTTTTTAATCAATTCCCCAAAAGTTAACTGGTATTTTTGAGTTTCTATGAAAACAAATCAAACTATCGCATTATATGAAAACTTCGTAGAAGCACCCTGAGAAATAAATATGTAAATAGATGTTATTGTATTACGCTGCCTCTAGAAAATTGATATTTTTTACTTACGTCCTTTATATAATGTAGGTTTTCTTTAAAAAATGGTCTTATTAATTCTGAATTTCATAGAAGTACTCTGAAAATATATAATTAATTACATGTATAAAAATATGTATGGCGTATCACTATCTCCGATGTATTTTGGAAATTAATTCCTATCAACATATGTGTTGCTTATTGGTGTCAAGGATGTCGTGTAAACAATAAATTCTAATTATAAATTGAGAGTTATGAAGTGATAGTGCGATTTTAGATACACCAAAAACATTAGTATAATGATTGAGTTCAACTTCTTAAATTTCCATAAAAGTCATTCGTACTGCTAGAAGACGTATATGAATATTTTATATGTTAATTCTTTTTAATACATTCCAACTTATACAATAAAATCGAAAAGAGACTCGATTATTCAACCAATTTTCATGGTTTACAAATTACCTGCTTCAAAGAGATAGATAGTAAAAAACATTTTTAATAATGCAAGCAAATGCGCGTGCAACAGCTATTGTGTATGTGTGTGTGTGTGTGTACGTACACACACACACACATATATATATATATATACATATGTGTGTGTTTATACCCACACACACACATATTCATAAATGAAGTTATTTTATCTACCACAAGGCTTCCTTACGCACAAATGTGCACAAATATTTTCTCATTCGACAAATGACTCATACAATTTTCTCTACAACTTATCTTTGTTGATAGATCACTCACTTTCCAATCTTTATCATGAACCATACGCTGTTGGCATTATCTCCAGTTGCCATTATTGAGGGACGTCCAACCTACAGATCACAATCGAGATGAGTACGACCGCGCTTGAACTCGATAAACTAGTAGCACTAGATTGAACTTAATCACAAAATACAAATCTAAGTCAATCGTAACTTTGCTGTTGATCAAAACTACAAAAAAATCATACTAATTCACCAAATTAAAACTGTTTTCATGCTAACTTCATCTTGACGTGATTTATAGAATAAAAATTTCAAATTATCGCCGATTTATTCAAAGTAAGAGACATCAGTATCATTAAGCAAAAAATATCACAGCTTTTTTCTTTAATGTAATAGCTTTTTTAAAACTTATTTAAATTCTGTACAAGTTTGCGTGCTACTTTTTCTCGTGGAAGAAGAAAATCTCACTATAAAAACTAATATCCCCTATCTAATGTTCTTTCTATATCTGGAAAATGATCAAACAATTCGTGGGAAATTAACGCAATCTTTTTCATATTTGATAAAATTTGTTTTACGATTAATCCACTGTTTCAATAACAAAAATAAGAAAAAATGTAAAACTAATTCGCAATATTAATACGCAAATACTGGCACAAAAAAAATAGTTTAAAAAATATGAAAAATCATGACGAAGATGGTCAAATATCGACAGAATAGTAAGAATGAAATAAAAAAGTACTCGGTAGTTCATTGACTAAAAGTCAGAAATAGAAAACGTTTAGAAATTGTTAACGGTAGAGGTACAAATGCTGTAGTGCTCCGTTGGTTTTTTTTATCATTTTCGGATTTGTGTTTAGAATTTACTAGTATGTGCGAGTGTTATGAAAAAATACTTCATATACTCCTAGTTCCCCATATACTTTTTCATCGCTTGGTGAAATACTATGAAATTGATTTAAGATATTCTGAACGTATTAATGTGAGTTATATAAAAATTTTATTAAAATGGTTTATCTTCTTCTAAATAAATGAATTATAAATACGCTCAAGTCAAAGGGTATAATTGATCAATAAAAGTTAAAAGTTATTATAATTTTTATCAACTTTACTACATGTTGAAAAAAATTATAGGTATAATAATTACAAGTTTTAGAGCCATTTAATTGTTTTCCTTGACATTACTACTTCAGCATACCGAAAAAAAGTAAAACGAAAGACGGTAAGAATTATATAATTTAAGTATCCATTAGGATTATGTTAAAAACTAAATAGCTTCATTCGTTTATGTGTATTTTAATAATTTTTTTTAAACTGTATATGTACACTTACTCGTCAGATAACCCGAATAAACAAATTCAGTTCATTCAATTTATGCACTCAAAACCTTTGCGCCAACATTTTATTTCCACACGTGAACTCTTGGAACGAATAAAACCACGCGAGCGAACGCAAAATTGAAGAGATGAAACTAATACGCGGCAAAGCTTTTGATATCGCAAAGAAAAGCCGATAAACGCTGAAATCAAAAGCGATGAGAGATGCGGCTGGTTTGAAATAAAAGTAAAATATGAGTTATACGTACATAATATTTAGTGCACTGTTATATTTTATTTCTTTTTAAATACAGTATTTTATTTAACACCTTCAATTTATTACATGAAACATTTGGAATTTGCTACTTGTATTTATTTACTTTAACTTTGATTAAGATTTGTTGCAATATTAATGCACGTCTTATCAAACAAAGTGTTACAAATGACAAATTACATTCTCTAAAAGATTGTACCCTAACATAAATTGTTAATCAGAATAAAACAAATTTTCTGATACAGGCTATACGGTAAGTGAGTAAGGAAAATGTGTACAATTTTTATGGAAAATGGGCATTTTTCATGAAAAAAACTAGACGATTTTGAAACAGTACACAACCTGAAACGCACAGTCAATTCCATAACAGATGCATCGTAAAAAAATTTACTAAAATGAAATACTTTCTAAAATGAGATTCATAAAAAATTATTATTTCCGGCTTTCTCACATACAACTTACATGACCTAAATTAAGATGAATGCATTTCATTCGTCTTTTGAGGTAAAACGTGATAGAATCTCATTCTTTATTTTTCGGAGAGTACCGACTAAAGTAAGCCTATGTGGCAACAAGTATTTTACCAGAGAAATATTATTATATCTGTTATCGAGTGTGATATTGTACACCGTATATTAAATTGGATCTGTAAGTCTATAATGGAACGTGAAAACTTATATGGAACTTTTGTTTGAGTGTCTACATACACTTCAAACATTTGAAAATAAGCCGGTTTGTAGTTAACCATAGCGTGGGGTTTTATCCCATATTTTTTAATTTAATTGACATGTAGTCTAAACTAGAGAATCTGCCCACAGTTACCAGTAACTCTTCATCTATTTTCACATAATCGGAAACCGCGTAGTGGTTTTTAAAGTTATTATCCACCAGCTCATAAAATTCTCTGATCGGTGGCAATTCATGAAGCTGTAATCTAAATTTCATCATCAAATCAAAGGCTAAAAGTGTGATCAAAAAACCTCAAGAAGACCACTCTATCTACTACTATCTCTTCTCGTGTGTATGTGTGTGTGTGCTTGTGTGGAAAAATTTTATACTCTAATGATATAATCACATTAGGTTCATTTATAACCAAATTTATCAATAAACACCTAATATCACTTACTCTGTAGACTTTAAATTATAATGTACATTGGAAATATAGGAAAGTATAGAAAAATAATTTATTATTCTGTTTTCATGAACATCGTTATATAAACCTTTGCAATTACCCACATGCAGTATGGATCTGGCAGGTGAAAGGCACGGTGGTTAGTGATAAAAAAACAGTGAAATACTTTGTAAAACTATAAGGATCTGTAGTTGACAGTGTTACATCAATAAAATTAGTTGTACAAAATAAGGAATTGAGGGCATCAGATAAGTCTAAATAATTATTGTAAAGTAAAAATTATATTTGCCAATATTGTGTACAAAATATGACTAAACAATAAGATTTCTCATCTTTATATAGTGTAATTATAATTTTAGTATTGAAAACTAAATTTTAATAGTTCTAAAGTTGTATGCATAATAAAGACTTGTAAAAATGCGTATATCAAAACAGATAAATAAGTTTTTGTTAATACGATGAAGTTAATAAGAAAACAATACGACTATTTGTTAGAACTAGTAAATTTCTTCAAATAACAATCTATTGTAATAAAACAGGTCAAAAATTTACCTTCTTGGCAGGAATAAGAATAAAGTTTTACTATAGGAGATAGAAATATACAAAAAAACATGTTTTCCCAGAAAATAATACTTCGCTTATCATCAAAATTGAGAATGAATTCCGATTTGCACTCTAAGGTTAATAAAAGAACGTAAAAATAAGAACAATCTCACTTTTACTCACTTAGAGTAAAAGTGAGATCGATGGAAAATGCATGTGAAAATATTCTAAAAAAATAAAAGAGGCAAATACCAATCAAACAAGGCTGGCAGAAATGAACAAACATTTTTTTTATTTTCAAAAGTGGTACTGGGGAAATTTCTTCCGTTATAAACAAAATCGTAATAAATTATTCTGATTACAAATTTCATTTAGTAGTATTTAATCTGAAATATATGATTATATCCCATTTAAAATATAGTAGAAAAAATGTATGCAAATGTTCGCATGAAACAACTGAAATTTATTAGTAGTCTTCAACAAATTATATTTAATCACACAATATTTTTTAATTCTCTAACTATTAGAACAAATCTTTATCTTTATTAAATGTCTAATATATCGCTGCTTAAAGTTACATCAGTACAAGTTTGGTAAATATCGTATTATACTCATAAGTACGCACATATTGAATTTGAGTAAAGAATTACATATATAAAAATATAAAGTCGCTAATAAATCTATACGCCAATTAAAGCAGTATAAGAATAACTTATCAGAAACATAGTGTTCAATAAAAGTTAAAACAAGTATACCAGACAGAGTGATAAGCATTTTCAAACATCTGTGTATATTTTGTTTTCATATTACCTACTTTGGATGTATAAAACTAGAATTTAAAGAAAATATAAGTTTCGAACCTTTGAAAAATTACATAATGATTTATGTAAGTAATAAGAAATATTAATCTTTATACAATCTTATATTAACTTTATAAAAATCTTATATTAACTGTTATATAAGATTTTTTGCCTCCTGACTCTCATTGATTAGTAAAACTTGACAAATTAAAATTCATGCAAAGCTAATGGATTAAGAGTAAATATGCTACAGCCAAAAATCACAACGGGTGAAAAGGAAAATAATCGGAAATTTATTTGTCAGATTTTTTTTAATTTCTCATAGCTATTTTGCACAAATTCATCAATCATAAGCTCTACAGTAGATTTTTTTGCAGAATATAGTTGAATAATATAGTACTGTTTTAAAAACACGAAATTTTTCCTATATTTCCTAACATCCTATTTCGTGTCAAACAATTCTCTGAAGTGAATTTAAAAATACGAAACAATAAATTAGCTAATCTATTATGTCCTTCATTTCACACGTCGCGAATCCCTTGTCGTACTCGCGTCATGCCCTGTGGATGCGGGTACTCACTAAAAGCATTCGTGGCGCATACTCTTGGTGAGGTGAGAGATACTTTAGCACAAAGTGAGCCAAGCGCGTGGATGAATTGTTTGTTATTGTGTTGTAGGTCACGTGTAATTCTATATAATTTTCCACCATCTGTACATCGCACCATATCACGGCTATGTTTTTTTATTATAAACGAAGAAGCGTGCCGCCTGCTCACTCTGTGCATGTAGACTGATAATTTCATATTTGTTTGAAATTTGTTTGCCTCGCCACACACGTATCATACGTGGGTATTCAATACTTATGGCTTGTGATATCCGGACACGCCTGAAAATTATTTTAATTTTCTAATTCATTTTATTTAAAAAATTAATGAAAGTCAAGTTTGTACTTGTATTGACTGCTTCACAATACCTTTCCGAATAAACTCGCAAAGTTTATCAATAATAATATAAACATTGTTCACTCTTTTAAGTTTAAAAAATCGTCAAACAAAGAAATCCCGATGGTGAATGTGTATAAAGTTAAATGTTAATGCAGAAACATTTTTGGTTGCAAAGTAAGCCGAAGCCCGAGTTGTGAAATAATTTTTAGAGACAGTGATAAAATAATGCGTATTTAAAGGGAATAAAAAGTTAGACCAGAAAACAAATAAGTCGACATAATATTCCTTTTTTACGTTCTTCATAAATATTTACTAGGGAGAGTATTTTTATAGTTAATGATAACCCACGGTATCGTTTGCTATGCAGTACGAATAATGTGAAAGATACGTTTTTTCAGAAAAATAATGCAAACACTGTGGTCATAAGGGTCATATTGAGACAAAAACTTCAAAACAAAAAATTTCAAACCCTTTACAAATAGTAGAACGTAAGATTTCGTCATATCGTGTCATGGTATCACTTTAATTTACGAATCGACATTATACAATATATATTTGATCGGTCAACCTTAAATGAACTCATATACCATATGGTTTTCCTCAACCGTACACCAAAAATCAATTATTAAAATTCAATAGTTTAGTCACAGAAATAGTTTTTAGTGGTTTGTAATTTCAAACAATATGTATGTAATTTCAAAGAGCCCGTGCCACTTTGCTACCGATACCGACAAAAACAACAATCGTACGCCCTGGCCGTTGTTGCGTAACATAAATTTTGCTAATGATGTTTACGTTTTGTTTATATTAAAATGCTATTTTATTTTGTTTGACATTTTTTTCCTTTATTTTGGCGTAATTATTTATTTAATTTTAAAATATTTATGACATTAAGTACTAATTGGGTTATCATTTAATGTTGAACAGTCAAATTCAAATGTTATAATAGGAACGAAATTAAAAACATACAAATATACACGTTTGTAAATACAGACACACACGCATGCCCAAACTAAAGAACGCACGCGTTTACACACAAATCCACGCAAATGTTCACATATACATACACACGTAACACATACGCACACCTACCCACACGCTTGTGCACAAAATAATGTTGAAAGTGTTGTCGCGCCTAAGTTGGATTTCAAAGAGATACAAAAGAAGTTTTAAAGGGGAAAGGTGAGTACTTTCTACGAAAACTTAACGCAAACGCTTTTAGGCGGTTGTAACTTTGACTCGCCACAAGCGATCAAGGACGTGCGGTGAAAAGTTAGCGAATCTGCCGTTCGTTATAGGTCGCAAGCACATGGTTCGTAACTGACGCGAAATTAATAAAAAATATTGAAATTAATACTTTTTGAAGAAGAGGTGAAAGATAAATTGTTAGCGTTAGGTACGAAAAGCAAAAAACGTAATTAAATGTTCAAAACTTAAGAAGATAAAGATATATTTCGCAACTTATTGCTCGTGCATCTTACATTTAGTAAAGAGAACTCCACTGAATATTTTCTACTTTCCCCAAAACAGCCATAATAAGATACGTATCATTATTTAATTATTATTTCGAATATCATTGCACACTATGCATTAAAAAGTACATGTTTAAAAAGAAAATGAAACTGTCCCAGACTTTCTCAGATTTCAATGAGTTGTTTGTAATGTAAATCAGAAGACTGTCCCAAATTTTCTCAAGAACACTTTGCAAGATTGGTCAATTCAATTGAAATTTACCTTAAAACAGAGCCGGCTAGAAATATCTGTGCTCAATTTTACCTCCAGCCTTAAAACGATACTTATATTGAATATATTTCTTGCTAATATTGTAGAAATTTGTTATCACTTAGTTTTTGTTCACAACTAAATGAAACTATGTGATGTGGTATTATTTCTACTTTACTTAACTTCTTAACCACGACCTAGGTTTTGTTGCATGACAACATTTTCAAATGTTGTCATACAACGATACCTAGATCGTGATTAAGATATTTATAAATGCTTAACTATTATTGTATACTATAAATAAAAAATATGTTGCTTTTACTTTTAATATTTATAATTATTGATACTTCATAACCAGTAACGTAAATTATTTACTATAATTTCCATCAGTAGTGATTTCATCTTACGTACTGATTTCCAAAATATTTATAGAATTTAGTTACACCTGAATAAAGATGAAAATGTATTTGAAATACTTATTCCCAATTTTTTATAGATTCTGGGGTCTAAAATTTAATATTACCGGCATTGCAATTCCGCATTTATCATGAATGTGGTAAATGTGGGGCTTTTAAGAATAGAAAGGTACATAATTTTGTACAAAATACTCAAAATAAAATTTTATTTACATTTAAATAGTAATAAGCTTATACCTAGATCTATTTAATATTCATCTGCGTCCCCCCTTACCCCACATTTAAAAAAATCATTTTTATGATGTTTATGTGACACAACAAATAAATTAGTACAGAATTATTTCATGTAAAATTTTCATCGTTTTCTTTAGTAAAATCATTTGTGTTTATAAACTTATTTATAAATCAGATACCGTCGGTTATAGGTCAGCGTCGGTCGCCTGCGACCGACAAAGGGTGTTTAGAGAAATTACAGCCTCAAAAAACCACTGTTGTATTATCTGAGGTGTGCGGCGTGTGACTTTCGCCGCGTGCAGTGTCTCAAGCGTTGGTTTCTCTGAACGCACGCCACCATAGTTGGCAATCGATATGGACCCGCGACCAACACCATCCGATTAATAAGTTGAAAATGTTTGGAAGCGGGTTTTCTGAGACACTGCAAGCAACGGGCACGCGACGGGCGGGGGGCGAAAGTCGCACGCCGTACGTGTCGCTCGACATTACTTTGTACAATAGACACGTTCGACGAACTCGATATTATTTTATAGAAACACCCCGGGCATGAACGGAATGATAACATTTTTATGTAATTAGTTCTGTCTGACATAGTTTTGTATGAGGCATCAGATAAATATTATAAAAATATGGTTATGTAAGAGTTTGCAGATATAAGCGAAACATTAAACAATTCCAGTAATCTAATTGTTATATTTATAAAATAAGCTAAATTGTATTTTTCAATATTTCCATAAAATTTTTTAAGATTTTGTTGCTAAAAGTCGTCTTTCCCTCTTCCCTGTTTCTCTAAATTCCTTAACGTGTGATCAGGTTTCTCTGCTTTTTACGTGCAAAACTAATAATCTGCCATTACCATCTTCTTTGAAAAACAGCTACTTTAATATTTTTTGTTCATTTCTCGTCAATTGCAAACTCCTCTGATTACGTAACATTCGCACGGTAGATCGTCGATTCACGCCTGTGTCAAGTTCAGAGAAACCATGCGCCCACGATGATGATGATGGATGGCATAATCACGGGTGCTTCTTCTCACGTCGTTAATTGCTTGAAAGAAACCGCGGCTCCAGAAAAACCTTTCTTTGACTTATTCGTACTTGTAAATCACACGCCATGGGTAGCAGATCAGAATCGGTCGCTCGCCTTAGGAGATGGACGTAAAACAAAAAAATTTTGCACGCATTGAATCACGTGGAAATGAAAAATAGGTATATAACTATGAGTCGTAAAGTTAGCCGATCAGTTCAATAATATTAGATAAACTAAAGAACAACCAGAATCCGCGAATAAATGAGGCCGGAATAAAAGTAATAAATAACATGAAACGTAGCTTTTGATCTCCGTAATACGAGACCTCACATGTCCTTGCCCATCAGTAATAAATTATTGTCATTTGAATGATATGTTTTATTTCATTTTCTATATCTCTCTTTGACCAATATTTTATTAACCATAGGAAGATGGCTTGAGGTATGATACTTTCCAACAGATAAAAAAGGTAATAAATTTGAAAGAATCATATATAATTACATAATTCTTTAAAAATGTCGGGTATTAGATTTACAGTGGATAGATTGTAACAGACAGACGGAAATTTTTACTCGCTCTTTCTTTTTAAATAATACAATAATTTGAAGTTTCCATTTAGACTATTTCGTACGAGTAGTAATAATTTGAAGTTTCTATTTATACCATTTCGTACGAGTAGTAATCCTAAAGTGTTTTTTATTAATAAAAGTAATAAATAAATCTCTGTATTAAATGAGAATTGTTCTGAACCGAATGAAATAAAAACAGACTACTCTGCTGACAACTGTCACAACATAGATGGGAAATAAATTTGAAGAACACTCACTTCTATTAAATATAATGCAATGGAAATATAATTGAACCGTCTAACTGAAACTTGATAACCTATTATCATTAACAAATATTCACTCACTCTCAGTTGAGGTACTTTCCACTGAGGTCAAGCAGTTCCGCGGTCAAATTCAGGACAGGATGAAGTCGCCTTTAACTTTATACAATAATTTACAGCACCGTGTGCAGGATCTAGAGGCAAAGGAACGTTTAAATACCATCTTTGTCCATGGCGTGAAGGAAGAATCCGCTGTCATTCCGGCATCAGCTGCTCTTAGCGCCAATGTTGACCAACTTGACAGTTCGGCAATAGGTAAAGTCAACCTGGATTCGTGCTACCGTCTGGGTGCAGCAAATTTGCAGCATAAGACACCGAGACCAATAGTCATCAAATTCGCCCGCAGCGAACACCGTCATAAAGAATGGTTGGTGAAGAAAGCGTTAAAAGGGACTGACATGCCCATCACGGATTAAGGTTATTTGCTTTTCATACCAATAATTAAACCGATCGTCACAACACTCGGTCACGTACCAAAAATAATCAACTTGCAAATAATAATTAATTTAAATAAAAAGTACCACTTTAGTATACTTTTATACATTTTATTTTTCATTCGAGCCATATTTTATATTGTTGTCATATTTATACGTTTCTGTATGTTAAATATGATATATGGTTTCGTAATGTTTTCTCCCTATTATATATACTATAGTTAGAAGGGAGAGAATTGATTCTCTTTAATGTATTATATATACTAGGCACCTTTGTGTGCTTCATACAAACGTCTTATTTCTTGACGAAATTACAAAAACTAAAGATGTTTAAACACCAGACCTAATATTTTTTTATAACCAAAGTGCTCATGAAAAACACAAAATAAAAATAATAAAAAGTCTTGATTCTTCAACCACAGTTTTCTATTTGTAATAAAGCAAATCGTTCTGTTTAGTTAACTTTTTGTATATAGACTACCGTCATTTAATCGTTCTAACAAAACTGCGATTTCGTCGTCTGTCGACTGAACTGTTTGGGATTAAGTCAGCGGTTTTACAGGAGCACAAATTTTATTAGCATTCGTATTAAAATAATCTGCATGTGACATAGACTAACACTTTTTTTGCTCAAGGATGAGGTGAGGTCAAGATCTTGTATATATATTAGCGCACCACCCTAGGTTGTACATCTATTTCGTCGTCGTCGTCTGAATTAGCTTCAGAGCGTTGCGATTGGATACAATTTTGAAATTGTCAACTACATATTTATAGATACGTTGCAACGTTTGACTATAGAACGGGCCTGCAATTCATGTAGCGCGATTCTGCCCCAAACTTCAATACAATAAATTATTACTCGTTTAAAACCATCAAGCTTATCCGAAGTAAAACGGTACTGTAATCCTTAGCACTAGCAGCTGTGTTGGCTTAGTATCTAAACCGGGGTCAGAAATTGCTCATTAGTTAAAATAGAAATTTTTGAAATGCTGTTTTCGTAACATATCCTGGAACATATCTGCAGAAATATCCAGCAAAGCCGAAAAATTGATGAATCTTCCACATTTTTTTTAATTTTGGATTTTACTAGTGTTTCCATTTTTCTTTCACTTAACCGTACTTGACCATTACTAATTGTTCGGTCTTAATACTCTATTTTGGGTGTTAGGAAAGTACATTTGCGTAAATTTATATACAATTTTGTGGTCGTTAAGATTGCAAAAACTAAGTCTACGAATTTTATCCTTTCATTTATATCATTACGAAGCAAGACAACGTCATCAATGTTCACTAGTGCCTGGTCAGCTTCAGTATACGGTTTTATGTTGCCTAACGTCATTTTTTTATATACAACTCGTGCGTTCATGAGACTGCAGGACATTTTTAATTGTTCATAGTGGCCCTTCGGGGTTAAAAATGCAGTTTTTTCTACGGAATCCTCACTGAGACGTAATGATGAAATCTTGTTGTCAGGTCTAATACCCTAAAATATTTATTGTACCTGAGGCTGTAAATATAGGGCTAATAGTATAGGGTTAGCATAAACAGATTGGCATTTGCTTATTATTTTCCTTTAGTTAGTAAATCCCGAAATACGTTGCAGACGCGCAGTTTCTCCTCATGAGATAATTCATACTGTCGGCAATGAACAGGGCTGTCGTTGTACGGCCGAATGTGCATCTCGCCTATGTAGCAGCTTTATAATTTAAAAGTGAATCGTAATAGTTTTGTAATATTTCTTTTAGTCGATTTTTGTCAGGAATAATAAAGGAAGAATTACATTTTCAAAGTGCGCCCTCAGTTGGACCCTGAGGGATATAACACTATTTACGGATACCTTTGGACTAAAAATATGCACTGCACACTTATGGCCGACATTATTGTCGGCCCTGATTATAATAGACACTAAGAAATTCTCGCGAAACGAAATAAAAGTATGGTGTTATGTCAATGAATTCTATTGGAAGGATTACGATACTAATTGATGTGATTTCAGTTCTACCTAAACCACACAACACCTGGCAGCTGGGTTATATTCTATGCGAAAAATGTTTTCTAAAGTCTGTTGAAGTTAAAAAAATATACAAACCACTATCGGTCAAGACATCGGTAGCCGTATCACATAAAACAGCAATTTTCACACTACTATTTCTCGTTTGGTCATTCAATTCCCAAAAATATTTTCGATTCGCTGGTATTTAAAAAAAATATTTCGAAAAGAACGCGCACTAAAATAAACGACAACTTGAAAATATTTTGCACGGTACGTCTAGTACTTGCTGCTCGCTGTTGCTAATCAACCCCAATTTGGGCAAGATGCTATTGCGTCAGTAAACACGGAGGTTAACCTTCTTTTCAGTGACGATAGGCGGATACAGGTTGCCCCTAATTTCTAGTAAGAACTAGTGACGGGGGCTGAGTCTCCACGCTGTCACGTTGATAGGAACCTGGCGGTATTTCTTTTAAACTCAAATAGTCAAGTTATAGCTGAATAAGTAGTCCGTAATTTAAGGTGTAAATCCCACTGCTGGTCTTGGAAAACTAAAGTGATTTGGCTTGAAAATACAACTATATTCACGAATTTATTTAATTAGTCTTGTATGCCGGTTTTAAGAAATCATCGTAATAAAAAAAAAAAAGAAATATATATATATATATATATATATATATATATATATATATATATATGTATATAAATATATATACACATATAAATTCAAACATTTTAAGTTGTTAAAGTAGTTGTCCTCTAAACGTGTCGTTGACGAAATTCGCTAATTGTTTGATACATTATTCATACTAAAAATATCTAACTTATTTAAAACTTATAAATTATTTACACTTTAATTTTGATAAAAATCACTCTCAAAAATTGTACAAATAACTTTAAAAGATAAGTAGATATTTCAACACACTTTTAATTTTATTTAAAAAACCGTCGAGGAATTTATCTGAAAAACTAAGTGAATGAAAAACGACGTTATATTAACGTATAAAAAAATTATCCATTAGCTTTGCTAAAAATTGCTCACAAAAATTGTGCAATTAACACTACAGGTACATACAAAAGCAGTTACTTCACCATACTTTTATTTTATTTAACAAAATGCGTCATACGATTTCTCTAGGATACTAAGTCAATGTAAATTATGTTACATTAACATTTTTAAAAAAAGCAAATATTTTTCACTGTTTATTTTAGGCGAAAATCGCTCTCAAAAATTGTACAATTACCATTACTATAAAAGTAATAATATCGCAACACTTAATCTTTATTAAAAATACATCAAGTGATTTATTTAAAAACTAAGTCAATATATAATGATGTCGTATTACAATTTTGAAACAAAATTACCGTTGGATTATGCCAAAAATCGTTCTTAAAAATTGTACACTTAACATTGCAGGAAAAGTGGGTATTTCACCACATTTAACATTGTTTAAAAGAAAGTATTTTTTAAAGTGTTAAAATGATACTATATTAACAATTTGGAAAAAAAAGTAAAAGTCTAAGTATACAATAAAAAGTACAAGACTTTAACTTCGAAACATGTTTCTTTTCACTTTAATTTAACCTTTTTTTAAAAAAATTCCAATAACCCATTAACTTAACAGAGTAGTTTCATGTTTCTCAGTTAAATAAACGCATAATTTCAATTAGGTCTATAAGGCCACTAAACAAAAATATAGTATATACTCTTTTTCACTTTTTGTCTATATTCGGAATTCAATTTTCTTTCGTAGTGTAAAGACAGAAAAATTATCAATAATGATGAGAACATAGCAAAACAAATATTTAATAACGCCGAATCAATTAGTACTAAGCAATAGTGTTATAAAGTAAAATTAAAATACTATGAAATTTATGTTTTGGTAAAGGTATATTTTTTATTCATATATGTATCAAATTTTTGAATCATAATTTTATACGACATTTCCCCACCCTTTTCCTCCAATTAAATTGTAATCGTAAGAACGCAAATTGAAATAGTATTACAGCGATATGAATGTCCCGGAGAATGGTCGATTGAATATAAATGAATGTATTTACGTAGGTTCATTTACATAGAACATGCCCGTGTTTAACAGTCACTAATAGATTGTTTATTACTGAAGGTTTGCCATTTTTAAATTTTCAAATTTATAAAATCAGAAATTTGATAATAAATAAATACTGTGATAAAAATAATAATGACCAGAGATAATTTTATACATTGGAAAAACGGATGCTTTGGTAATGACGTGATTTTCGCTGAACCAAGCCGATTATTGTGATAAGTTTTACCCATATTGCGGCATTTGAAATCATTTAGTTTTTAAATGGGTATTTACAAAAAAAATTCTTAACGTTTAAAGTTACATTAAACTATTTCTTAAATTGCTCATCTGTCATATAATACTTTAAATTGTGGTTTATTTCTATTTAAAGTCATTTAATAAAATCACATCTTCACATATTGAATAAGTGAAATACAAAATATATTTCCTGAAAAAATGTATATTTTCTATTTTATAACCCTACTATTTATTAAAAGGAGGAACATTAAATAAATGAATACGGCGCAGAAGATAGCAAGTTGCTGCAGCGTGATATCGATACCGCTCTTGTATGGAGAGTTGTAAGTGATCTGCAGCTCAATTTAAGCAAATGCTTTGTGATAAGCTATAGTATGTGTAGTATAGCTTGAATATGAATACATCACTAGCGAGATGCACTTATGCCAACTAATTGAAATACTGGATCTAAGAGTTAAATTCAAATCGCGCCTGACTTTTTGGGGTCATTTGTTATATGATGCTAGGAACTTCCGATGTATTTCCTCAATTACGATACTATGTACGATTTTAGTGCGAAGCAAGTTAGAAGCCAGCTCTCTCATTTAAAGTCGGCGTTAAACAAAAACAACCTGATGGTTGAACGTTTTCAAAAGTATGCCTTTGATATTGTTCCATGAGACTGTATGGTTACTTCCCTTTTCCATTTCTTGCCGATTTTCTCTTCTGTATGCTATTTTACTAGGCAATGCAGCAAAAAATTAAAGTTTTTTGATATAATTTATTTTGTGGTTAAACAGAAAAAAATGTACGCCTTAATTTATTGCAAAGACTATCATCTTTTGTGTATGATAACTACCTGTACTGGCGTCTTCCTCACCTTCTTGCTTCTGGAATCGGATTATACAGTAATTCTCTACTTTTCCGCGATATATAATTGCTAATTCACCTCATAGCTGTTACACCACATTTTATTATATTTGTAATGCATAAGATTATGATGCCTGTTTTACTTTCACAAACTTGTTGAAAGATGGTTAATTTTATTGAACTTACTTAATTCTCTTACCGTCGTTATTAAAACCATAATTTAATAATAGTTAGGGCAACGTTATCATAGCTATACACGGATAAATAAATAAAATTGACATAACAAAACGATTAAAAACATTTATTATTTATAAAATCTATATAATTTTTTACGTACAACATCCACAAAAACGTGGTCAGGCTTGAAATAACTAAGACAATGCATAATATAACATCGAAAAAAAAAGATATGAAATGAAAACAATAAAAGACGTAACAAGAATAATGATGTGAAATCAATTTTGGATGTGAAATCAAAGATATTTCTCTTACTTTATTTCAATGAATTTTCACTCGTAAGTTAAAGAGCTTAACTACTTTGATTAATAAAGTTAAATTATCATCGCACTTATATTCTTAAATATTTCGGATTTTGGTAGAACTGACGAGAACTGCAATTTTCATGTAACGTATTGTTTTAGAAATGTATATTTGCCGTTAAAATGTAATTGAATATTTATTCTATTTCATATGATTGCTAATATTTGTGATAGTGTGGAAAAAAAAAG
The DNA here is from genome assembly GCA_039881145.1 of Druceiella hillmani. NCBI lineage: Eukaryota > Metazoa > Arthropoda > Insecta > Lepidoptera > Hepialidae > Druceiella > Druceiella hillmani. Next base: position 2,826,066 of record JAYKKI010000054.1, read on the forward strand.
AGAAAAATTTTCCAAATTCATAGTATGGTAATATTTAAAGCACATTTTATTCTACTTGGTATAAGAAATGTGGTATGTGAAAATGATAAAAATTTTCTTTTAAAGGAAGAAAATTAAAATGATCAATATTTATGTCTATGTAAATTGAACAAAAATTTGTCCTCTATCACACTGTCAGTAATATTAAAATACGTGGATATTTCCCTTTAAAATAAACTGACGTCTGTTACGAATGTGTTATCATTATGTATTTATCAATTTGCTAAAATTATCAAAGCTTAAAAATGAGGAGATAAATAATATTTTAATGAACAAAATATGAATAATAGGATACTAACATTAGGATAACGGTTCTTTAGTGTTTATTTTTTCCACACTGTACATCAAATGCTAGAAATGGAACACTCTAAATTAAAACAACTAATGGAAATGTACATTCTATTTCAGAGTCTATTACTTTTGAAAGTATAATTGTGCACTGGCATTATGTAGCACGTTTTTTATGCATCCGTTAAAAGCTTTTCTTCTGAAAGCTCTTTACAGCTTGAACATTTTTCGAAATATTTCTGCATGAAATACTCATGAGATTTGCGTGGTTTAGCAACTTTGTGATGCTTGTTTCACTTTTACAATAATTGGAAATGCTAATGATTTTAAATATATAACGTTACTAACTTTATACCAGCTACTTTATGTTTGTAATTGGTTAATTTATATTTTGACTGTGGTAAAACATAATTAAGGTGAAAATGAAGTTCCAAATATACTGAAATGAGTTGAATAATTAAATTCGACCGTAATTAAATTCTGTTCTAAATTTTGTTTAATGAATAAAATTCAAATATTTTTATAATATATTATTTTGGTAATGTTTACTGCGTGCGCTTATCGTATTAAATATAAATATGAAATTACTACTTGGTCCCTGCACAGGGTTCAGAGTAGCTCAAAGTAATTAGGTTTAATCGAGCTTTAAAAATATATTCTGGTATTAATAAGTCATGTTACTAAAACATTTTATAGGACAAATAAATATATGTTTTCATTGTTATCACTACTTTATATACTATTAATGAAACTTGTTGCTGCCTGATATTTTCGTTATCACCCATAACTTGGATTTATGCAGAAACACGGTTTTGTTGTTGTGTCCTAATATTTTAAGCTTTGCTCCCCATGTTAGTTAATATGATAGACATAAAATGCGAAATTGTACAATCGTCGCCTAACATCTTCAACTCAGTGAAAGTGTACAAGTAAAATAGAGTTTCCGAACAGCGCCCTATAATAGCGAGCCTCAGATGATGCAATAACGTGCCGCATAATCGCGTAATTGCTACCTCATCTCGACGGATTGCGACGCTTATTTATTATATATATATATATATATATATATATATATATATATATATATGTATGTATATATATACATATACACACACATATACATATATATATATATATATATGTATATATATACAAATAATTAAGATTGTATACGTGTTCATGAAGAGTCACTCATTCTTCTTCGGGTTCTTTATTATTAGTACGCGCCGCAGTACAGCCTGTAAGTTGGAACGTTATGTATACTCGTCGCCGATGTTCGAGGTGAAGCGTTGTGGATTTGGCGGGCTTATTTATGAAAAACAATGAAGTGTGTACTAGTAGTATCATTCTAACTTGCTGTAGATTCGGAAGGCTTAATTAAGAGATGGAAATGGAAGCTGAGTACTTTTGGTGGGAAAGTGCGTATATTAAATACAGATTTCTGAGTTGATTATTTCCACGTAAAGGAAAGCTATACAAAAACGATAATGACAAATATAATTCATAGGTGAAAGGTATAAGAGATTATGCTTGTAGATATTAACGTCTTAAAAGGAAGCCGTTTTTTCTTGTTAAGCTTACAGATAAACTTAAAGAGATTTAAAAAGAGTTCTAACATGTAACGAAACGCAAATGTAGCATAATGAGACGAAATTTTCATGTAGTGCGTCGATTCGTTTTTGATTCTTATGTAGTGAGTCGATTCGTAAGTTTAAAAACTCTTTTCAGCCAGTCAAATTCTCAAAGAAAGTGGTCATGTAAAATTTAAAAGTTTAGTTGTATATAGAAAAAATTAAATTGTAGTTCCTGCAAACCTGGTCAACAATTGGTATTCAAATATACACAAGAAGTATGCATAGGTGTGAATGCTTGTCGCTCAGCGGATAAAAATAGTTGCTGACATTCATTTATATATAAAATATATTCACCTACTTCCTACCCAAAAATCAAACCCAATGTAAAAAAGCAATTTAAGAATCAAGTAGAAAATAAATATAATAAAACCGCAACATCAAATGTCCCGTCTCCGATATAGGACTTACGTGAATAAGAAAATATTCCTACGAAATGCTTAGGTGTGGGAATCATAAAAAAATCATGTTATGTGTGCCTGAAGAGAATGGAGTCACGGAACGCATGAATGGAACACTGGAGGAAAAAGAAAATGCCTGGTACTCGATGCCAGCCTACAAAAATAATATTAGGCAGAGAAAGTAGCCACCGTTACTTGCCTTACCAATACCAATGTTGGGGTTTAAAATTCGAGAAGAATGGTAAGCATAAAAATTGGACATTAGTCATTGAATGGTTTTTGTCCATGAATCAATGATTCATCTACCTCAATAATAGGAGAGAAAAAGGGATTCTGGAGTAAAGATAATAATTTTCAATTGATATTACCTAAACAAAAAAGAATATAGATTCAAAATACCCAACTTAAGAACGGAAATGAAAAACTTAAATGCAAACATTTTAGAATTCATCCCAAAATGTAACTATGTCCTAGCGAACTAGGCAAAGTCCAAGCGCGAATCGCTTACAATCTTCCGATAACTCTGTTAAAATCTTAGTTCGCTAACCAAATTCAAAATAAGTCTACATCAAATGAAAGTACATATTTACCAAACACAGACGTTCAAATCCTTTAACCCTCAAAATTAACAATAAAATCAAGGAACAAAGAGATATGTTCCAACACAACAGAAGAAAATGGTTTCTTATGTTATAACGAAAGTTTATCTGGTTTTATCACTTGCACTGCCAAAAGCAGTAAGTTATTAATTCCAAGGATAGAATAAGTTCATTAAAAGGTAAGATGAATACCATCATCTATAGACAACAGGAACATTGGTAAAATGACATTAGAATGCTAAAGCAATAATATACACAGGTTTTTTCCAAATAAAGTACAACCAAGTCCACGCTTGTTATGTCGACTTGGTTGTATTTTATTTGGAACTTCCTGAATTTCTTGAATTGAAAGAAATTCCTGATTTTATACAAAACAAATACGCACAAACAGGAGGTATCAAAAGTGATGAAACATTTTACTCTACAGGCAGGTATTATTCTATTCTTTTACATTGTTTGACATCTACACTTCCTTGCAAGGTGACTTAAAGGAGTACCTGATATCATCCGAGGGACTAGAATGCAAAACTATTATATTTAAACTAAACATATCATCATATAGACGTAAAAAAATATATAGGCATCAAAATACGGAATTTTGATGCCTATTTTAGACGATTTCGGCTTTACTGGAAATTTATCAATATGTTTATGTAGGATATGTAAATGATATTAAATTCCATGTCTGTCTGTCGTTGTATGTTAATAATATATGGTTTCAGAATAATAATACGCGCTGAATAAGGTAATCAATGGTCTCCCAACAAATTTTGATCTAAAGACCGGATTCCGCCATTAATTTCGTTGGTCTGCAAATAGATAAACACAGCAGTTACATTTAATTTCATCAGAAAAATTGTATTGAATGTCTATTGAATAAATTCGGTATGAGGGACGCCAATCTAACAGTGCTCAAGTTAATTCTCATGTAAAATTGCAGAAAAGTCCACCGGAAAATACTATCCATACAGAGAAGTATTGAGATTAATAATCTATACAGTTATCATGAATAGACCTGATATTATGGTTTCTATAATGCCAAGATTGTTGTACAGGAAATACCATACAAAAATCTTGGCCTTATACTAGTACTACTATTAGCATCTACTCAAGATTTTTGTACTGGAAATGCCGTAGTACGTAAAGCAATGTACTAGTACTACTATTAGCATCTACTCAAGATTATTGTACAGGAAATACCGTAGTACCTAAAGCAATGTACTAGTACTACTATTAGCATCTACTCAAGATTGTTGTACAGGAAATACCGTAGTACCTAAAGCAATGTACTAGTACTACTATTAGCATCTACTCAAGATTGTTGTACAGGAAATACCGTAGTACCTAAAGCAATGTATGGGACTCGGATGGCGATACCTATATAACTAACTTACTGGAGTGTAATAACGCTATCTATGCAAACAATGTCGAAATTAGATCCTCAATAAATAGATACACAATTTCAAGAACAGAGCTGCTGATGGCTGGTCCAGGAATATCTCAATAATACTATGTACCGTTATACATCAAAGTTTGTAATTAAACCTCACCACAATGCGAACTCCCTCAATAGAGAGAATAATTAATTAAGTTCATGATACACTTGCACTATATTAGTAACTGTTTAATCTTAGGTAATTTTTCATTATACTATTTATCTTATGATCTATTGTATTGATAAATATTAACATTATATGATGCAGTTCAATATACTATTGACTGATTAACTTCAGGTTGCCTCGCTAAGCAATCACTGCATTCATATTTTTGTATACTTACTTTATCAAATATAAAGAATCCGTAGTATCCGCAGGCTAAGTATCTTAGGCATGATTATTAAAATCCACCGCAGTGGGAATTTTACAGCTATTTGACAAGTTTATTTATATAAAGTAATATCGTAACTCATAACATTTTGTTTTGCAGTGTTGATTCCCACGGAATTTATTGTAATTTCAACCTTATTTTTCAGTATCAAATTACGATTATAATATATATATTTTAAGTTTTTTCAAAATATTATCATTTTAATCAGCCAATGAAAACTAATATTAAATTAATATTAATTCGCAAAACAGTAATTAAATTACTAACTATAGTTATAGATGAACATGTAAATTAACATTCCAACAATTTAGACAATTTATCTCAATCGATCTTGTAAAAAGCCAACAAAAATATTTAGTCTGTCAACAGTAAAAAAAAAAAACTAGTGTTAACGTCAGCCCACGTGAGCAACAGCATCGTTATAATTCTTAAGTGCACTCCTGGCAGTACTCAGAATCTTTTCATACTGAGCATGGCCATCTATGGCACAGATAGATTCTAAAGAGGAGCGTAGACTGACGAATGAAAAAATTAGGGTATATATTTTATATTATTATATTCCAAAAAGTAATCGCGGCCATTATATAATATATTTAAGGATTTTAATACATATTGAAATTAAAAGGGAAAATGTTGAAAGGATTTTATAGAATTTTGGGAATTGAAAAGAAGCGTGAAACTGTATCCAAAATATGTATTGACTAAATTAGGAAATTATAATATTACTTATTTATTTTTATGCAAAAAAAACCCTCATATACTTAAAAAAACAAAAAGAAAAGTATAACAGATTACAAGTAGATTCGCGGCTATGGAAACATTCATCTTTTTAAATTAATTGATATTAATGTATTTTGAAACATACAAATATAATTATACGTAACCAATCAATGAAATTCATTTCAATTCATTCAATGAATACTTTGTAAGTCAATGTGAATGATTTTGGACCTAAAAATGCTTATATATGTATATATATATATATATATATATATATATATATATATATATATATATATATATATATATATATATATATATATATATTTATATATACTCGAAGCGTTTTATAACTAAATATTTATAGTAATTGTGCAAGAATAAATATAAAATATATAAACTTGACCCAATGTTTCTCTTCTAAACAATATACTCCACAAAAAAGGGTAAACGAATTATGAAAACCGTGGCGTTGAATACATAAAAAATTCAAGGAGAATATAAAGACGCTTTAAAAATATTTTAGAGTATTTCAGAGCATTTATGACTTTATGGGTATAAAAAGAATTGCTTATAAAGAAAGGCAGATGTCATCAATGACAAGTGTCATGAATAATGAAGAGAGAAGACATATTTTTTTAGATATGTAGTGTCGTTTTAACATATATTAGTCTGTGGAGTTTAAAAAATCATTAGCAAAAATAATATTTACAAGCTGAAAAACTGCAAAATATTAAGATTTTTGTCATGGAAAAATGTTATTGAAAGCCTTAAGTAATCGCATATTCGATATCCATTTTTTTAAGCACCTATTTTTTTCTGATTTTCATCGTATAATGGTTCCTGAACGTAATTTTAACTTTAATATTAATATTAGTTTAAAACCTGACATCATACTCACTTGTTAATTCGGATGAATAAAAGTTCAGTGTTTCGATCCTGTATGTCAATTTTTCAATGAGATTGATAGCATGTTGAATCCGATTTCAGAATTAACAAGTGCAAGCTTTTAACTGGAAACATAATTTATTAACATTTTTGAGATTCGACAGGTTTTTAAATTAAATTATATTTTTATTGTCATTTAACATTACTATTTTTATTTTGGTTTGTAGTAACTTTTAGTGTATTAATATTTATCACTTTTTTTTTAATTGAAACGAATCGGACGCTGTAATGGATTTACTTAAAATTTCTACGTGGCTTTATTTTGATAAGCTTTTATTGTGTATTATTGTCCATAAATTCTTTAAAGACCAAAATGTTGATTGTATATAAAAGTAGTTTGCGTGCCTATAATAGCCAGACCTTGAAAATAAAGTTTTAAAAATATTCGACAATAAAAATACTTTGAACTACATCATTTCTACAGAAAATCACATTTAGAAGAAATATGAGAGTCCTAGAAAAGGAACCTCTTGGAAAGCAGCTCGTAAAATATGGAATATCATTAACTGCATAATTGCGTGAGGACATAGAATGAAATAGTTCTCCAATTACCTGCGGCACATCCCTTGATAATCGTGAATTATGAATAAATAAAGTTTATTAAATGCATTAAAACTATATTCAAATTGGGCTTAATTACTTCAAATTGAAATTCATTAACTATGAATTACGACAATACAAATATAACCGTTGACCTAGGATTCAAAATGTGTAAAAGTAAAAGAAAGTATCTAATACGGATTGTCAAATGATCAGAGACCATTACTTGCATTATATTTAACAGCCAAGGTAAACGGTTAAATTTTACCACCATATGTGGTGCAATAACTAAGAAATTATGGAACATTTAACATTGGTAGATCAGCCATCAAAGGCTAAATTTAAGGAAAACTGATTTGATTTAATCTATTTTAAAGAGGTATGGTTGAGACAGTAATAATTCCCTATAATCAGAATACAAAGGTGTGTAAAAAATTAATAGAAAAGAAATTCTTTTCACTTTATTCAAATAGACAGAATGTTAGCTATAGAAGAGACAACAAATTAATTTATTTTAGTTTGTCTGAAAAAAATCTGCACATACCTTGAAAACATTAGACATTGTCTTTTACTTATTGTTGAAATATTATTGGCATCTCACTCTTACTAAATAGGAATAGAAACTAATCATTAATTTTTATCCACACATTTTCCGAAAATTTATCAAAAGTTAATAAAAAATGTATACTGGGAAACATGACCTCATTGCAGATTATAGAAAGAGTGATTTTTTTTATTGCGACAAAATGCTGAAAATCTTCTTAAAAACAAATCACAGAGAATGAAGTTGACCAAAATGTCTTAATAGTGTTTCTAAAAAAATTGTCCAAATTACATGAATCGTTATCCAGCAAGGCTTACAAAAATCAAAAAGAAACATGACATTTATTAGGGAGAGAATTTGTAAAGTAAGTAATGCCCATGGTAAAAAGCAAGGTAGGTGGAAAGAGGAAAAAAGCAAATCGGCTGTGGTGAGAAAAATTAAAACAAAATAGTTCAAAAAGGTGTTAAGACAACAGATAAAGAAATGCTTCAAATCGTTGAATCAACTTTCTACCTCTCGCAAACGTTAATCTAGAACCAATTTTAAATTAATTCGCGATTAACCAATGAAATGTAAAAGGAAAATTTGTAGTGCAAAAGAAGTGATGAGGTTTGCACAGTTTCAAAACAAAACTGAAAGAAACTCTGTAAGGACTTTACCTTATTTTTAATATATTATATAATTATTTTATACCATAAAAATAAACCATTATTTTTTACGACGCAATTTACCAGTTAATTTTCTCACAATTATGTTGATTAAGCTAAACAATACTCAGACCAGTTAAGTTTCTCTTGCTATATCAAGTTACAAGTGAAATTTTACAACATACGTGAAATTTAAGATTTATGATTGTTGTTTTTTTACAAATCGTTAATAGTTTGCTTAGCAGATATATACCATATTTCCTTAAAATAGGCTTTATTTTACAACTAGTTATTTAACTTGTCACCTAATATCATAATATATTATTTTAACTATTTCTTTTTTATTCAGAAAAACAGCCCATTGAGGATTCAAAATATAGCTTAGTGCCGCTGCAATAGATAAAGAGTCAATTATGATTATTTCTTAAGGAATCATTTTATTATGCAAAATTACTTCATTCAATGCATTTTTAAAAAAGACAGATAATTTTAATGAAAATATAGTCGGTTGCCAATAGATTTCCCATTATTTCGTTATTCAGGATTTAATAAATAGCACAATGATTTAGCAAAATATTTATGATAAAAGGCTGTGAAGGGAATAACCAATAAAGGTAATTTAAATTGGTATTCTATTTTTTTAACCAAAAGTCTTCAATATAAAATACTTTTAAAAAGTGGACGGAAGAATAATAATTAAATAAAAGGACAGACTGAAGATAATTCTATTTTTTCCATGAAAAAAAAAACAGAAACGTTTACTACACTCCCGTATACATTATATGAAAATACCTATTAACCAAAGTTAAATACAAATAACTATTATGATAAATCGTTTTCTTAAATACTTGAATACTGAAGGAAATAAACAGTTCTAAATGGTAATAATGAAATTTGACATTCATTTGGACTTGATACTTGACCCCGTAAATATGAAAATTTCCACCTATAAATAAAGAAAATTATTGCCGTATTACGACTGATGTGAATTAAAATAAATTTTAAAATAATAACTTTTCAGGTCATCATACACAAACGTCAATTTTTTTATGTAAATTTAGTTAGGGTTTTGAAAAAAAATACATATTCGTACATTTAATATTACAACTTTACACACAGATTTAATAATTACATAGCTTCTCTAAATGAAAAGATGTAAATTCTAAAATATTTTAAGTGATTATATATATATATATATATATATATATATATATATATATATATATATATATACATTTATATATATATATATATATATATATATATATATATATATATTTGAATAAAAAGAAAATATCAGACATTTGTGGTTCATTTTCTTAAAGAAATCCATTAAACGATATTTTACGTAAAAATTATATTATATTGTTAGCTTTAATTTATATAATTTAGGTTATATTAATAACAGTGATTTTAATGATATTTAACATAACTTTTGTTTCATTTACGAATGTAAAGTCCTTGAAACGAGATACTCTTTTTGTCCAAGATCGATATTTAACGCACCTTTCAATAATGATCTTTGCGTTTCCAAAGTACAGATCGTTTCATTGTTTATAATAAACATGGGGTTAAAACAAACGGACGTACAGATTACCATATTTTCTGATTCATTTTTTTAAGAAACTTACATTATGCACATACCGTTATACTCGGGTCCCTTCCGACTGATTTATTAGTTCCAGGATTATACTAGCATTCAAAATTATATTTTTTACCTAAAATATATGTTAATTATATGCTATAATAAAAGCACTTGTTATATAACTACGAGTACAAAGTAATTCAAAATTTCATGAAAATATTAATCATGCGTAAATTTATTCAAAACTCACTTCTGAAAGCGAAAATCAACTGCATTACGCGACGCGATTCAATTGAAAATCAGAATATATAATATCTCAAATATTTGAATGCTTAGAAATTCGAGCGACAAATGAAATTAAATTCTCGGAAACTTTCAGCAAGCGAACTGAATTGTGCCTCGTTAGAAGCGGAACCTTATTGAAAAAATAATAAATTGTTTGATTGATTTCAGACACTCTTAAATATTACGTAATTTATTTATTTTTGTATTTGATAAGTACAATTCATAATATATTGAACACAGTAGACTAACACGATTGTATTCAATGACTAATAACGAAAACTGAATCAATATTATAAAGATATATGTCAAATATATGTTTTATACCATATCTTATATCTATAAACGTTTATTTATCAATTTTAACGCAGTCTTCACTAAGTTTACTTTAATTTCAATTAGCAACTTTTTTTTCGTAGTACCAAAATTATAAAATTACGCTATGAAAAAATAATATGCTTGCAGAATAGGTATAATTATTTATTTTTAAGTGCGTAAATCTTACAAACCTCTCATTTTACTTATTCTCTTTGTATATAATATTAAACATACTTGGGGTTAATTTTGTGGAAATTCATTATCCACAATTAAATGAAACTGCGTGAAACCTACGTTGTGGTAAAGAATTTAGATAAAATAGAAATAGTACTACATCACGTAGTTTCATTTAATTGCATATATAATATTATCAACACTTAACTAAATCATAGAAGAAGTTGCAAAATATTTCACACTTTCTTTAAATCGTGTTAACAATAATCCTAAAATTAAGGAAAGAGGAGTTGAATTATTATTTAGTGAAGGAGATGATGATTTAAAAAATACCTTATTGCTTTAGTTATTTTTATATTTAAAAACGTATTTTATAATAACGTAAGCTGCGTTAGGTTAAGTCAATAAAACATTTTAATAACTTTCATATGGTAATTAATTTTCTAAATGTAAAATTATTGCGTGTGTATAAGAATATACATACATATATATATATATATATATATATATATATATATATATATATATATATTAATAAAAAGCTATTCTCTTTTTATTCGCATATAAAAATCGTCGATGTCCAGTGTAAAAAGTTTGACTCTTTTAATTACCAATTCCTATATTAATTTGCATATAAATACATCATAAAACGTAATATTTTTGATACAATAAAATATTATGAATTACAAATGAAGCATGAGACAAACTAAAACTGCTTAGTACATTAAATTCGAACCCTATGATGGTGTTAACGAATTTTTAAACTTAATGAAATCTTCAAATTAACGACGGGTCATCCGGGGATTGACAATTATTTTTATTTTGTAATTTGTACGCATCAACAATAATGTAGGGTCATTTTATGGAGCTCGAAATGTTTTAACAATTAATAAAACTGTTATGAAATTGTCTAATGTTTTATTTTATAATTTGCACACGTCAATAATTGTTGTAAATAATAATTTACATTGCTGCAATTAATAATTTTATAAGCACCAGTTTCGGATAGAGAGATTTAATAATGTTGAAGCTAGCAACCATTACAAATAACTTATATAAATGCTCAAACAAAGCATGAATAGCACAGAATCTATAGAGCCATTGTATCTAGAAAATTAAAAAAGGTACAATAAATTAATGAAACGATTTTCAAAATAGCTTCGACTAATATACCAAAGTTTAAATAACGACGTGCTACCAAAAATATAATAATAACTAGTAACAAATAATATTGAAAAAAATAATCAAGTGCAACCCAGTACATGTAACAGAAGTGAAACTTCTTAGGCTATTTAAGTCTCGAATTATCTATATATGTATCTAATACAAGAGAAAGAGAGAAAGAGAAAGAGAGAATATACTTAGTGTAAGTCCATAGGTATTACTAAATTTGTATAAAATGTTAATACCACATATTTGGGAAAATTAATCAAATGTCATGACAAATCTACGTAAACATGAAATGAAACCTTTATATAAATTTACATGGACATCGTTAATTAAGAAATAGCCGCGATGCTAATACCAGAACACGGCTAAATGCTACTGAAGGAAGTCGGTATTTATTGCTTCTCTACCAAATTATATTTACGTCAACTATGTTTGCGAGTTCATTGCCGATTACAAATGAATTAAGTACATATATTGCTTGTTTGTAATGGAAGAAGTACACGAAAAATTAGTAATAAATAAGTCATAAATACATAAATACATCTTCAAAATTTTTGCGGCTTCCTTTTAACACAGATAATAGCAGCAGTGAGGGCGATTTATTGTTTGTTTTCTCGCTAAATTTTGGAAGTTTACTTTTGACACACAAAACAGCTGATAGCACTAAAGTGCGCCAATTTTGTTCGCTTTTTCGAAAAATTTTGACAGTTTACTTTTCACACACTTATTTAAAAATAAATAGATGATAGCCAATAGTAAGCGCACTTTTGTTTGATTTCGCTTTTTCGTGTACTTCTTGTCTTGTTCTATCGTGTTCGTCAATATCTAACGACTATTAGCTAAGTACTTATTTCACATCCATCTTGCGATCGATTTGTTATATTCTGACGTTACAATAACGCTGTACGTATAACATTGCAACCTTGAAAATGGTTGCAACCTTGAAAACTTTCATCGCGTCCAAAAAAATTTAACACGAAAAAATTATACGGAAATTATACCTTTCCAATAAAGCTGAAACAATATTTAAATTGTCTCAAAATATCGCATCAATCGTTAACTTCGAAATTTACCTACTTTAATAAATTATCTTAATAATAAAAAAAAAAAAAATAAAAAGATATCTAATTTCCTAAAATATCTAATTTATTTACTTTATAATATAATCCTAAAATATCTAATTTATTTACTTTAATAAATTATCAAAATACAAGCTTAAAATATTATTCATACGCTCTTACAAAATGTTATAAACTTTTACATATTTAGCTTAATTGAAGGAAAAAGAAAATGTTTTTCAATTATGTCGTGTGAAGAAAATGTCAAATATATTTAATGCGCAAATAAAATCGGGGCACAATAATATAAAACTCGCAAATGTCGTGTCGGAAAAATTACACAAGAAGTTACAGACGAAGTTTCTTATCAAAGAAAGAAGCTGCAATTATGTTTGAAAGAGACAAATGCTCACTTTAATGTTAGCTATCTCTCTACCTAATTTTGTTATCGGAGACAACTATCTTCGCGCATCCAAAATAACATTGGTGATGATAATTTAATATTTTTTTGTCTTGTTTTGATTTGTTATTATAGTTATATGGATAACACATCTCCAAATATAACATCGAATTTTGAATATTCAATTTTGGTTTTGAACTATGTGGTTGGTAGTGGATGTCGAAATCAGCACTTCGTAGTGTAATAAATAACGAACATATTTATTATTATTTTTCTAGGACAAGAAGGTGTAAAAAAGAAATAAGCAAGAATAAATTCCAAAGACTTTTATGAACAACCTTCAGTGGACTTTACTTTGGGTGAAGATAAATCCAAATCAACTATGTCAATGGTATATGGTTTGAAATATGGTTTGAAATAAAAAAGTATGTCAAAAAAAATTTTTGTATAAACATACACACACATATATATATATATATATATATATATATATATATATATATATATATATATATATATATATATAATGCCGTCTCGGGTGTCTTGGTATACGGGATAATCAGCCAACATCCCTATTAAACAGGTATTGTCCTCACAAGGGCATTTTTGTGAAACTAAACGTGGTTGATAGCCTACATTACAATCAGCTATTTAACTTTATGTCTTGGCCAAACCTAAGGTGTAATAATTACATATGAATAAAGCCAAACATTAACATTAAAGCTTTTTATTTGATAATGTTTACATCATCGAAAATATGCAGCAAAATAAGGATGGAAGCTTAGCTATTATAGAAAAACATAGTCGTATGATGCATACAAAGTATGTATTCTACCATGTAAAATAATACCAACACTAACTTGAAAAGAAAATACCATATAAAAAGTTTTTTTTGTTTCAGTATCCCGACGCCAAACATACTACTCTTGGGGGGTTCGTAGAATATGAATTTTTAAAAAAAAATTTAATTCAAGTTATTATGTATTTATAAAAAATATAAAAAAAACAATTACATAAAATAATTCTTAAGAAATTGGTAACTGTCTCTCTACGACTCGGGCTGAAGACTGACTGACTGACTTGAAGCTACATTCTCTATCTGAAACTCGTGTTATGTCTGGGTAGATGTTTTTAAAATAAAGGAAATCGGATATGTGTGGAGCACTGTGATCATCCATTACTTAGCTCTATACTAGCGTGGGGTGTACAACCCCCTCTATTATGAGAAAATTTACGGGTGATTTCAAATTTTCGTAAAATTATACTCGTGTGTCGTGGATGTTCTATAGTTTATAATGTCTTACAGTTTAAACGAAAGAGATATTAAATTTAATAGTATTAGTTGTCACTGACGTATTTTTACAACGAAAGATAAATTATCGATATCGTCATTTAAAGGAACTTTATTTATGTTAAATTCATGAAAAGTTTTGTTAAAGTTAGATAATGCAGATTTTTATAACATAACATTTGATTTAAGAGATGAGATGAATCTATATTCGTTGTTTTGATGATTGTGAATAGCATTATTTAAATTATATTCGTCATTTTCGTCTAGGGTGCCGAAGATGTGTTTTAATACTATACCGTTATCGGAGAACCAAGCTGATCTTTTAGATATTGTGGAAATTAAATGTGAAATGGAATCATAATCTATTATTACGTCTGCAAAAATTAATCAAGGGGCTTAATCATATCATAACATTCTGCATTATCAATTATTTCATTCTGTTGACATAGAACTCGTATTGCGCCGAAAATAATTTTGAAGTTTTTACGGGGATAAGAATATGGAGTGATCATTAATTAGTTTAATAGTAACGATTGGCTCGAAATATATGTCAGGCCTCTTGGTATTTTTTCGACGAATTATTTATTTTTAGAGGCCCAAGTAGGTTTGCAAGATGTTAAAATTGTTCTAAAAAAATCTAAGCTAAGTTAATATTTTGACATATTAATATCTATTTATTAATTTCTAAACTAGTCTTAATTTTTAATGGGAGCAGGTTTTATCTCATCAAAATTATATATAATATGGAGACGATTGATTAATAGGGATTTAGTTTTATTACCATGGACTTTTACTATTTTATAGGACCGTTTCCAAATAGGGGCAGTAATTTTCCTAATCTTAGGTGATTTTTAAGGTACACGAAGTCACCAGCCTTGTAGTTGTTGGTCGTAGTATTTTTTAGATTTTCTTTAGATTAGCATATATTATCAAGTTCTATTTCTTGAGACATCTTGAGACAATGATGTAACATTTTTATATATTTGAGATAAGTAGTGTCGGATCGTAATTCGTAAATAGAGTCGGGGATGAAAGAATTATGCCCAAGAAAAAGTTCGTGTGGAGTGAATTGAGTCGTGCTGTGTGTATTGCTGTTGTATACCAACTTAGCGATGTACACATACTTGTGCCAATCAGTTTGATTATCATTGCCATAGGTTTTAAGATAAAATTTTAAGGTGAATGACTGCGCTCGTGAGTACTTTGTGTTTGGGGGTGGTATGGTTAAGACCATATCTGTTGGATTTTTAGAAATTCGCAGGTCCAATTGAAAAGGTCTGCAGTGAAATGTGTACCTTGGTTGGTCAGAATAGTTTCCGGAATACCAAAAATTTAAATGAAGTCGATAAGGCACTCACAGCTTTCTTCAGCTATGGAAATTGGATAAACAATGGAGTATTTAGTCTAGTCGTCTTGGAACGCCAAAACCAATTTTAGTTTGTGTATTCCGAATTCGGGTAATGGACCTACTATGTCCAGACTAAGGTGGTCAAATAGACTGGTTGGAGTTCTTGTAATTTTTGCTTGATTCGTTTGCCGTAAGGCTTTATTAGACTGACACGAATGGCATTGTTTGACATAGTATTCTACGTCTGAGCTCATATTTTCCTAGTAAAATCGTTCTTTAATTCCGGCATACATCCTTGTGGAACCTAAGTGTCCTACAATCAGAATATCGTGGTTTCCCTGAGGATATTGGAAATTTTGCTGGGAACGGAAAAATAATCTTGTTGTGATAAATATTGACAGTTATGTCAGGATTGTGGAATAGGTATGGAATCATGTAGTACAATTTTGTAAATTAATGCTTTTCAAGGGGATTCACAAAGTCAGATATTGCTATTTCGGTAATTTTTTCCGAGACTAATAACTAATTTCTGACGTTTTATAAAGTTTTGTGCATGTCCTGATAAGTACGGTCATAGAATAAGTGAACCTTGGTATATAACCAGTGGAATACTTTGTTATTGATGTCGAGGTTTTTGTGTGAGTGTAATCGTTTTCCACTGTCAAAAAAGTCGTTGGGATTTTGCAAATTTCCTAAAATGTCAGCGAGGTAATGTATCTGCGTTACTGTTACTTTTTGTTTTTTTTGTTTTCCGTCTCGTATTCAAATTTTTCTAATTTCAATAGCCACCTCACTAATCTCGATCTGGAAACTTTGCAGTTGAAAAGCTATTTAAGTGGTTTGTGATGCGGTTACGATTTTACAGATAGGGACGATTTATTTTAATGCCAAAAATGTTTTTTTAACGTTAGTTTTAGGTTACGCTATAGTTTTATTCAGATTTATTTAGTGTATGGCAAGGGTATGCAATAGGGCGATCATTACTTACTGGCCTTTGGGAAAGAATGGCAGAATGGAAAGAATTACATAATTCGATTCGTCCCATATAATTCGATTCATCCCACAAAAGGCTTAGAGAAATCAGAATAAGATAATAGTGGGAAGGAAATTCATTTATTTTTTAAGTTTTCGAATGGAAGTTTTTGCAAGAAAGAGGAAAGAGGTAAAGAGTTTGGTATTTTGAAGAATTAAAATATTAATCTCCTCTCATATGATTCTAAACCTAGAAAAGATTTCATTTCTTTTGAAAAATTTTCTATTACTTTGAGTTTTTCCAGGTTACGTTTTACTCATTCACCAGTAATTAAATGGCCTAAATATGAAACTTTCATTCTCAGCAACTAGCATTTGTCGGGTTCTAATTTCAGATTAAAATGTCGTAATCTTTGGAGAGTATTGAAGAGGTTTTTAATATGAGAGTAATATCGTCGAGATAAACGAAGCATTAGATACCCTGGAGGCCAGATAGAGATGAATTTATTAATCTATAAAACGTTGATTCAAAAAGCATACGGTTGAATTCTTAATGTCCTTTAGGAATGGAGAAGGCCGTTTTAGGAGAATCGTCGCGCGACATATTAATCCGATTAAACCCTGAAATATTTGCTATTACCTAACTGATCGAGAATCTTCGAAATATTGGGGATTAGGTAAAAGTTCTCCTATGATTATATCATTAAGTTTTCGATAATGAATTGCAACTCGCCACTTCCTTTGACCGGATGCGTCTAATTTCTTTGGTACTGCAAAAATTGGGAAGAACCAAGGAGACGTCAAGGGCATTAAAATTCTTTGATTTAGCATTTTTGTTATTTGATTTTTTTTACTTCCTCTATGTGGCGTTCAGGGAGTATATAGGATTTGGTATGAATTGGATTAGAAGAAGTAGTCTTGATTTCATGTTGAATACAAGTTATCATTAGGAAGATGAAAAATATCTGAAAATTCTGAGCACATTTAGTATAGGAAATCTAGTTCGTTCTGATTCAAATGGGTGACGCGAAAAAGATATAATACCTGTTTAATGCGGCTATGGGTACAGTTATTAATTTTAATTTGGTTTTGTACTGGAGAATTACTTTAAATCACATGGCTGTTTTCATGATTTTCTAATCGAGAAAGCTTTAATCTTAAACTAGAATCTACATGTATCGGTGACTCAGACACGTTAACTACGTAAATATTTATTCTAGAGTTTTCCTTTATTTTCACGATACAATTTTTGTATGCTATGAGTAAACGATCAATTGATTGTTGGTCCAGTATGACACCTTCTTGGAACTCCGAGTTTTCCTTCCTCGGTTGGATTTTACAAATTGGTTCATCATGTTTACATTAAAAATATACATTAAAAATATTCTAACATAAATATTAGTTTTATTTTTGGTAAGGGACGAATCACTACTATAAATTTGGGGCTGGTTACCCTATTTTGTTATTTAATGACTTTTTAGTAAGAGATGAATAACTACTGGTTACCCTGTTTATTACTGATTTTTTAATACAAAATGAATCATCATTTCTATGAATTTGGAGGTGGTTGCCCTGTTTGTTTGTTGGTTAGTAATTTTAATACAAATTTATATATATATATATATATATATATATATATATATATATATATATATATATATATATATATATATGTTTAGAATCGGTTTCAATATGTGTATTTCCCCCGCAATGCTTGCTGGTAAATTTTAGTTTAAAGAAGTTTTAAAATTGTCAATTTCATCAACGCCTCTCGGCTCAGATGGAATATACTCGAATTTATTCTCGTACTACTTCGATCATCATATTACAATTGGAATCTCGCTGATCTCCGAAGCGTTTATTCTTATATTCTCTTTTACGGCAGTTGTCATTATTATGGCTAGCTATATTAAAATATCGGCAAATATGTGAATACGTGATTGGTTTTCCGTTAAAGGGTTTCGAATTTGGAGAATATGAAATTTTTCTTGTGATGTGAACACTATGTTTGAAATTATAATTTTTTGGCGATGATTGACGATTAGATTTTATAAGTACTTACTATCATTTTATTTTATAACTTACTTAGATAATTTTTGGTTCGAAGGAAGCAAAATTTCTATCTTCGTTTAACGTTCTTGGTTAATACCAGCAACAAACGTATGTGAAGCCAAGTCTTCTATGGCTGCGACTTAGCCTGCTTTTTTATTTGTTGGGATAGATATATTCATTTCCCTGAGAAATTTTGAAAGGCATGACTTAACTCGTAGAGTATATTGGTTAACTTTTTTGTTGTGATTTTGGCGACATTCTAGTAAGTCAGAGAGCAAAGCCGCGTAGTGGTTTATTTCCCCAAATTGTGTTTTTGAAAAAATATTCTAATTGCGCCGAAGTTCAAATTCTTTTATTGCGCAAGCGCTTTCTGCTTGATCCTCTATTTGACTTAAGATATGTTTTAGCAATACGTTTTCTTGCGCTGGTATTACAAGATTTGTCCCGTTTCGGAAATTGTTCAAAAATTAATTTAACTTGTCGCTATTTCCAGCAAATTTACTGATTAATTTCGTTAAGATGTTTAATTCAATCTCTTTTGTGGTCGTTTCACCTGCAAAGTTTCTCGAGCGGGAGTTATCGCTCTTTAAGTTATAATAAAGACAAGGATGGGATTGTCGTCGCGGGCGGTGCATTGTTTACGATACTAAGTTACGATGATTATCAATAATACTGGCTTGGTTTGTTCTCAGAGCCAGTTAGAATTACAAAAGACTAATATTTAATGAATGTAATTGAATTGTAAAACAAAAGGGAAATACAAACAACCAAATAATGTGAAGATTCGAATGTATAAATTAGGAACTAAATATATTGTTTATACCTCAAGGATTTAGATAAAATCACTTACTGGGAAAGCAGGAACTTATGGTTATCATATATAATATGATTATATATATAATTGAGCTGGAATTTCAAGAACTCAGAATCTTCTCTCGGTGCTGGACAGTCTCCATAAAGGCGCGCTGATGCGCTATGCTGCTTACCGCATAGTGGACAGAAGATCGGGAAGACGATGATGCCGATTGTTGGCAGGAGTCAGTCGTTGAGCGATTGAGTGATTGGAGTTATGTTGCGCGTGATTTAATGGTTGTGTGGACAGAGTTTTTGATTTTTGAACTAGTTAGAAGTTATTTCAATTCAGCGGTACCTGGATTTTAGCAATCCTAATCGCTGTCACAGAAAATGTTGCGGGATTCGGAGAATATGGATTTTTAAAAAAGTAGTTCATTTAAATACAATTATTATTTATTTCTATTAAAATATAAAACACAATGAAATACTATAATTCTTAAGCAATTGGTAACTGTCTACACTCGACGTGGGCTATTGACTGACTGACTTGAAGCTACGTCCTCTATCTGAGACTCGTATCATGGCTGGGTAGATATTTTTAAAATGATGAACATCGGATATGCGTGGAGTACTGTGATGACATCTCTAAAATATCGCTATTTTCTAAAAGTATATTTATACTATTGTGGGGTATAGCAATACGTATAAGTATATTTGTATATACAGCATACAAAAATCGTTCTAGTCGCAATCTAAACAGGTTCTTGGTAACTATCTTCCTCTTGCATTTTACAGAATTAATGAGTATCCTATATAATCTAAACTCAAAAAGTCTAGACAACATATGATGTTCATTAATCGCGTCGATAGTTTGAGCATATTGCCCAAATATTTTATACTTCCAAATTTTACTTAATCAATTGCGAAATTTGTCCATTTTTCTCCTCTTAATTCACAATTTACGTGAGTAAAATAATGATGCAATTCCAATATTAATAACATTATTTATTGTGATAGTTTATAAAGTGGACGAAATAGTTAGTATAAACTTTTTTGACGAATAGAAGCATAAAATTTTTTGAAGCATATTTATTCAACATTAAGCAAAGCAGAGAAACTTTATCCACCGGAAATTTGGATAAAGTAACCTTTTTATTATTCCATATTGATGCTCATAAGACAGAAAATTTATACAGTCAATGTCGAATTAACTTATCACTATGCCCCTTACAAACTGCACGACTCTCTTAACTTAAAAACAAATCAAGCATTTTTTGCAAATCAAAAGTTTATCACAATACTTATAGAACCGCGGACGTCCCATCAAATTAGTAAGTACCCGTAATAAAACAATTTACCTAAGGCCAATTTTTTAACGTAATGTTTGTCTATAATCAAATGATAATGTCGAAATTAATCTTCATCAGTGAACGAAGCAGTAATGTTAATAAATATCTGATGATCGTATTATACCTTATGAATTTTTTTAAATATTCATACAAGTAATTATACGCTTACTGTTTTGAGTTAACGCTTTCAACATTAATTTTATTAAGAGGTTATTTAATGATTCAACGAATGATTGTATAATAATGTGATTATCTGTGTCCTATATAGATAGTCATACCGTTATGTTAGAATAAGTTATACAAATTTTAGATTTTAAGACGCATAATTCAAGATGGGTACAAATCAAATGAGGTACAAAAATTCTACTGATTTAGTGTCCGTTATTATAGTAAGCTGATTGATTGAAGATTGACCTGGTTTCTTTAGATTTCCTAATCATTTGATCTCGGATAGAACTGATTGTAATTCTTTTCTTATAAGGCTATAAATTTGCGTATGTGTATTGCAAAACCGATAGTCTAACTCACTTGTTTTACTAAGTATTTTATCTCTGGATCTCATGTTCAGAATAGAACTGTTTACCGTATTATTTTTTATAGACGCGTACCAACAATCGCTAACTTTCCCCGATCGATATGCATTTCTGCTCCTTTTAGTAAAATGTTGAGCACTGATTTAGAATTTATGTTTCTCTGTTGACATACTCATAAATATATTTGTGCAGTGTTTTCAGGTTTAATATGTACGACATTTTCTTGAAGTTATGGTTGCTTTTTTTCTATTTGACGAAGTACATAATATCAATATTATTTATTTGTGACATTGTTGATAATTTAACCAGAATAATAAAATATTAAAATATGCAATATACTCAAGTTTATGCTGACCTCCTGGTGTATTACACTGACCAAAACATAACTATCTTTGACAAAGCGATGCACTGTAAGGTTATGGATTCGATTACTAGCTTCTCGTCAAGCGTGACAGAAGCGATATTTGTAATCGCGTAGTTAAATGACATAAACAAGTGACGGGCAGTAACAAAACTGATACGATAAGGTACGCACTGTAATTACCAATCCGTTTGCTCGGCGTGGCATCTAAGTATTTTACTTGAAATATTACCCCCGATGGAAAATTCTACGTCCAATAGTAGACTCAAAAAGACCGTTAATGATTGATGATCTACCTTGTATTTAGTATCCATTAAGGGGTATTAAAAAACGTTCGATGCGCAATTAAAGATACAATTTAAAATGGACCCTAAAGACGCAGTAACTGCTTGTATCACCAAATTTCCAAACATTTACATAATTCAAAGCAATATTGAATGAAAGGTGAATATTACTACCAAATTGTTAATTGGTTCGTTTTCTTTGTAGAAAATCCAAGTAAATTAAATTAAATTCTTTAAGAGGAGATCCTTCCTCGCAAATGCAATGTTTACATCTATAATTAGAAGAGTATGCTTTGTATTAAAAGTTCCATTGCAAGAATTTATGAGCGGTCAGTTTGTATTATAAGTCCAAATAAGGCACAAGAAAGGAGACAGTTGACAAAAGGAAGAGCTTTTTGAATAAACATATAACCTACCCATATGATCAGCCAATACTACAGGCTATGCCTATCTGTTAATTATCCCCATGTCCTAAAAGAAAACAATTTTCTCATTTTTTAAAATTTTGGCATAAAAATTTACACACACATTTTTGAAAGTATTTTCTTGAATTGAAAAAAAAATGAAGCACTACAACGACGATTTATCTTAAACATTTTTTCCCTTAAAGATCTTGACAGTATACCTACTAACACACATCAAACTTGATGACGAACACGCCAAGATATCTAACATAATCATTGAAAATTTTCTGAAACTGTCAAATGAATAAGATAAATATTTCATAAAATTCTGAATGTAAAATTTAGAGTGCTGTTTGTTAAAATTTCCAAGGACGAAACGAATAAAAATTCTACTAACCATCCGGTTACAATTCAGAATGCAAAATAAAATGATTCATTTATTTGAAAGAAAAAAGATTCACGTGAAAAATCGTGAGTAAAAATATTTTGGAAACATCTTTGTGGATTGTAGAAAATTAAATGTTTTATTTAAAAAAAAATGCTTGCATCACTTCTTACAAATAAAAGATAATTAATTGTATTTTTGGCAAACAAAACGAGACAATTGAAATCTATAACGCAGAACACTGCAATGTCTTTACCCGTTTAATTAAAAATTGTGGAAAAATATGTTAGCATGCTGAAAAATATATGTCAGTACAATATATGTGTCAGTATATTAAATATACAGAATTATTTCGGTTATGAGGTATTCTTTATTCGTTATAAAAGAAAAAAATATTTTTTAATTTGTAAGTTAATATTGCTTCGATGGAAATGAACCATAGAAAATGCTTTATGAACTAGTTTTATTTCAATAGTCTGCTGCACGTTTGACCAACCACCTCTTAGTGCCCTCAATATTTTTAATAATGCAAGTCAATTTAAAATAAAAGTGTAAGTCATATATCTTGAAGATAAATAAGTCATGGTTTAAAATATAGTTATGAAATACGGAAAAATTAATAATATTAAATTTTTTTCTAAGCATAAATTTTTTTCTAAACATAAATTTTTTTTTGAGCAGAAATCGATATACTAAAAATTTCGGTTAAAAAAACTTATGGGTTTTTGGGAATATTAGTGTATAAAACAAAAAAAATTGTTTTCTTTTGCTGTAGACTTGTTTAAACTTTTTCCTATTTATTATGGATTTGAAAGAAGTGCCTATGGTATTATTTCTAGTTCAACCTATATTTTAGGATACTACCAATCGGACTAAAACAGATGATATCACGTAATAACAGCAATTCGTATATTTATTTAAATTTATTTTTGAAATTTCGTGAAGATGGAACAAGATAATTAAAAATAACCGAGATGCTCGTGATTCCTTAGGATATTTTACCATCTTTGCAAAAACACCAAACAGACAGTAAACTTACCTACACTTACTAATACTACACAACAATCTCAGTCATACATTCAGATGTTCGATCTTAGTATGCCTTTTTCATTGGTATCAAACAGTTCTAATCTGAACATGAGATCAACAGAAGATTCCAAAAGAAGATTAGTAGATTTCCGAAGAATTAAGATCAATGATCTTAATTCTTCGGAAATCTACTGCTCTACTCCTTTTCCTAAATAAGTCTCAAATTTTAAACAGACAGTTTAGTCCTGTCTGTTAAATAAAGGAATTAATTTTAATTCTGGTATATTACTTACTTATTGCCATATACAATATAATTGAAAGACGTTAGTGAATTGAGAAAAGTTAAAGAACCTTCCACATAAATAAGACTACTTCTATTAAATTTTATTTTATTAAACTCGATTAAGATATTCATTTTGCGTAGTAATACGTATCTAAACTTTTCGAAGTTATAATAATAAAAACAGTTGTTTTAATATTTCCTCACTACCTTTAGCGTAACATTGAAAAATATACAAGTGACCAGAAAATATTGTTTTGTTAACACGATATGGATATATTATTTGTTTGAAAAGATAAGAAAATAACAATTGCATGAGTATTCTTACTTCTAAGAATGTTTTAAATCAAGCGAACAATATGAAAACAGACTTACACTTGTACAAGTATTTTATAATTTCAACAAAATTTATCAAATTGTTGCATCGATTATTTTCAAATAATAACCATAATTGATGCAATTCAAATGCAAAAGTTTTCAATATGAGTTGTGTTGTAAAGTAAATTGGAGAAAGAAATGAATGGCGTCACCTTCCTCTCAAATAAACCATTTACGCTTGAAGATGTTATTTTAATTAATTTAAAATCCTCATCAAAAAGCTCGAATAAATTTAAGCAGGAACTCGTCAAAGAAAATAAACAAATTAACAAGTAGGAAGCGACAATTTTAATTGTTTCCTCGATGTTTCTTTGTATTTTATGTTGTGATTCATAAAGTTACTAAGTATTTGATATTCATTTTGAATTATAACGTTTTAATGAGAATCGTTTACCGTTCATGATTTTAGTTAACGATTCTTCCTGAACGGTAAACTGAAGGTGTAATAATTAATTGTAAAAATTTAAGATCAACAATTTTATGAAATTGGTTTCTGTTTGTGCGGACTTTTTTAATAAATGCATTTCTTTAAAACTAATGCATTTACCAAGTTCCCATATAAGGTTACTTGGGTCATTATGGTGGAGAGAATATTAAAAAAGTTTAATCGATTTTTTAAACACAATATCGTTTTTATTTTAAAAATGTTTTAAAACTGAGAGTAGGTTTAAAAACCCTTGAGATGAAAAAAATAATGCATGTAACGTACAATTGATTGGAACTTCTAAATAGGAAAAGTGTAAATTTTTTTTCATTAGATTCAAAAAGTTATTATGAATTTAGTTTCCACACAAAAAATGAAAAAATTATAATATGCAATATATAAATTAACCGCAATATTTAACGAGAAACTAATTTATTTACAAAACTCTCTTATCATAGTTTTAGTTTATACATAGTTTTAGTTTTTTAGTCTTCTTTTAGAACTAAAAGTTATTAAAAGTAATTTTCTTTACTTTTTAAAATGGATACGGGATTGTATAAACACATGCTACATTGTTATTAATTGCTAACGCTATGACAAACCTATGCTTCCTTTGACATAATTAAATGAGTCTTTAAAGTGAATCTAAATTAGAAATGTTTAAAATATATTTTCTGTTTTATTTTTGAGTAAAATGTTTACACTTATAAAAGCAATTAGATATTGAACATATTTGGCGTTAATTTTGTAGAAATTCATTATTCACAATTAAATGAAACTACGTGATGTAGTATTATTTCTACTTTCTTTAATTTCTTTACTACGACCTAGGTCGTAGTAAAGAAATTAAAGAAAGTAGAAATAATACTACACCCACCCACCTGAAGATGTTGTAATACAACGAAACCAAGGTCGTAGTAAAGAAATTAAAGAAAGCTACATCACGTAGTTTCATTTAATTGTGAAAAGCAATCAGTTTAGATTTTAACGAAGGTGTCATGGCATAACAAAAACATCGCCAAAGTTCCCAATTCAAGTGCGATTTTAAGTTTCACCTATGCTACTGATTATCACTACTCGCAATCAAATCTATAAGTTATGGCGTAATGTTTGCAAATTTGTAAATAATATTGATATTTTCCTCCATTTGCTGTAGTGGATCTATTGCATTTCAATTAAACACTTTATGGAAAGTAACAACCGTTAATTCTAAGAGCATATTGATAACATTATGTCCGGCAGAATTGAAAAGCTCCTACAGCAAAAGTTCAAAAAAGCTTTTGAACCGAAATAGTATTAAGTTTTACCTCGCCGATGCACAGGGAAAAGTATATTTGTGCTTTTAAAAATTATTGAAATTCCAAATACAACTCCCATATATATCAGTAACGGATATCTAATTATAGTAAAAGTTTGTCACAAATTTGCCAGTTTTTAATGTTTTGTTTCATTATATTTCAAATATTTATTTCATTAAACAATATTAAGGAACGAAATGGTCACATTTCGTGAGTTTCAAAAATACATACTAGTCTCAGTAGTATTTTTTCGATTTTTCCATTGCAGATTTATACAAATATTTAAGTACTTTGTTGTATTTTATTGATAATAGTACATGAGTATAAAAACTTAGATTCAAAAGAATTTATTAAATAGGATAATTTTTTTTTGCTTTTCCGTCCATTAAATAAACATAAAAACGTACTACTCATTAAACATTGCTGAAGTGATATGAATGACTCATTTTCTAACGAGCAACTATACATAAGATTGAACAATAGGTACGTATTGCAGTTGAATTACTTTCTATACTTATATATACCAAAATAATAAGGGAAAAAACCTATACACACCAAATATATTTAAAGAAGAATGAGTTTAGAAGATAACAAATAGTTATTAACATTACTCTTTTAAAATGTTTCTTAATTTTCAAATGAAAATTAATCTAAAACTTCTAAGTAGATTTAGATGAGGTCTTCAGCATTTAATAGTTTAGAATCTTGAATATATTTGGCGTTTATTTTGTAGAAATTAATTATTACTTAATTTTATAAATTAGTTTAGAAGCCACAAAATTAGTTACATAACCTTTAAAACAATATCGAAATATTCCTTGACCACTTTCCAGGCAATCTTTGAGGTTAAAACCAGAAATAAAACTTGCGTTATTACTAACGCATTAAAACAATAGAAAAAATACGTCAAGAAAAGTGGGATATGTGATAGCTCACTCGTCGTTGGTGTGTCATGTATCACCTTAATAAGTCTTAGTTGCGAACATCGAAAGAGAGAAGCTTTCTTTGAGTAGAATGTAGAAGAAAATTTTGTTTTCGCGAGAAAAAAAGTTTTGTCTGGAAATATATTATCTCCTTAATCTTATGCGGGATAAATAAATTGTGTACAATAATGTTATTAATATAAACACTGTTCCTGCCCTCGCCCAGGTTGTCTCCATGACTTTCTCGTTCATACAAAAGAAGAAACTTTTAAAGGTCTAAACAGTGTCCGTATCCACCTTCAAGCGCTTGCACCCAACTGCGTGAAGACAGTTCCTACTCAGTGAGCCAGTCGTTATCTCCCATTTGACGGACACTTTAAATGACTACAATATTAGCTTTATCTCTATTAAAATCAATGTGAAAAAAGAGAGCTTAAAATTTTGCGAATCCAAATTGAATATCGGGTTGTGTAATAGACATGAGGATATATTTTTAATAGCGTCAGAGTAGAAAATATATTTTGAAGCCGTATTTTCTTTGTAAGGAAATGAAACTTTTATTCAAATATATTGTTATACAAAATATTACATTTTTAACAAAAACATGTAGAACATTTTATAATTAGACAAATTGAAGTATTCCACAGGACAATTAACATTAAAATCAAGTTCAACACAAGTAAACACAAAGGAAAATGAATGCGATAATTGGATATATATAATATGAAGTGTAATATATCATAAATTAGGCAAAACATATTGAAACGAATTAACATTTTATCCACATAAATATGCAATCAAATAGTATCATTCTCTCGTAAAGGAATAAATGTAGATTCGTCTAAATGAACCCCATCGATCTATCTCATGAATACTGTACAGGATACTACATACATGACAGGAGTATCTTTTACTATTATACAGTCTTATTGTAATAAGAACGAAGCCGTGGACAATAGCAAGTTTTTGTGATACAAGGTACAAAGTATAGTTACTGAAAATAGCAAGCGAATAATAAAGGAACGTATTGGATGTGATTTTCATTACAGACCCAAACTTAATTTTTATTTCTATGAGCATTCTTCAACCGTTCATGTTATATATATATATATATATATATATATATATATATATATAGCATACTCACAGGTTTGCTAAAAATATTTTACATATTTAGCAGCCAAAGAACTTGTGACGTTTTTAAATTAATATTTTTCCTCAAATAGAGTTCTTAAAAAAAATTTAAATTAAAAAAATAATATATTATTTCAAGAATCACTTCGCTATTTTCATGGGTAATTATCCATGAAAAAAGCGAAGTATCAATAGAACCACCTTCAAAAAAGGTTGTCGGGTTATTAACACCGGACAGGGTTAGGGCAACTGATGTTATAACACTACACACATTAAACAATATGTCCAGAGTTTTGGAATCCTTCTAACTTCTTTTTTTATTTGATATCTCATGCAAAATTTGAAATTAATATTTCTTTATTTCTTCACTTGCTCTTTCTGTAAATTCTATGTAAATACTTTTCAAATGTAGACATGTGAATTACACTCGTAGGTGGCTTATTACGCTCTATCACTGCACGAAATATCAAGTTCTTTACATTAAACGATTTCTGGGATCAACGGCATACTCATTTTCAACAATATCTCTAGAATTATCTCACATAACATTTTGAAAAATGATGTTTGAAAATTTTTGTACCTGTAATTTTCAATTGATCCCCAAATTTTTATGTAAGCCAAAAATCGAATACTTTATTTATCCTCCATAAAATTTTCATGTATATTTATTTGAAATGTTCTGAAATATATGCTAGTGAATATGCTTTTTCACCGTGTCTGAGGAAAATTACTGTGATGGGCAAAAAGTCGGGCGGACATACGACCGATCTAAATGATAAAGGTTTCAGTTTTTTCGTTCCAGGTACAAATTCTGAAAATGCTTTTATTAATAAAAATGTACTTTGATATTCGTTCCACTTATGTTAAATAATTATATCTGATTATAGTAGTAAGATTTGATATTTTTATATGTTTAATATAATAAAAATGTTATTCAAAGTTATCCTATATCAATATATAGGACAATATATAAGGAACAATAATTAATAATTGCTAATTAACTGAGACTCATATAAATTATGTTAAGTGAATTAGAAAAAATCCGATTGCAGTAGTAAATTAGTATTGAATTGAAGTATATATGGAATAGCTGGTTTTGTTTTTAAATCTTGGTTATTTAAAACAATTTATACACCAATAGATATAATACTAATGCATCGAATATACGAAGCTATAATCTATATCGAATTATGAAAAATCAGGAAAAGAAGAACACGAGATACTACACACACGAGAATATGACATACTACACACAAGAAGAGCATGACACACTACACACACGAGAATATAGAATATTTAACAATAGAGATTTTAAATCATGCAGAAGCATCGAAGTGGAAATAAATAATTAACTCAGACTCATTTAGAGAAATTCAATTAGAACCAGAAATGTAAAGTAGGAACTGGTAGTAAAAAAGACAGCAACTCTGAATCTCTAGAATTTTTCATTAAATTTTACTTTGCTTATATGCGAAATAGAACAAACAAATAATGAATACTTTTAATACACGTGGCAAATTATATTTAGAGTTGTTTCAAGCAAATCGATTGACATGATGAAGTTTTTGCACAATACGTTTATATGATATTTCAAATTAAAATATCCAGTATCTTTAATTTCGAATTGTATTTGGGTTTTCATTTTAATTTTCCTTTATTAAGAATATTGATGTGGAAATAATGATTACAAAATGTATGTACCGATAAAAATATTTCATTTGAATAATTATCAGAAATATTCAAGTATTTTTATTTCTTCCGTGATAATAGGAAAAGTAAAATTTCTGTCCATAATTTCGACTTTCCAGCTCGTAGATACTCTTCCATATTCATATTAGATCACTACAATGAACTAAATGTCGAAAAAAATTTGTTCATCCTTTTGTATATCACAGAACATAGTAATATTCGAAAAATGAGGAATAGGATAGACATTATTTAAATATTATTTAAGAACATCCACTTGCGTATTATATTTTGTGGATAGTACTGGCGATGAAAACAGTTTTTATGTACTAAAAATACATTTTGAAATAACATTATTAAATACCATGTTGTTTTGTTGAAATTCTTGCCTGAGTGTTTTACGAAACTATTAGTTTCTATTAAATTTGAATTGTTCATTAGTTTCAAACGCAAGGAAATATTTTAAAAGGTTTTCGAGTTCTCATTCTTGTTTTGTAACTTGTTAATTCATTAAGATTTTTAGTTGTTAAATATGTAAACTCTTATAACTCTTATTATAAATTTAGAGCGATGATATTCGTCGTAAATATTTATTAACGTAATATTTTCATTCGCTATGTTAATATGAAAAATATTTTATATTTTTGCAACACAGACTTAATGTACACGAATTATTCTTGAAATATTCTATGTAATTTTGTTTTTCTATTTAAAGAAGAACTAGAAAGCAAGAATGGCTTACCAGTGATATCTAATTGCATTTAAAAAATAAGAATGAATGATACGTCAATGAATATTTCACCTAATAAAATGTTATATTAAGTTTAAGCTGAACTATTTTACCTAATAAAATGTTAAATTAAGTTTAAGAATTGCTGGCTTTTTTAATATAAGAAAAATTGATCAGGTCTCGGAATATGCACTATTGAACTATTCTTGCCTCTAAATATTTTTTTTTAATAGTGTAAATTGCATCATTAGAAAACATATATAGTTTTTCTACCTTCATATTGACACACACACACATATATATATATATATATATATATATATATATATATATAATATATTATAAAGTAGTCCTCTGCATATCAGGACCTTACGATCTATTCACTATGTATAATATTTCATTTATTGAAATTGAAAAAGACGCTAGCAGTATTTAATGAACCTAAGGATATTCATGCATATCTACATATGTTTATACATACGAACATAAAAATCATATTCCCTCTTTTGGCTAACAGTAATCAGTTACTACAAACCTTTTTATAACTTTACATACTATATATCCACCTACTACCATCTTAGTTACTTCATGTTTTCTTTATATTTTTATACGTGCGTACTTACTGACTGCTAATATTCTAATTGTTTTGCCCCTTTGTATATATCTGTATATACTTACCAACCTAAGTACTACCACTTATTATTATATATTATTAATTATTCATTTGTTTATTCTTGTCCTTACTTATTTATCTACCAATTTACTAATACCTTAGCTACTTCATATATTTGTACGTGTACTTTATCTACCCTTTTATTTTGATATTTCTTTAATACATTACACAAGTGAAAGTCCACCTGATACCTCTTACCGTCTTAGAAAATGAAATATGTACTAGTAACTTAATATGCTAAATGGGCAAATTTGTTATGGGGAATATAGTTTCAATCAGAAACTTTCAAAAACGCAAACTACAAAACATTTTGTTGTGACTGATACACAATTAAAAAAAAACACACATGAAAATAAAGAGGAATGATGTAAAAGTTTGCTTTTTTTTAAGTTACCCAAGTTTAAAAATTAGGGACGCATATATTATTTTTTCCTGTTTGACTTATGTAATATTGAAAATATTTCTTGTGACATACATTTCATAAGCAACATTTAAGTAAAACGTATTTGTTGACGGAATAATAATATGAGTTTAAATTGAAATACCATTTATGCATATAATACAAATATAAAAGAAGCCATTACCGCCTCCATAACATTCCTCGCAACAATCTGTAAAAAAGATAAGAATTGTTAAAAACGATACTTTTACCGAGAGAAATATCCTATTCCTCAAACTATCAAACGAATGACAAATAATATAATTGGCAACAAATGCACTTGCGAGCGACGATAAAAAAGCAATTTATTTAAAACATCGCTTTGAAACACAATCTGTCTTGAAAAATACACCAATAAAATATATCAAATAAAATGGAGGTTGTTTATAGTGACGAAATATCTTGTTTTGTTTTATGTTATCTCGATTGCTATTGTGAGTTTTATTTGTACACAAGAGCTAGTATTAATTAAAAATTAGATGAAAGCATGATTATTTAACAGGTCTGAAGAGGCGTGATATTGAAATAATGTGCATAAAGTCAAATAAACACTTATGATAAGTGTGTTTTTTTCATTTATTTCTTCACTTGTTGATCTTAGACACTTATTCTTTAGCGTATATATATATATATATATATATATATATATGTATATATATATATATGTATATATATGGTGTGTGTGTATATACATACATACACATATATGTATTTATCTATAGTTATAATTATGTTGCATAAATACAAAACAAACAAAACAACTATTATATTCTTCGGATTACCAATAGATTTTCGCAAAATATCGGTGACAAGTCGAAGTTTCTTTACCTTTTCTTTACTTTGAATATTAATTTTTAACAGTAAAAATTAAAAAATTAAACAGTAGCATTATTGCTACTGGTGAAATAAAAAAATTTAACAATAAAAATATTTTCATCATTTTAAACTTTCAAGTGCTCTTTCCATCAGGCGTTTGTTTGAAGTCGATTAATTATTTTTTTAAACGTTTTGTTTTCCAGTTTTACTGACTATGGTATCCTATGCTTTTGAGAATATTATGATCTTGCAATGAATTCAGTAAAAATGATATATCATATATTGAAATAGGAATAGACATTTGCAACATTAAAAAAACTTAAATAAATTTATATATATCGACATACATATGCACACATGCACATATCCATAAATTACTACGGACGTATAAATCAAATTCTATGTTTGGCTTCACCCTAGTCAGTGCTCTAAGCCTTTATGAACCTTTACATACAATATCCGCTTACTAAAGTTCTGGTTGGTATATGAATATAAGTCTATGTACTTACTTACCTACCTACCTACAAATTTACTAATGTTAAATCGGTTTATGCATTTATTAACACCTATACTTACTTATCAACTTACTAAACGATACACAACTAATACCTCAGTTGCTTCCTGCCTTTATTTATACCAGTATTTAGTATATTTACGTAATTATTTCCTACGTTACTTTTTGCTTATATCAGTACAAGTGAAACGAGTCCACACTGGATGAGTTTACTCCTCTTTATTGAAAATTACTCTCACCACCTCCTAGCTCCATCATCTTAACATGATTTTGCTAATTTTAACCACCTTAATCTGTCAACATTTTTAGAGACTTTGTTACTAAAATGTTAGTCTTCGAATATTATTCAAATTGATCACGGAACATGTGCTGCATATTGTTGAGGAATTATGTGGTACTACTTAAATTTCAATAGATAAATTTTAACCAATACTATTATACTTCACTGGGGCTCTCAAATAAAAAAATATTACTAATTAGTAGATTAATTGGGCAAAAATATGAGAATACATACACGTAACAGGCTATACTACGGCAGCATCAGGTTGAGAAATAGGAATCCCGTGTATCATGATGGAGTTTCTGCTTGAGGCCCAAATAATTTAAAAACCGCATGTCCCTAAGTATTATAATTTAGCCTGGTGGTATCTTTTGCAACATAAAGACTCCAAATGGGGAGTAAGACCCCGAGGTTAAAAAGACCTGCAGTTTAATAGCAAAAACTAGGTTTTAGACCCAAAACACTGTTTTCGTAACAGAAATCCTCAAGTCTCACGATTATGTTAGGCAGCATATCCGCAACTTCAGAAGATAGAAGTGGAAACCTGCTATTTAATAATAACCTCTCTGCTTATGGCACACAATACCAACTTCAAAATAGTAAATCCTCTATTCCCAGGATTTTACAAAGCTACTGAATTCAAAATTTAGTTGCGGGATATCTGCTTGAGAGCCATGTTTGAAAACATTTTTTACATCAGACCTTTAAATCTCACAGTTTGGAAACATCAGATCTTTAAGTCTCACAGTTTAGGCAAGTGGTATTCCTGCAACATTGATGTGTTGAAATATGAAGTTTAGTGATAGAATTTCTCCTTGAGAACTTCAATGCTAATTTGAAAATAGCCGATTTTTAAATCTAGTAGCTAGTACACTCACACCATCAAAATTTATCTATCCAATTTTATTGCACGTAATCGTACATATTTACCTATATAATTACTCTATTACTTTCTTGCTACCTCAAGAAAATTCAAAAATCCAAATTTGACGAGTGTACTTTTCATTACTAAAGAGTGAAGGTGGTAATAGACCACCTTCGGATTCCATAATTTTACTCTGAGTTTGCCAAAGAGCAAATTTATATCGCCCTTAGTCGTTTTCTATCAGATTATAGTTGAATCTACGTCATCAAAACTTGATCATGGTTAAAATTCGATCATACTTTCAATTTATGTGGTTAGTTTCCAAACAATTATTTAATGTGACTATGCTAAGAATATACACTTCCCAAGAAACAAAATTATTCAAGTTGGTTGAACCGACATCATGAAAACTCAATAACAGTACTTGTGCTGTTTAATTCTGAGGAATTCCGTATATCTTTTAACTTCTTGTAATATATAGTTTTTATGCTGTTAAATTCTGAGGAATTCCATATATCTTTTAACTTCTTGTAAGTATATAGTTTTAACACATAGTTACAAGGTGTAATACTCATAATTATCATATAACTTATCGTGTATTTGTTGGGCTTAGATAAAATAACATTAGAAATGCATTATAAGGTCATTAAATACAAAACGTCCGATTTTGAATTTTACATTTAGTTTATTGTATCTCAAAGAAAAATCTGCACAAGTATGCGCTTAAACAATCAACAGCAATACTTTTACTATTTGAATTCTTAATGCTTCCAAACGCCATAAAGTTACAGTGCCATTAAAGTTTTTTGGTAAATATATATTTTAAAAATCAACATCGTCAAATTGGAATTTTTCAAACCGCTTCGTTCAAAATATCACAAGTATATATAAAATAAATCACATAAATGATTCTTATTTAATGAATTATTAATGGATGAAAGCCTAAAGATAAAATTCGTGGAAGGAAAATTAAATTCAAAGCGATACTCTGAAAGAATTGATATGTAATTAAAAAAAAATTCCATTTAAAGAGAAACATTTCTCTGAAACTAAAATATCGTGGAAATATTAAGTTGTACGTCCGGATAATATTTTAGGGCTAGTTTACGAAGAATCAATTCTATTTTTACTAAAACAATTACGTTTCTCTTCAATTTGTAGTAACGAGGACATGGCTTATAATAGCTATCAGGTTCCGAAATCCGGATGTGAAAGCAATCTTTTCGTCTTTAATGAACAAGTCATGTTCTAAGTTTATTCGCGACACGTCTTTAAGAAACACGTCAAGTTCTAAGGTTATTCGCGACACGTCTTTAATAAACAAGTTAGGTTCTAAGTTTATACGCACACAAACATGCTTCTACTTTTTACATTCCTGTCTGCGTTTTTACAGTCCAGAAAAAAATATATATAAAGAATGCTAGTGTTACGGAATTTTATTAATTTATCCTTTTGCGAACAATTGTATTAACAGAACATCATCCCGAAGTACAAAAATACAAAACACATTTATTATTCCGTTTCAGCGTAAATCGTAATACAAATTACCTGTTTGACTTTAATGTGGCTTTCAATATAGTCCATGAGTTTAAAATTAATTACGTAACAGATAAATTTCAATCACAAAGACTTACATGTTATAATAACATTACTAGACGTATTATGCTAAATTCTATTAGTTTGAGAACATATGTGGAATGGAAATATAAGATGTGGCAATCGAATATCTACACATATAATAAAACAATACAATTAATATGTCTAAAGTCAGTTTAGGGGACACCGAGAAGGGTTAGACCAATTTTGTAGCTCTTTGTTAGTGCTATTTCATTATTTATATTAGACATTTTTCTTACTGGAAATGTCAATTTTTTGTTCATCATGGAAACATCATAATTTTTAGTGTTCCGTAGCCAATTTAAGAAGCACTATATTTTCCCCGTGTTCATACTTCTCTATGCGCTGCGTAACTCGTTTGTTTTAAAATGTATGTCACATTTTAAATTCTACCAATAACTTGAGTACAAATTGTTAACACAAACAATTAGAAGACATATTATATACGTATATGATCCATTGCGCCAGAGTCTATAAATATAGGTAACTATTACGGTCTCTAGAATAAATACAGGGGAAAAATTATAAACGGTTATGAATATATTTTAGTTTTATATTTTCATAAAACTGCAAACATGAAAAAAATTGTTACGAATTGTAATTTAGAAAATTATACAAAAATAACAATTAATGTATATTTATTAATTAATGTATGTAATACTTATATCATACAAATTATATAAAACTGGTATCAGAATTTTTATTAGAAAAAAAAACTATGGAGTTCGATATATTTCAATTCAGAGAATTAGCCGTATTGGCCAACTTACACGGATAATTCACATTCATATTTAGAACATATAATATTATTATTTTCTTATTAATCAACATTATATATATATATATATATATATATATATATATATATATATATGTATATATATATATATATATATACTAAAACACTTATTTTCAAAAAAAGCGAAAATCATTAAAAGTATAATTGGTTTAATGGTGATATTGATAATCAAATTTGGTATTTGAGATTATAGAATATTTCATATTTAAATGACCTAGTATAAAAAAAATTCTAGGAGAAATGAATCAACATTTATAACAGCAATACCAACGCAGGTTTTGGATAAATTATCGAATATCAAAAAATTTTACGAAATATTTGCAATTTTTTATTGTAATTTTTGCAATGAATTAATGAATTAATTAAGTTAGCGATTAGTTGAATTAATGAAGAAAAATTTCGACCACACACAGAGAATGTGCAACTATCACGGTCTCTAGAATTTTGCCCGCCTATTAGAGCCATTCTAAAAGTTTGTAATGTACAAATTAAAAATTTCGCATAATGATATAAAACAAATCATAAGCATATATTTCAACAGGTAATATACAAAAACATTTATATGGGTAATTTAAATGAAAAATAAATTAATTAGTTATTATTAAATTTTTGGCAGTGTACCTTAAACATAATTTAAAGCGCATCTTATGATGATTCCAAAACAATTTATATTACAATTTTATGTTAAAATAGTTCTAATGGTAATGGTGTAAATGTCCACAAAACTTTCTGAGAAAGCCATTGTCATAGGAACTTGCAATATAGCGATAAAGCGTTATAATTTAAATATATCTAAATATTTTATATTTATAGGAGAAGTTTAGAGTTACGCGATAGTAGAATACGCATTAAAAAAAATGCACGGACCTTGCGGTACATCATTTGAAAGAGTAAGTTTTAAGAATTCCAAAAGTTTTATTTCATAACTGTATGAAAGTTACTTCAAAAAATATTGCCAAAAAAATCTATATAACAATGTATTACTCAAATAAAAATTATAGAAACAAATACCTTTAAATTTCCTGAAAACTATAACTATTTCTAAATTTCTTAATTTTGGTGATAGTTAGGATATTTTTATCCTTGTGCAGAACGTATTATTATTAATAAAAATTCTCTTAAAAATATTATACAACCATAATAAATATTACATATTATATAAAAAAATATTAAATATCATTTAAATGTTTACGCAAGTAACACTTATAGTGTAATTACTGCTCGTAACTAACAAACTATTAAATAAGCGATAGTGTATAAGTACATTATGGATAATATATACATTCTAATTTTATACAACTAGAAGAGGTTTGCAGAATGGAATAACGAATGATTATATACAACATTAATATAACGCTAATGAAATTACAATTTTAAAATTAAAAATATATATGAAATTATTTAATTACCTAGGGCAAAATATAAACGATGGCAAATCGAAACGAAATACGACGCAAACGAAATATGATATGGCGAAAAATGTTGGAGTTATTTGAGAAAATTGATAATAAGTAGGTAACTAAAAAATGGCATAAGATGTGGTGGGTCAGTTAGCGTTTAGATTCAATTTCAATACAGAAAAAGCGCTATGATTTTTTTATTAAGAAATCGTTACACGCACATTTATAGATACACGAACTTTGCGAAAGTAATTTTCTTTAGCTAGTTTCATCCAGACTCTTAAACAAATTCTGTCATATTTGTGGTTATCCGTACCTAACTTAACCCGACAAATACTGTGGTTATCCGCGTTTAACTTAACCCGTAAAACGAATTTTACTTGCCACTGAATAAATAGTTTGGCTTAAAATTACTGTCAATGTTACTAACTATTTTCTTATTATTTGAAACGGCGTAAAAACATATTTGTAAGAAAAATAATTAAAAGTAGGTTAGAGGGGAAAGACGATACAATGTATAAATATATTAAACAAATTTTCTTCGCGTTTCGACATGACTCGATATGGAATCTCGTGTGAGGCTTGTGTTATATGCATTTCAGAGAGATTTTACATTTCGTTCTAACTTGACATTCAATGTATAAAATTTCTGTCTTGAACACGGCATATGAAGTTAAAATTACTACTTTACAACCCATCACAGTTGACATCCTTTCAATTATTAAAATATATAAGGCCCTTGGTAACATTACATCTCCACTACCTCGAAAGCCGACGCAAAAAAAATCTATTACGAGTAAACATTTTCATTAGGGTCGTAAAATATAAAACTTGTGTTCAAC
Organism: Druceiella hillmani; assembly: GCA_039881145.1. NCBI lineage: Eukaryota > Metazoa > Arthropoda > Insecta > Lepidoptera > Hepialidae > Druceiella > Druceiella hillmani. The sequence continues at coordinate 2,865,138 of JAYKKI010000054.1, forward strand.
TCATATGGTTTCACTATTATTGTCCCCAAAAATAAATGGTTATTCATCGATATTGGAAGCCGTTACGGTGATTAATTTAAAAAAAACAAAACTCTTTTTTGTTGACCAAACATTTTATCATTATTTAGAATCTCTGGTTAACGCGATTCATAATATTTATGTATTATTCACTTGGATTTGTATCAAAGGGCAATGTACTAAAATAGTGACCTCTTTATTAGGGACCGCTGTGGTATTTATTACAAAAATTTTCTTATTTATCAATAATCTGACAGTTGGAACAAGATATTTTTTGGGAAAGGCATATTTCTGTTGTCCTTTGTTTATCTGTGTTACCTTGGCGGGAATTATTGTTATAAAAGCCTATGATAAATAATTATTTCATAACTTGGATTATAACACAAATTTCTGACGCGTATTTTTTAAACATGAGCATTTTTAAAATATCTAACGTAATAATGTAATTAAAACATTAAACTTATAAATAAAATGTAAATAGAACAAACATATTCTGATACTTCTAGGTTTCATCTATTTATCCCTTTTCATGTTCTATGTCAGTAATGGAGCATCTGAGGTGGAGTGGAAACCTCAAGTTTTGTCACGAAGGGTTTTTCATTATTTTGTTAAAATTATACTTATTCGATGGTCTACTTTTCTGCGGTTGCTGAAGGTTAGACATAAAATTGTTTTGAACGGATATTTTCAAAGTTACGTAAATATTTTTAACATGCTATTTAATATCGGGGTACCTACAATAAACCAAGGAATGGCTCTCGTTACCTAAAAAGGATGAAAATGCGGTAAAAAAATAACGAAATTTTAATTCCATTGTTCCATTGACTTATTTTTTAATAAAAATAAACGAGTGCTTAATAGTTTTTTGACTTTCAATACAATACAGCCTTGGTTCAAATACAAAAGGAAATACTTTAAAGAAAAAATTATCTTTTAAGTTTCTTGATAAAATTTTCATAGCTTTTTCTATTACCCTAAGCTTCAAGTAACCTGAAATTGTTTCGGAAAAGGTATTCAATAATTATTTGATTTATTTTTTTTAGAATTCCGTAGCCAACATATTAGAATGGAACCTTTTTCTCATAACAATGCCATCCATATGCCCATTTGTTTATCAATCAGTCTATATGCTCTTCAAATGCTTCTAGTTAAAAAAAAAATATTCAAATCTGCACATAACAGGAATCCACCTAGACTTGTGGGATATTATTGAAACAAGCTCTTCAAGCAGGGCATTAACGCATTTTTTCATAAAAACAATGTGCTGATTGTCAAACAGGTTGATTCTGTACATCTGTTTATGAGCTTCGTAACAAAAACACCTATATCTATGCACCTGTAAATTATATCCAATATTATACAAATTCGGTATTTAACAAATCGGTACAATCTATAATGTATAAAAAATAGTTTGTATTAGTTATTAGGGAACGATCTAAGTAAAATATTTGTTTACCCGCCAAAGATGAATTTTATGGCCTGTTGTATTTACAGAGAGAAAAATAATTTATATATTTAATTAACCTTTTAACAGTAATATCATAAATTCTCATATATTTTAATTTTATATGTACCTCGTATTTAAGAAATTATTAATATCATTTTGAATAAATTTTTAAATTATGCACAATTTAACTTAATGTGTGGCAAGGAAAGTTTTAAAGTTTTCTCTACTCTATAAAGTTTTTATGAAGAACTAACTTAATTTTGTTTTCTGTTAATTCTGAAAAATTTATTAGTAAAAACACACGTACAATAATTTGACCAACGGTGATAAATTTAACCATCAACTGAAATAAAAAATTGTTTCGATTCGTAAAGATGAGAAAATAAAAAATACTTGTTAAATACGAGAAGAACTAGCATTACAGGGTTTCATTCACATTTAGCTACATATAAATATTTATAGGTGTAATGTATATTTAATGAACTATTCACATTATAAAATTATTTTTCCCCGTATTAAAATATTACCCAGTACTTGTTTCATTGATGTAAAACAATCATTTATACAGCTTTCCTGTAAATGTAAGGTTAACTTCTACGACTAGGTTCTGTCACAATTTTGATTGTAGCAACTTCGGAAATTAAGGATTGGTATGTTTTATAAATATTACCACGAATATTTCTTTAACAATATTACATATAATTCCAAAAAAAATTGTAATCCTTATTTGATATTATTTTATAAGTATTTTTACTCCACAAAAAATGAAAAAAACACCGTTACATCTTTTGGCCCTCCGAAAATAATATATCTAATGTAATGTCTAAAATTTCAATAAATGTGATTTGAGTGTTAAATGATAAAATACATACGGGTTAATTGGTTTGAAAACTATACCTGTTAGTTTTAACGTTAACATCAAATGGTTTCTAAGATAAACAGCTGTGATAGACAGACATATGAACATATGGGTGAACTCATAATGGTTCCGATTTTTTTATTTTTTTTTATTTTGAGGTATGGAACACCGAAAATGAAAGTATGTTTTTATAACAGTAGATTAACACCATATTCGTTATGTTTAAGTAATACTTAATATATTAAGTTCGCTAAAAAACAGAGAATTCATTTAAGATAATAAACGTATACCGTACACAAATCTCTTGAGTATAAGTAGAACGCAGGTACATGTGTACAAAATCCGTATGTATTTATATGTATATGTCTATATGCGTGTATATATATATACATATATATATATATATATATATATATATATATATATATATATATATATATATATATATATATAAATATATATATATATATATATATATACTACCATACAAGATACGTGAAATAAGAAAAAAATATAGTCGACTTCATTTGTTAACACTAAAGTTTACATAGGTATTCTTAAGTATTTCTAAATATTTTATGGAAACCATGCTTTGTTACTATGCTATACTTTAAATTTCTACGTTAAAATGTTTTGGAAAAAAACGTCTGAGCAACAACAAACGTAGACCGACAATCATATCAGGATCCTGTTCTCTCCTTTTGAGGTATGGAGCCCTATGTTTGGCAAATGATCTTATAATGATTCAGTTTTTCCACAAACAATTAATAAATTGGTAAAATTGTTAAGAGTATTAAATTTATTTTATTTCAAAAATCGCGCTCGCTACAAACTTAATAATTACAAATTATTTTTCAAAATATTTTCAATTGTTATGATCTGATACATTTTTGCTTGTTTCTAGTTTCTAAAGTAATATATAAATCATCATTAGTTGTATAAGTGTAATATAGATATATTTTGTTCATAAAAAGACTTATGTACACTTAACAGTATTAATTTTTGATAAATATGCCATTTTGAAATATAATAAGTAATTCCTCAAATGAAACTATTCAGTGGGCTCTTTATTTTACGGATGTAAAAATTATTCAGTTCCGTTCTTTTTCATAATATATTTATATTTTCATCATAAGTTTTACTTCGTTATGGAGTTTATTAAAATTCGAAGCAACTTGTTGTCAAATTACATACCGTTAAATTTTTTACACTTGCGTCCGTATAAGTAGAACAAATAAACCAACCACAGAATAAGCACTCTTTCAAATTTATGTTATTAATTAACGTTGGTAAATATGAAAACATTATTTATGAAACTTTTAATACGAAAGTCTAATTATCATTTCTAACATGTTTCACAACATAAATAATATACAGAGTGGCACATTTACAGTGATCCAAAAAAATTTAGGTAGAAAGAATTGTGATGTTATTTAAAAAAGTTCTGCGAACATCAATAGTTTAGAAATCAGAATTTCTTTAACTTATTATTACAGCACACAAACCACTTTTGTTCGAGAATTATTCTACTAAATTACATTTTGGTATGCAAGTGGTGTAGTCATCTACGGACTGGTATCGATTGAACGATGTATAGTCCTGTAGCTAATATGGATTGAGCGATGTATAGTCGTGTAGCTAGTATGGGGGATGTTTTGCGTTTATTATTAGCTTCTGCTGTAGTTTGAAATTTTATTTTTATTTTTTTCCTTTTCAAAAAAAATCATTAAAAAATCACTGCAGTAAGATATGTGCAATTAGATATATGCTTATCTTAAAAACTGCAGTAGGATATGGAGAAAGTCTGGACAAAAAAAATCATAATGATATTATTATTGCAATATCTGCAGAAGTTACCATCGTATGCACTAAGTCACTAAATGTGAAAGTTTTACAAAGAAAGTTTTTAAGTGTGTTCTTGTTAAAAATGGATTAATACAAACAAATTTGATGCAGATTGCAAATCATTAACATACAACAAATGTGTTCACTTAAAATGACTGCAAGACAGAAGGCTTTTATGTTGTGCATGTATCAGAAAGAGAGCGACTAATCCTACTGTTATTGTTTCGAACCCGTCTAAATAGATGTCAGTTAGCGGTCATTTTAACCGACAACATCAACAACAACGGGAATCAGCAGTTATTTTTAAACGCATGCTTACTTAGTCCATACAACAATATTAGTAATTTCTTACGAAATTTGGTTTGCTTGTGTACTGATCATTGCTCACCATTGTCTATTAGGCTTGTGTGACTTATACTGTTTAATATGCTTAGTGATTGAGAAACTGTTTTGCCGTAACTATGGTTACAAAGTACGGCACTTTTTTGGAAGAAACCTACTAAGTTTTGCTAAAATTACGATTGTGTCAAAAATTTAACATTTTGTGTTTAGTTACTTATAACTATTATTTTTTGTTATAAACTATCATCATACCCTATGAAAGATTATAGGATCATTAGCAAATTTCTAGTTGTACAGGTTTTAAAACAGTATTATTTTTTAAATGTAGATTTTTCCGAGGCCAGAAAAAATTAAAATAAAGTTTCAAACAATACTAAAAGTAAGAATTGACACAAAAATAACTCACTGACTGCTAGGGAGTAGAGTAAATATTTTTCAAAAAAATTATAAAAATTATAACTTCTAAACTAATGAATGTCGCGAAATTAACATATCTTTTAAATGACTTATAATGTTTTCTACCAAAAACAAAATTGGAACCATTGTAAATTGGCCAGGTATAGAGGATACACGGCAAATATTTTTTTAAATACCTTTAATTTAGAACTTAAAAAAATTAACAGATAGTGCTGTCTTTTAACAGATAGTGTTATTACTTCATAACGTAATTATTACTCTTAGGTCAATAATGATTGATTTACAGATTTTTCAATAAATAAAGATGAAAAGAGCAACTTAATGTATCCATTTTATAAATAAACGTATACATTTACTTGTTATTTCATATTAAAATATATTAATTGTAATAAATTAAATTTGTTTTTATAACATCTTAATCCGTACCATGTTGAAAGTGCAATCATAATACAAGTGACCAAAAATTTCCATGGTTTGATTTGCACGACACTTCGAAATATACACATAATGACTTTACATAAATGTGGCAAGACATGGATATTAATTTTTAATAAAACACACGCTTTAATAATTACAAAAAAAAGACGAACGTTACGTTGCTTACGATGCTATAGGCTAAAATCAAGATAATACTGAGATGTAACATGAATGAAATATTGCCAAGTTGGTAAAACAAAAGGTTAAATAAAGATGATATAACTAAAAAAAAAGGAAGTAATATCGTTTGGACAGAATAAAATACATTCACAAAATAGTAATATTATAAACTTAAACACAAAATATTAGTATTTAACTTTCCAAGTAGATAAATAAATATTCACAATTTAGAATAATGTTTTAATGCTTTCAGTATACATGTATCCTCAATCGAATGTTTCATATTTGTAAAAACAAGGTTTAATCTGGCTTTCAAATAAAGTAAATTTAAATAAGAGTCTCCTAACTCAATAAGACGTTAGCAATAAATGTAAATTCCCTTACTGAAGTTACAACTTGATATTTTTACTATAGAGAATTAAGAGATGAGATTGAAATTCTATTGGTTATCAATAACTTAACAACTGCTTTAGGAGATTTTTCAATATAAAGTTTATATCTAAGTTTGCCAGTGTCAAACTCGTAATATTGCTTCCATAACTTTGTTATATATAAATCATTAATAGTAATTGTATATTATGTATATAAATAAATATATATATATATATATATATATATATATATATATATATATATATATATTGTCTTACTGTTATGTTTTGTTACTTAGAAGTAACCAGTATATAATCATTCTTAAGGATCATATAAATTACACTTACCTCTGTGAAGAATAGAAAATTTCATTAAAATTTTGTCTGTATATCATAGTTAATTAGTCTGGTTGTTTGAACTATTAATTATAACCACAGATTTTTAGAATATATTTCCTTTACTTATGCTCTATGCTCTATATACTGTTCAATTTTCATCTTTAATTTGCAACATTTCTATACGAAGTCGAAATATGTATACAAAAAGGAATTATTTGAGAGAAGAAATATTTCTAAGTTTGGTGAAAATAAATCATGTTTAATTACTACTGCCTTCTTGCCAGACGTTAAGCAATAGAAGTTCAAAATATACCCTTCGTAATTACTTCTCGTCTCAAGATAAAGTATTTCGACGAGTACACTAATGACAGCCCTCTCATATTGCAATGTAAATAAGTATATAGACAAGTATAAAACACGTGTGTCAAGTCAAGACAAAATACATACGCTTTGCCTCACACCGCTGAAACTCACCTATTATATACGTGACCAAATATTATATACGTGACATCCTGTGTCGCATCAGTGATTAAACTGATTCAAAATATACATTGAGGAACATTTTATAATGCTGATGGCCGCAAATGAAAGTAGTTTACTTTTTTTCTATGATTTGTTTAATATTCAATTTCAACTCATCACTATATTAAAATGTTTAATTCTGTTCACAAAGCCATATTGGTTGGACACCTAATTATGTCTATGTCATACTATTAATGTCATTTTGTCAAATATTTGCAAAGACGTATATTTTACCCATAATCTGAACTGGAAATTTATTGAAATATCTAATAGTCAAGCAAATTTGTTAAATTTTTACAAAATTAATGAGAGGTTAAATTAAATATATTTTATCACGTTCATTTTTGCTTTTATATTAGAACTTTTAAAAATATACAATTTGTCATCAAGAAAATCTAAAATTTCCACTTTAATAAATTTGTGTTTTAAGGTTCATACCGCAAATAAATGGAACCCTTATAAATGCACTCACTTATCGGTCGTAGCCGTTTTCCTTAGAAACCGCTTGACATTGAAGCTTGAAAATTGGCGTAGTAAAAAAACATATTAAAACTTACTATCTCAATATCTAATACTCACAAATATTTATATGGAAATTTTAATAGGTGAGGAGGTCGAGTAACTTATATAATTATCTTCAAACGTGTATTGTAAATTTGGAAAAAATATTTCTCACACCCTATACCAAAAATTACTCAACTTAGAGTTATGAAAAAATCAAATTTTCATAAACCGGCGCAAAAGTTATAGGAAAAACTATAGCAATTATCCTCGATCTTATAACTTTTTTAAAATGTGTACTATGATTTAAAGCATGTGAAAGAAACAGTAGGAAATATATTTGTGGTGTGAAAAATTAAAATGTTTATATTTTAGTTTAATAGGAATATTACATAGCCTTAAATATAAACAAGTGCCTAAATGTATACAAAACCCTAATTCCTAGACCCAAATTCTACTTGTACGGGAGAGGTTTTCTTTTCTTTTTTACCTCTTATTTTTAATGAGAATTAGTTATTAACTTTTCATAGAACAAACTCAACTCCCGGAACAATAAAATACGTAGATATAAGATTAATTTAATACGCTTCGTCTATAACTGAAACAGGTAAATTACCGACCAAAAACTAGAATCAGGAAACCAACTAAACGCCGTTCACTGAAATAATAAAAAAATGTTTAACCGAATAAGCTAACTCCTCATACGTGAATGAATCATAAAGAAACAAACTTGGATTCGTGGATGTTTAACCCTAAAGGTTATTTATTTACCATGTATATTCGTATTTCTTGTGTGCTCCCGCTTCTGACAGTAGAGGGTCGCCAGCCTACTTAGGAGTTTACGCTGTACCAAAGCTTTGTCCAGAACATAAGCCCTGTCAAAATAAATAATAAGTGTTCTTATCTTAAATATGCTTTTCTTAGTTAGGTATTGGAGAATAATTCTGAATATTGTCCGAGACCTGTCCCATATAATGAATAAAAATCTTGCTACGTACATATTTCTAAAATTCTTTCGTTTTAATATACATTCCATAAAATGAACTAAGATCTAATGGAGATAAATATTATAGGAGTCTATTTAATCTAAATAATTTATATTGGAAGAAGAATACTAAGCAATCGTAATTTCAGGAGATGTCAATTTTGAATATACTTTCTGAAATATCTGACATAAAATCTTCGATTCGGTGTCCCATATACTCTTTCACTGACAGACAATCAAAATCCTCACTTTGAAAAATCATTTTCAGAAACGTTAGATACTTTTATCATAAATGTTGACCGCCGTACCAGTTGACCAGAAAAAAATAAGTTTCATTTTATTCGTCAAGTTTTATACACACATTATTTTTTTTATACACATTTTTTTATGACATATACGTAACAATACTTATTATATTTTCACCAGCGGCAGAATTAAGTGTCGGACACAATTATTTTATTATAAAAAATCAATTTCAAAATGCTTTTCTATGAGGTAACCATTGTCAGTTGGCTGTCAAAAATACATTTCTAACCTCACTTTATGCGATGTACTTTCCTTAATTTCATAATTTCAGTTAATCTTTGTATTTATAAATGCTTTGTCTATTGTTATTACAATGGCAAATAAGTCGAAAAATTTATAATAAAGACTTGCTTGGGAAAGTGCAGTTTTGTACGGAAACTACTATTTGAAAATCACTTTTTTCAATAAAATAATTACGACCTAGTCCTTTTAGGTATTGTTTTGTTTTTTAACCATTTACTTTCATTAAAAAAAATATGGAAATTCGTATTTTTCCTGAACGGAACTTGTTCCACCAATACTAATCATATAAATTACTATGAAAATACCGTACACTAAATTTATTACGATCGTGTAACTTTAATATTAACTTCGAGCTACTCTTCCTAATTATACATTTTTTTTTACTAAAAGAAAATTTAAAAATTCTACGTAAATAATATAATATACAGCAACATTTGATAGTCGTCAGTGTTTAATTTCACGGTAAAAATTCACTTTAAAAAATTAAATAATAAAATATTAATTTAATGCAGAAACAAAATATTTCACTGCCAAAATATATTTCACTGACAAAATATAATAATTAAAAACCGGGCAATTATTAAAATTATAAAATTATTTTCGAAATAAGACGATAAACTGAGAGCGAGCTCGTTATAACAATACAGATTCATTGTTTATATAAAAATGTCATAATTACGGAATTTTTTTCAGTCTGAATATAACCGATAATCAAACAAGTGTGCCTTGAGACTATGTACTGACGTTTTGAAGTGAAGCAATCAATTTTAATTTCAAATGGACCATTTGTAATTCGAAAAATGTATGTTTTTTCATATAATATGGGTGTGAAGTTTGTACGTTTTATTTAAAATTCCAGCAACCGGAATCGTTCGCTTTGTGTGTGCGAACTACAAATATTATATCGAAGTGTGACTTTCGCTTGAATAACACAATTTAAATATGCTTAAATTTCCGTAAATATCTTAGGTATATATGATAAATGTTCAGGGCAAGCTACGTATAATTGCTTGTAAGGCACTGCGCACCCCTGACTGGCACGTATTAAATAAATAAATAAACCATATATACCACATTTATGTATTAAGAAGAATAGATTTGCTTAGTACTTCTATAACTATATAAACTTGCTATGGTTTTCTTATACATTACTAGGTATTTACGAGTTTTTCCCGCACATCGATCATATTGTTCCTTAGACGTTTTTTTTTAAATTTGACGGTGATTCAATTTTATAAACTAAAATTTGCTAAAAATAACCTAAAACGGTTCAATAATATTTAACTAAGGTCAATATAAAAAAATATCGATAGATATCATCAGAAGGTTTTTAAAATACGTAATTTCCCTCTATCGCAATTATCACTGAATGGATTTGGATCTTTTTTATATTGCACAGTGTGAAATTACATAATGCAATGCAATATAATTTACATCATATCCATGCTCTCTAAATATTTTTAAATAAAGATACATGGTTTGTATTATTATTTTGCTTTTCTACAATAAATGGCGCAAGTAAGGATTTAAAATAAACAACGCAACATGAATACCACTCCTAATACAGCGCTTTAGTTGTTTTGATTAATTCATGTATTTTTTTATTTCTACCCGCCATATATAATGCTAAATGTTTTCTATTATATACCGCGATATGTATTTTTTTTAATTCTTCGTTGCATGCTATTCAACGAAAGATGTCGCAAGTAAATTTCGTAAAACGTGGTATCATTATGTTTTCAAAAACAGGACAAATCTTGCGCGTAGCTGGCGCGGACCTAAACATCGGTTTCTTTCCGCACGGACAGCTGTATGTCGCACTGTCCCGCGTCAGCAACGATAACAATTTATTTGTTTATATCTCTGTCGGTTCGGTTATCAGGAAACATTGTTTACAGAAAAGTTTTGTGAACAATGTTCTGAAGCTCACGCAACAAACAAATCCGGACTATCTCTCTGCATTCTGGCAAAAATGTTGTTGATAATGTTGTTGCGATATCTTATCCATAGTCCATTATATACACGATATTAAAATTATTAAAAGAGTTTCTCACATTTAATCCGTTCGATTCCGACTTGTGGGATATCTATCATTGCTTGCTCCCAGTGATCTTCATTTTCGACATTATATATGCAAAACGTATCGAGATGACATGCCTCTCGATACGTTTTGCATATATAATCGTCTACTCTTCGAATGTCGTAAAACAATAATAAAATTTGAAAAATGCAATCAGGGTAATATTGATCGGTTTGTTTGAAACTCTTCGTTCTTTTTAACTTATAGAATATACTCGTTGGCCATTCTTAAGACAGACTGCTAAATGAACCACTTCGCTCTCTCTGTCGTGAATTGGAAAATAAATATACCCTAAACCGTCTCATTACTCTTAATATCTCGTCCCATTTTTTTGCAAAATCTGGTCATGACGATTTTCATTTTCCAAATACAACCATATTACAGCCTTTGTTAATATTTACATAGAAATATTTAATTGACTTGATAGAAATCCAACATTTTATGTTAATGTGTGTTGAAATATCCTCAATAATAATGGATTATATGGCACGACCCTATGATTATCAATTTCAACTTTTACCCCATTTCTCCTTGTGATTTTTCATTCTTCTTCACTCGGTGACCGACGTCTGTATTTTGGATAGCACTCGTTTGTGTTTCAACCGAAAATGATTACATGTTAAATACTCTACCAGATATCATATTTTTTTTAAGATTTTGATCCATTTATCACATTTTTACGAATATCTCATACAGTACAGGATCTTCAGCCAGATTTGGATCGAATGGATGACGTTATCTTGGCCAGATTCGGCACAGATATCGTCATGTAAAATTCATTCGAATCGAATAAAATCGATTCAGATGAATTTTACCTTTGAGCCAAATTTAATTGTGTGTGTGGCAACCCTTTTTTGTCATACAATTGAATACACCAAAACAAATGATACCTCCAAATATAAGACTTTTAACAATCATATCAATGAAATTTACTTGTTTTGTCTGAAAACTCACGCAATTATATCATTCCATAATATTTACCATAATCGCAAAAAATTAAAGGTCGTAAGGGAATAATACGACGTGGCGAAAATCCAATACGCTGAAGAAGAGCAATCAAATGTACATTGATATTGACTGCCGTAAGTAGTTTTCTGATATTTATCGCGTAAACAATCACATTCATGTAAAGAAACTATACTTACCTTTAAAAAAAAAGATCATCCCAGTTCAGCATTTTGATTTATATTACTCAATAAGTCTAGACGGAAAGTCCTAACTCATTCATCTAAACTACTTACAACTTGGCAACTTTACGGGAAATTTTTAAGAGGTCCTTGCTTCTTTTTACGGTAATGTTTTTTATTAGATTTAAAGCGTTATATCACCATGATATTTAAACAATTTTATTAAAAATAAAAGTAAATGGCCAACATTTTTAAAATTTTTTAAAGGTTTGACCATTTCAAACTTCCACTTATTTCCGAAGTTATAGCAATTAGAAATGGACGCGGCAGAGAATCATCCAAAAGATAAGGTAGCAACCGGATAAGAGGTATTGTTTTTTTAATCAGTCGTTTGTAACAATAATTTCTTTGGGGAATTTTAGAAGCTAAAAGTAACTCATGTACAGAAAGTTAGATCTAGTTCAGGCTCTCTGATACCTCATAGTATAGTTTAGACTCGTTGAAAAGTCATTCAACGTCATACGTCAACAAAACAGTAGTGTACATATTGCCACGTGTATGAAAAAACTATATATTTTTACTATTTTCAAGAGAAAACCGTTATTTAAAAGTAGAAAGGAGTATATGTTGATAAAAAAGGCAGCCGACAAGCAGTTACATGTCCTCGTCGGAGCCGGAAGAAACAACATCACCCGTTATTTAATGGAAAGAGAGAAAGTTAGCACCAGTATATCATTTAAAAAAATAAAAAAGACAGTGAAGTTGTTGCTTTTAATATAGATGCACGTTTTGGGTAACGATTAATTAATTTTGTATGGGTTTTTTCTCCTATAAGTGCAGTGGTAATGTGTGAAGAGTGCGGCAGAGATATAAAATTTACCGAAAATTCTCTTCGTGGTCTTGGTTTTAAGTGAATTGTACTGAATGTAAACCAGTCCTAATAAATTATGGCCCTCTTATCAGTGGTAGTGCATATGCTGTAAATAGGCAATTTGTTTTTGAGTTCAGACTTCTTGTTATTGGTTTAGTAAGAATAGGAAAATTCTGTGAAATCATAGCTTTATCTACACCAATTTTGCAATCATTATGCGACAACGTTGTGAATGACATTAACATTGCTATTTGTGCATTGTCCATAAAACTTCTGTTCAAGAGACAAAATAATGGAATAACGTAGAAGAATTCGATGTTTCTGTGGATGGAACTTAGGTGAAACGTGGTTTTTCGTCCATGTTTGACATTTCAACTCTTACATCATTTTACTCAAGAAAAGTTCTTGATCTTATAGTAAAAGTTTCATACCATAAAACTTGCAAGTTTTAAAAAAAAATTTAAAGATACCGAGAAGTATGATAAGTGGAGCAATTAACACTTAGGTGAATGTTCTGCCATTCACGAAACATCGGCGGGAAAAATGGAAATGGATAATATTACAGAAATGTTCAACAGATCTAAAACCCTTTATAACTGGCGATATGGTAATTACATACGCGATGGAAAAAGGACTTTTTGACCCAAATCTGTGTGAAAATTTACTTGTAAAAAAAGAATGTTTATGTCACTTGCAAAAACAAATGTATACGCAATTACGTAAAGTAAAAAAAAATATTCCTCGTATAAATAGCAGGAGGAAATTCACAGCCAAGCTTACTGACGAGTTTACAGTGTCTTATAGTCTTTCAATTAGAAGAAGTATAAATAAATAAGATGCAACAATGAAAACTGCACTATGGGTAACATATTAGCATAAAATATCTACTGATAAAAAGCCACATCACAAATGCTCGTCTGGTGAAGACTTTGGACTTTTTTATAAGCATAAATATAATATTCCTGTAGTTAACTAAAAAATAATTAAACCAGTGTAAACTAACCGATGTCGATTTGTTAGAATGCTGTTTAGAAGTATATACTTAGGATAGTATCGACAGTCTAAACGCTGTCATTTAGTCTATGGCTCAAAAATTGCATTACGGGGGGACAAAAATTGTTGAGATGGCATTCTCTATTGCATCTAGTATATTTAATGATAGCATCTAATATATTAAAGATATTACAAATGGTGCAATTAAACTTTGTGAATAGTCCAAGCGTGCTCCAATTGGCCGAAAACTCGGATTCTCAACGAATATCTGTAACCAACAAGAGAGCCCAACAAGAGACTAAGAATACAAGGAAATTGAAAAGATCTCCTCAAATGTAGTCGGAGGACATCGCGGTAATAATTGGAGACCTCGTGTACGGCCCAAGAATTGTAGATCGAAGGTAATTTAAAAAAAAAATTAGTTTTATGATGTCGTGGTCACCGTACTGTTTTTTCTTTTGTGTTTTTTTAAACTATTTTTTTTAAACTAATGTAAAAGATATCTTAAGATCTACGTAATTAAATATAAAATTTTACAACGCTTTTTTTTAATATTATTTAATATGTAGCATAGGATTTTTTTGTTGGATACCACGTTCGTAAGTTATAAATTTCTCAAATTCAAAATACTGATTGAAAGCAGATTTCTTTTCAACAGCTATCATTACTGCAAAAAAAATTAATGTTTTTTATTTGCTATTAATTTTTTAAACAAGGAAACAATACCTTTTATTTTTCAGACGATGCCTGACCGCACACTTTTTTTTGTGTTTTTTCGAAACTACTTTTTTCAAACTGATCTAAACGGTACCTTAAGATCTATGTACCCGATTTAATTAAATTTTACGACACCTTTTTTAATAACATTTAAGATTTAACATAGGATTTTTTTGTTGGGTACCACGTTCGTAAGGTTATAAATTTCTTAAATTCAAAATATTGGTAAAAAGCAGCTTGCTTTTCAACAGCTGTTATTTCTGCCAAAAAAATCATTTTTTTATTAGCTATTAATTTTTTAAATAAGGAAAACAATACCTTTTAATTGTCAGATGATGCCTGAAAGAAAAAAATAAGTAGACCAAAAGCAAGAATTTTCAAAACTACTTGATGGCATTTATCTCCGTCATTTCCAAACTTTTTTTTTCTTATAATTGATATTTCAAATTATTCATGAAACTACTATATACATATATATATATATATATATATATATATATATATATATATATATGTGTGTGTGTGTGTGTGGGTGTGTATAATTAAAATTATTATATATATTTTATAGCTGGGTAATTTTTTTATATTTGTACCTATTTTTCTGAGATCAAATTAGTGTAGTCCCTTAATTACTTCGAAAACATTCATTTCAACGAAAGCATTTCAAATAATGTTTTCTAAACTACGGATATCCATTTCTATATAAATATCCGCTCTTAAAGCTATTATTTATTAATTACAAACTTTAAAAACAGATAAAATTAAATGTATTTGGCAGGCTTATTGTTGCGGAAATTTAGTATTGTGGAAGACTGAAAGGTATTCATAACCTTTTCTCTTAGAACATTTCAAATAATATATTAATATTAATCTGTTACACCAAATTTCTAATGCCCCTGATGAAATATTTTACGGAAAAATTAGCTACAAAATTATTTAGACCTCTTCATCATCCGTTTACATAACGATAACAACTCAGTATTTAAGATCTTTAAAAATATTTCATGACAAGTTCATTGCAATATATGAGATAATAATAAAAGAAAGAAAAGGAAACCTGCAAAAACTATATTTTAGCTTTTATGCGTCACACAGTTATTAATTACTCAGAGTTTAATGTGAAAATAATTACAATGAAGTTATCTATTAATTACAATTTATGTAATTACAAAACCAAGTAATAATATTGCAACGCATGTCTTCAATTGAAAGGTTTTTAGACATATCCAGGTTAACATAGTTTTTTTTAAATTGAAACGTCAATGATTACGTCTTTTTCACGTCGGTGATCCGATTTAAATATAAATCGGAAATATAGTTACAGCTATCAAACTATTCAAGGGCGGGTCCAATTTTAATACTTTTAGTTGTTAACATAATATTTAAGCTCATTATTACTACCTTCGATAAATACTTGGTATATGGTAGCCATTATAAATTAAAATCTGACACGCCCCTACTCCTAATACAGCAAATAAAACACGCAAATTAAAGAAATAAAAATTTACAATCTTGCTAGATGTAAAATATACGAAAATAATTTAAAAGTAAAAGGCATAAAGTTAGTCGACGTGCAGACTTTCTTACTTATGTATTCCACATCTTTTCATCCATGCCCAAGGTTTGTTTAATTACAAATATCGTCAGCCTGCTAATACTAATTTAAAGTTTCACATTTAATTTTTCTTTAAGAAAGTATCTGCCGCTCTGGCTTAACCCAGGTAAGAATGCTGTAATATTAGTTTTATTATACAATATTTAGGTATTTTCAATCGGTGTTTTTCGTAAGATACTGAAATAGATGTTCCTTATTTATTGATTTCTGCCTGAGAGTCTAAATACTAGTTTTCATATCATTCATTTCGTTATTTCGAACTTCGTTCATTCGAAGTTCACATATTTTGCTCGTTCAGTGGAAAGAATCTAAATTTATAGCATTGGCGTGCTAAATCAACAATCTTTATGTGTGTAACTAGCAGAGTTTCGTAGAGCGTGACCAGTCGTTACCTGTATAGGTATATGTACATGAGTATACAAGTAACATCAAGTTTATGCCATGTCTCAGCAGTCTAATATACATCAGCACGGTGAAATTAGTTTTACAATCATTAAAAATACTTGCAATCATTAAAATAGGTACAATCATTAAAATAATTTTGCTCAGAATGTGATATAATATTTTCTTATTAAAAGTATGTATATATTTTTTGTGTTACTTTAGAAGTATACTTCCGTTCAATAATTTTTTCTAGCTATTATTATAGGTTATTAATTTAACCCGCAATTAAGTTTCATATTAAAATTAAACTATATAACTCACTTTGTTTTTTTTGTTACACAGATCCAAAGAATCATACAATATTTTTTTTTCAAGACGGTCAATAATAATACCAAGCAGTTTGATTATCAATTTGGCACAGATATTTAAAAAAAATGTTTTTCTTTTCTGTCAACCTGTGGTTAATATGACATGGTCTGTTTTTATTAGGGAATGTGATAATTATATAGTTTTGATAATTGTATGAGTTTAATAGTACACAAAGAGGACATATATGGGACTGCATGGAAGGATGAAGGTCACACGGCACAAATATAGAAAACTCAGCATGTAATTAGTGAGTGGAAATTTGAAAATGTTCTAATTATTTTCATTTATTAATAAAATGCCTCATTCTATGACAGAATATAACTCAATTTAGGGAGCATCACACAGTGAAATAGACTACACTTTAATCTGAAATGAATATCACTGAAATATCCTACGTAAAATCACAAAATATGCTAAAACAAAATGCAAAGTACACGTGAAACGAATTAACTTCATGAGAAATCCATTATAGTAGATAATTATTTGCAACTTACCATTGAGTTCATATAAATTAAATACCATTACTTATATAATAGAGACGTTTATATAATGCCGTTTTCATGTTTAAAAATGATTTATATAGCATGTGAACTATTTTGCTGTAACATAAATATGAAAGAATGATAAAATTCAAATTAAATGACCTGGAAAATCTATATTATGATTCTAAAATAACGTAGGACATATAAATATCTTCTTTCATTTAACTGCTCACAAACTGTCGCATATGTTATTTTATTATGCGTCTATATGAAAACATTTTCATTGCAAACTTTTCTACACTGACATATATTGTCCTTAATCAAAACAACTGGAAGGAAGACTAAAGCTTCGCGACAAACAACTCGGATTTAGGCCTTATTTCTGACAAGATATACCACAAACTACAGCGAAAATCTTTTTATCCACTGTGGAGTGACCGATAAACCGATAAACCAATTCCATATACAATCCTCCACCGTTATTTGTGAAAATCACATTCGTAACAAGTATCACAAAATTGAAAAGCATACTGAATACGGAATTGGAAACATTTCAAGATTTGTCAACACTTTGTTTCTTTTTAAAGCATTTATGTATTTTATATGAAAAGTAAAAATTTTTAATTTAACAAAAAATTCAGTTTTAAAAAGTTTTTTTTTAAGAAAATAAGGTTTCTTTAGATTAATATCATTTAAGTAATTTAATTAAAAAATAAGATTGTATCAAAAATAGCCAATAAATTTTTATTTTCAATTTCCTACTTTTTACACCACTTAAAACTTTAATACCGCGATATCCAACTTGCTAAAGCGAAATAAGTGACTATTTTAAAAAAAAATGTTCTACAAATAGTTATTTCATCTATATTGCATGTACGACTATCGAATGTGAGCTACTTTTATACTGATTTTAAATACAAAGTTCCAAAACAATTATAAATATGTTTAATCAAATTACCTATTAAGTTTTGTCCCAGTTTCCAATGCGATTTAAATACATTTAATTATACCCATAACAAAAATGTTTCCACCATCATGACTTCATTAAAATATTAGACTAGATTTTTATTAATATTTTATACATGAAAAGGTTAAAACGGAACCTTTATGAAATCAGTAATGTGTCATCCGTCTGGACATATGCCTATGTGTGTGTTAATACTGTTTTCCATAAAAACTGTTCCATTTAGAAGCCTGAAAATTTGGCATGGTCTACGTTTATTTCAATAGTCAATACTTAAAATTGTTGATACATAAATTTTACAGGGTGACCAAAGTTGTTTATATTGTATCTTATAGAAAATAATTTGAAAGATCTATTCATAAGGAATTCAAAATATTTTACGTTAACATTCATAAAACTTATGTATAAATTGTGGAGGGAGGCAAATAAGTACTCAAAATGTCTTTTTTCTTAATTTTTTATCTGATAATAGTTTCGTTATTGACTTATCAATTTTTAAAATTAAAATAAAGTGAAATATTGGCTTTACCATCTAGACTTGAACAAGAAACAATTTTGCTTTTATATGTTAATGCAAATTTAAATGCATATCAGCCATTATATTTTTGACAATTTCCATGAACAGTTTTGAAATACTTTAATAAAAATTATTATTTTTAATAGAACAATTTACTGTCTTATGAGTATTATATATTTTAATTAATTTTACTGGAAAAGTTACGAATTAGAGGTCATGAAATAAAAAAATAATCACCAATCCTCCAAACTGCGCTGTTGTTTCTAGTCTAATAATCATATTTCGTTTATGATACAATGTGTCTTTCCTATAACACAGACAATTACTCAATTACACCCAGGGGTGAAGTCGAGAAACAGATTTAAAGTCTTTTCTGTGAACTACTTGAAGTTTCACATTAACGAAATGTTTTCTAGATACTGTCTTAACTAGATACCTTTGTTGATAAAGTTTAGACTGTCCCTGAAATGAAGATCAACAATTTTTGCTTGTTTTTGCTGTTGTCAGAGCAATTTTATAAAGCAGGTCAATGATTTATTCGTACAATAAATAATATAAAGTTCGATGATGAATATCAACAGTGAAATAGGTTCAGTTATACTGAGCTTTATTGAATTATTATGGCAAATAATAAATACTTAGCAATAAACCATAGAATAATACAAAATTAAGCCTCAGGAAATCGTCAGAATTTTAAAAATGCTAATAAAGAGCACTACAGAATTTTTTATCTAACTTTTTCCCATATGGCAAGATACATTTTGGTAGAAATTTATGTTTTTTAATTACATTATGTTGACCGTATTGTAAGTAATGAAAATGTTAAAAATATACGCTCTGCTTGAACCATTAAAGTAATGAAAAAATGTATGAGACAAACATATATTTCGATAATGATTCATTGATTATTAATGAAAACAATTGAAAAGCCAACTTATGATATACATAATTATTACTCAAAGACGCTTGTTTTACTTCAAAAAAATTACACAACAATGTTTAGGAAATTATGCTTTGGGCATGCGGTCCCATCATAGCATATTGACACCATTTCTTCATATTTCCAAACTTATTTTATTTTGTATGTTTTTTATCTTATTTTATTTTTGGAATAGAACCGTAGATAATAATTGTTTTTTTTCATATATTGACCGAAATTAAAAATAATACGTTTTATTAAGAAGCAAAAAATCTAATATATCATGCCAGATACAACTGGTTATTTTTGGAGTTTTTTTTTATTTAAAGAGAGCTCAAAAATATCAGGAAAACATATTTTTCTTAAGAAACTGCATTTTGAAAAAATCGCAAAAATAACATTTGTCAGATTTACCTTAAACATTTCTATCCCTTTAAAGCTTTCGAATAAAATGTTTTACAAAAATTGTGTAATTTTCGACCCAACAAGGCTTACGATTACTTCACATTTTCACCATATATATTACATTAAAGCCTATATCACATCGGATGTTTCGGCTTGCAGTATAATATATACACTTTTTTTTATTAATTTTTTAATCATGGTACTACTTTCATAGCCTGGAATAAATGCATATTTCAGTTAATGAGAGCCTCTTAATTATGTAGCAACTAATAGATCAGATACGAAAAGAATCTTATTATTAGTTGAGTCTAGATATTTGAAAATTATTGTGGATACTTTCAGCAAAATCTATAAAGTGCGCAATCAATAATATAATTACGCTCTATAAAATTGTGGAAATTCGGTTCTATTTCTATTCATTGCTACATCAAACGATATGTCAAATATTTTTTCTTCTTACCTCTTTTCATTTTTTTAGGTAAATGTTTTTAAATACTATCTATCTGTGTTTATATATATATATATATATATATATATATATATATATATATATATATATATATATATATATATATATACATATGAGTTATGGCTGATAAAAACACGTGGAAAAAATTAACTTTTATTTCTTGCAAATTAAAAGACTCACAAAAAATATTTTTACCGCAAAATAAATATTAAAGGGTCAGTAAGTCAGTTTGGTAACTTTAAAGTGTATTCCCGGCTGAATCCTTAAAAAAATATTTTTGAAAAAGTGTTATCTGACATTAGTTACTAGCACAAAGCTGTTATAGTAAGCCCTCCAACATATTGCGACCATTATTTTGACATGTATTACTTCAATGGCTTTCGATAGCAATAGGTCCATGAAATTAAAATCTGACTAGTTTTGACTTTTTGATAATCTGCTCTATCATTGGTCTATGAACTTTTTCGTGATACTCTCACCTAATATATTTGTACTTTTTACTCATACACATATTTCACTTATATAAGGAGCATTATTTCACTTATATGAGGAACCATCACAAAATTCAAAATTTGAAGCTGATTTGACTTTTAAGAATACAAGAACTTTGAATTAAAATAAATAGACTCTCGTAAGATAAAAAATATTAGTAATAAGCAAGATTTTGCAAGTTGGAATTTGCCACGTGACATCGCCTAGATATTTGTTTTAATAAAACACTCTAAGTGAAAATACAGGCGGGATTTTTCGTACCACTTATAATGGTAGGGTATTTTTACTGAATAGTAGATCATCGACAAGTCTACTTTTAAAGATGTACTTCGATATACAAAGATTACAGTTTTGGATAACTATATAATAAGTTTGTTTAACACAAAACAGCTGAAGCCTTATCATTTCTTTCTTTATATTTAATATATCAACTTATTTAGTTTAATGATTTCAGTGTAATTCAGGGCACATTAATTCTAAAATTATTTACGTCTCAAACAAAATTCAAAAAAACAATTTTTGGTGACGTTAGTATCAAATATGAGCATATAAATAAAATGCATATTACCAAACCTAGCGTTCTAAAAATTAAGAATATGGTATTAAATTCTAATACATGTACCGTTAGACTTACTAAAATGCTAGAAAAAAATAACAAAATTGAAGTGGTTACCACGCTTTTATAAACTTATGCAGGAGCTACATTAGTATTTTATACATAATTCCAATGTCCGCATAATGGTAATAATGGAAAAGTGCTACTAGTTATGCGAGAGTAATATTCTGTTTCATAAATTATCAAAAGGTGTTTGGTTGCATGATATACTAACACTTGGGGGAAAACCAATGCGAAGATCTTGATTAATCAAAAGGATCAAGGGGGATCTCAAAATTACTATTAGGATTGGGTTGAATACTTTCAAAAAAATTGGGGATAGTATATTTAACCGCTTCTATTATGAGAAGGATATACGGCAGGGCTTTACAATATTGCCTATTTTATTAAAAATTTATACCAGAATATAATTCACAAAACTCAAGATAATGTAAAGATGGCATCAAAATTAATAAGGTTGAGATACTACGCAGACGACATAAAAATATGTGTGAGAATAAAAAACATCTTAAATCCTATCATATTTAAAGCGATGAAGTGAATTACCGTGAATGAAATAAAACCAAACTTATAATAGTCAGCTTATCCTCAACTATATACTAACTTGCTGAATCAAAATAAAAATGTCAGAGTTTCCGTATCTTGATTTCAACAAAATTTAAAATTTTTGAAAAGTTTTCAAAAGCTTATTAGCCTCCGTACGTGAAAAAGAAAAATAAAAACGGAATGCTTATCAGGTCCCTCATTTCCGTATCCCTCTGTTAGCCTGCCGTAGCCGTTTTTCTAAGAAGCTGTTTATAAAAACTTGAAATTTAGCATGATAGAGAATGTTATTTGTCGCCCATTGGTTGAATTTCTTCCGTATTTAATGAAATTTTTAAGTATGAACGTTATTCGTTTACATGAACCCTTCAGTTAATCTGATATTTCAAAATTATTTGGTAAAAATGTCTACTCTATGCGACTGTTTGACTATGGACTATTATGTGTACTGTAAGAACGTAAACAATAAATATTTAAATATATATATATATATATATATATATATATATATATATACATATATATATATAGGTATCACGTTATATCTATAAATTGTAGTTTTATACACTCCTCTGTTTCACATGAGCTATTACAGACTATATTTCATATAATCTGTAAAACTATACCGAATCTCTTACTCCTCCGTGGGCGCAATTTGCTCTAAGATGGAGTATAAAGTTTTCGCTTCATACATTAATACATAGACGTATTGTATATAAATTTTAGCTTTCTGTAATCCTTCTCCATAGAAACATTTTACTATGCTAAATCTCACATTCCTCCCTGTACGCATTATGCTTAATAAGGGGCACATAATTTTCTCTTCACGCATTAACATATATATTAACCTGGATGCATCTCAATATATAAAATATTCATATTGAGATTTAGACTTAAACTGATACCTTTTCTGTTTATCCCATATGTAATCAGAACAATGTCAAATATGTTTTTAATTTATTTCTGAAGTTCGAAATTTGCAAGCTTTTTGCACTTCAATGTGTCAGATGCTGAAGAATAAGTTTCCACCTCAATTAAATGTCTACTACTTGAATATTTATTATATGTGAGTAACAAGGGTTTACGAAGTAAATTTTGTTAATTAAAAATTTCAGTAGTAAATTATGAACATATCTACTTTTTCCTTATTACGTATTTTAAGCATGATACAGAAAATAAACAGAGCAACGCCTTAAATTTTGAACCTTATTGTTCACATAAATATATTTGTTTGGATTTAAAATATTTTTAAAGCAGCACTAAAACTCATTTTTTTAGAATTTTGTTGTCTTTACAGACATTGAATCTCTATTTTCTTTCTGAAGTAATATTTTTTGATAATTATTCGCCTTATATCATGGCAGTACTTGAACGTATAGCCCACCCTCTGTACGCGAATTTTCTAACTCTTTTTAAAAAATATGTCTCAATGGTCGATACATGATTCCAATTATATTAAGTTCTATTATCGTAATTTTGGGCTATGGCCAATGATCGGATATTGTATATTAACAGTTCTAGTTAAGAATAAATTAGGACAAACTCTCGTAATATAACTGCAAACAAACCTTCTTCGTAATTTGCAGGTCTTGCGATAATATTTGTCTATTTATAACTATATAGCGCCATATGTGCTCCAAATTTCAAAGTTCTAAGCATTAAAAGTGATATTTTATTAAATCAGGTAATGCCAAAATCACCGATTCTTGAAAATCAATACACGGCACTTACAGGGAGTGGTTTTATGAGAACTTTGGTTTGCATGCTGATATGCAGCTAAATTAATGTTTGTAAATAATTTAACGGAATTACTATATACAATTCAATGTTTTTATATAATTAAGTGCAAACAGAATCTCCGTAGTTTTTTTTTCTAATCGTATGTAACAGGTTTTTTTATGTAAAAGCCAAATGCGTTGTTAAGGTAATAGACAAATTTATTCTCACTTACTTTCTAAGATACATTTCAAATAGACAGCAGATATTTACTTTGTTTGACCTTACAGCTGTTAATGTGCACATAATATTAAATAATGCGTATCCCGGAAAAAGATGGTACGTAAAACTTTATTTGCAATCTTGGCGAACAAATTATTATTTCCTCAGTTGCAGTCACGAGCCAGTAAATTTTTTCCTGAGAACTAAATTAATCTACAAAGCTATTCGTAACTCTATTTCTGGATATTCTAATACTTGCTTATATATTGACAATTCTTTGTCGATTGAGAGAGTTTAACAAGACAAACAGCAAGCTAATCACTTGAAATAAAAAAAAAAAATTATTTGATGTCCTTTTTTTTTTGGTGTATAGTCTAGAATAATAATACCAAATTAAATTCCTATCACCCTCTTCTCTTTGGAAACGCAGGTCTGCAAATTTAAACATTTATTTTCCCTGTTTGGATTTTATAGCTGCTTAGGGTATTTTGGTGCGCTGATTACGAATATCTCGTAATATTTCCCTGTAAAAAAAGTCAATTTTAATAAGTAAAAAAATGAAATGACGAAAGAAATAATTAACTTTAAAATATAATAAATGTATTTAAATGACGTTAGTGAATAAATTAAAAAGATCAAATCATTTTGTGACATCTTATTTTTTTTCACCAAAGCCCCGATTGTGAAATTTTCGCTTAAAAATACTACTCAGATCGGCTTTAACAACCAACAATAGTCTGCCATTATCCTTTTATTCCACCCTACCTGATAACAATGTTCTATCTCTTTCAAATCCGTATGAAATCTCCTTGTAACTTACAGTTCCCGAGTTATTAGGAAAGTAGTCCTAGTGCGAATTAAGGAAGTAAAGTTTAATGCTCATCAAACATCCCATTTTTCCAAAATTTCCAATCATTTTCTTCACAGTTTTTTCATAATTTCGACTTTTATGGAATCCTAGGAAAATTTTCACTATTTTCTTAAAATATTTCCAAGATTCTAATTCAATTTTACTTAACTTTTCATCGAACGTTTTGTCTTTCATCAATTTTCTTATGTCCAGGCCAACAAAAATACCTTTTTTCACTTTAGCTTTAGATAGATATGAAAAAATTTGGTGTAGTTATTTAAAACCTTCTGCTTTTGCAAATCGTTTCATCATTCTTAGTTTTATGTGTAAAGGAGGTAGCAAAACTTTTTCCCTGGTTCTAAATTTTCTCTCACAAAATTGTTGATTCCAGGAACTAGTTCAGTTCTCGGTGGTCACTCTTTCTTTGTTAAATGTTGTCCTCTATCTCGACTATCCCACTCGCAGAGAAATGAAGGATATTTTGTGTAGCGACCTTGTTGACCGAGCAACATACTTATAACTTTCAGATCTCCACAGACGATCCAACCGTGTTGTACGTAGTTTATTTTATCCAACTAATTTTTCAAATTATCGTAGCATTCTTTCAAATGTACATAATTACAATAAGTATGTTTCACTGCCAGTCGTCCATCTTAAAAAGGTAGCATTCTTAAAAATGTCATAATGGTAATAAGTACGCTTTACTGCTAGTCGTGCATCTGACCGGCACTGAAGCGTACTTATAACCATTATGCAAGAGGAATGCTTGAGTGTATGAACAATCTCCATTCGTTCGCGTCATATTCGATGATAAACATTATCACTAAGCCAGGAATGTCATTGCAATACACTAGATCACGAGCATCAACAAAATGTGGTAAAAAATCTTTTTGTCTGTTGCGATGCCAAGAAAATTAGGTGCCAGGAGTAAGCATATTCTTTTCCGATAGTCTTGAACCGAGGAGTT
The DNA here is from genome assembly GCA_039881145.1 of Druceiella hillmani. NCBI lineage: Eukaryota > Metazoa > Arthropoda > Insecta > Lepidoptera > Hepialidae > Druceiella > Druceiella hillmani. Next base: position 2,891,248 of record JAYKKI010000054.1, read on the forward strand.
CAGCTGCATCTGGCAGGCTTAGATCTCTTCTTAAGTCGTTCAGTTCCAACTGTGAAAATATGTTCGTCTTGCATTTGGCTCAAATTGAGCTTCCGGTTGAGATACCTTTTCGACCTCACTGCTCATATCTTCAGTTTAGACTGAGTCCAAATATGGAGGTGACGGCGGTGCAACGTTCGGGTTTTCGGGTCGCAATGCACCGCGTGCGTTACCGATTGCATTGTTGGATATACCAAATCTTTTTTGTTTTATAATTGTAGCCTGTAATCTTGCAACAGCAAGAATAACAGTCTTTGGTGTGATTCTGAGGTTCTACCCATAATATAGGCGATTATAAATCAAAGGTATTGTTCTGCCCTATCGACCACTTTTGAAGTTCTCGAACTTAAGTCGCGCTGAATTTATGTGAGAGCCATTGTTGGTGCTGGTTAGCGATTGCTAGGTTAAAATACATGTTACAAACGTTATTTATGAATTCGGGAATATTATTCTGCTCTTTCGTCAGAATAAACTGCTCACAAATATAACAAAAATTGTCTGACGAGTTTAAATACTTTCGCCATGACATCTTTTAAGTGAGCGTTACGAATTGCAAGGAAATACTATATATACAAAAATCCATTAATCTAACCTCATTAAACTCTTCTAACTATTTATGAGAATTTATCCAGTTTTGTTTTCTGCGACCATTCAATGTATTTTTTAGGTACTTTAATAGGTACTTTGTTAGTACTATGTACTTTTTGCAAAAAAACGATGAGAAGTAATTAAAAATTCTGACTTGATGGAATTTTTTTAGCATTTTTCCCAAATTAGCGCACCAAAATTTATTACAATAAGTCATCAAATCTGAAAGGCGAAAACCATTATAGACCTGTTAAATTAGTACATTTCGTTCGTGCTCAAGGTCTGTTATATTACGAATATAACTGCTCTACTTGCGTTTCTTTAGTTTGTATAATTGTTTGTGAGTGGTTAGGTTAGGTTAGATTACGTACATAACGTTTGCTTTTGAACTTCATTCATCAGGTTATTTCCGTTTTAATTAGTTATTATTATATTTTCATTATTAAGATCTTATTCGTACACATTCAAAAACTTGACAAAATTAAGAGACGAGTCTGATTGCCATCGGATTCATCTTTCAATTTTGTTAAGTTTTAGTAAATATAGGGCATAGCGACACTTATGTTAACTATTTCGGTTACAAATGTAATTGATTATGATTATATAAATTACAGTTTTATCAGTACAACAATTGGCACTGAGACATTACACATTCTTTTTTAATGAAATCAAAAAACCGTTTCAGAAACGGTTTAAAAATTTTTTTTTTCGTTTACTTGAAAATTAATGGAAGGTTTGCAGCAAGAATATTAATGAAGCTTCGCATATATGGAAGAAACGTGGCTTTTATATTTTGGATTTGCTGTCGGGTTATGATATTTCAATGTTCAATATGTTACAGTTTAGTTGCGTGATTATTTTGGTGACACACCCTGCTTTATATTCGGTTTCTATTTTTTATTAAGTTATTTGAATAAATGAATTTTTATTTAAAAAAAAAAATATAATTTTCTCTTTAAGAATCTGATACGGAGTGAAATCATATATTATTATGAACAACATATTAATTTATATGAACAACAAGTGTCTAATAAGTACATGAATTATTGTGTAAATTTTTTTTTTAAATTACAGTTTTCCAATTTTGATTTACAAGTTATAAGTTTAAGTTTTTATTTAATATTTCAGCTCCATAATATTTCAGTAATATAATATAATTTTCTCCATAATATTTTTCCATAATACTTCCTACTGCAAGAAAATAAAATAACAACAGCCTGTTTTTTTTCGTGTGAATATACTGACAAATAAACAATAAAAGTGAATAATCTTAATAGTATCAAAATTAATTAATTCTTCATCACATTTTAACGAAATATTTTTTCATTTATGTTAAAGTCAGACTTGAATGCTATAATATATTGTTATTAAATACAATATTTAGAAAAAATATAGTGATCAGTAGAAATACAAGAGTAAAAAAGTAATAAATAAAAAAGGCATAAAAGACGTACACAAGGTTATTATATATATGACTTAGCTGATTCTAATCGAGTGGATACAAATTTAATAATTTCTATCCACTCGATTATCATATTATGGTAGCATACTAATCACTTCAGAAAATAGCACAGAAAAGTCACATTATCTTTGTATATACCTTTAATTTCATTATTTATTTAACATTAATACTACACTCCTAGAACATATTGCTTACGTAATATTTAGTTTTTACCAATAGATAGAAAAATTAGGAAATATAGTTTAATTATATTAAAGAATACATATTCAGTATTCTAATATAAACGTTTGATAATGTTCTTCATGTGTACGGATAATTCGTTTCCAAATAAAAAAATCCCTTAAATTTTTGTTTGCTTCAACTTCCATCAAACCATCAAATGACTAATTTCTAATCGTGTACAAAACCCATAATAATAATGTATAATACTGCTACATAAGAATTTCTCTTATATAAATTCTCTACACTGACATGTAATATATATTGACTTATATAACACAAAATGCAATAAAAGCTTTGCATCATAAAATTCGCAATACGTAACATTGGTCTGTATTTATCTTCTGACTCAGTGTACGTCCAAAAAATAGAGAATAGCTCTTTATCCACTGTGCCAAAACTTTATCTACAAGCGAAATACACATACAATACCCTGTCATTATTTATAGATTTCACGTTCATCATAAGTGGTGCAAATCGCAAGTTTGTGAATACTGAATGGAAATTACATTAGTTTATATGAAATTTGTATATATTCCAGATTTACCGATGCTTTTTATGATATTATATTTCATTGTTTTACTCAGCAAATCTCATTGTTAGGTGATTAAAGGATCGAACACTCTTTTTGCCGAACCAGGGGTGTTAGAAAAATTCCAGTTATTTTCCACAAATCACTGGAACAAAATAGCGGAATTGTTAACTTAATGTATACATCTAGTATATATTCTAGATTCATAAACTAAGTGCTATCAACTTCTCCTAAGTGCTCGAGGAGCGGTCCTCTTCTTATTGCACTAAGGTTACTTCCCTCAAATTGCTGTTATAGCCGCACAAATATACGAATAATTTGATAATAATATTTAAAACCATTTCCCCATAGTTATATTTAACCCCATATCTTCATAGTTATTATGGGAATCCTAAATCTGATTTAGCAATGTTTATCCTAAGTTACAATATTTTTTTTACTGCCTCCATGCAAGTGATACTCAGAAATGTTTTATTCTGCACATATAACCGTTAAAAGTATATATCCATTTAAAAGAAAGAGAAATATAAATTTAAAATATTCGCTTGAACCTTTAAACTTGGTCTAATTCGAAATATGAATATTTGGAAAGAGAATATTTTTCAAAAACCAAATTCTTAAGTAGAATGTTCAAATGTTCCTAAGCAAGTTCTCGCCTTTAATGTAAATTCAATCCACCAAGCTTATAAGTTTTATTTTTCTCACTGCAAATATATTTTTATGTTTTTAATAAATAAAAAAATAGTTTATATGTAGTACCCGAGATTTGCGTGACTGTAACGTTTTTGTATTTGTATGCAAAACACTCGATTGTAAAAACCGAATTGGAATGAATTTTTCATTCAATGCGGAAAGGAACGCTTTCCAAATTTTCTTTTCATTTCTTCCTTTATTTCTGTCCCTCTTTATATTTTGACATTAGAATTCAATATGTTCCTAAGTCTGTTAATAAATTTATTTGTCATAAACATTTGTCGGGCTTCACTCGCATTGATAATCATGTCGTGGTTACATATCCCTTTAAGGTAACTATTCAATACAAATTTTTGTTAAGTTTAGTAAGGTTTTCATAATTATTTTAAATAAGTTGTAATAAATACAATTAAATCAAAACAAAGAAAACAAAAAAAATTTAGTTACTCTTAAAAAATACCATTCAATAGTTTTTGTTCGAAAAATGGCAAGTAAATGAAGTAAAGAACAAATAGACACGAATTCTAATAATATCTTTTTTGATTAAAAATTTTATGAATAAAAAAATGAACAATCGCTTTAAAAAGCTTGTTAAAACAACATTTTTTAGTAGCGATATTAGCTATAATATTATAAAATGTTCTGTTAATTTCATTAGTGCAGATTAGTTATTTTTGTTTTTTATATCCTATCTTTGTTCTTTTTATACGATCCTTTTTAATAGACTACACTTTTCCAAGTCGGTAATATCTAATAGCACATTTATCTTAGTTTCTAAGTTTTTGACTACGATCTGATCATATCGAAAAGAGTATATCGAAAAGTCATAGAAATTGCATGTTAACCAAAGCACAACGCGACTTTACTGAGCTACAAGTCTAACCGGCATGGTTACTTCAGTTACTATATTTTCTTTTTGCGCATCTATTTGCACCAACTCTGGTAACAGCTAAAGTCACATTTTAATATTATATGAGGATCTACCTCAATATTATATGATACTTGTGGCACGTGGATCTTAGGAAATTTAATTTTCTTCTAGATCTGTCTTCAAAAATTATTTTTGAAAGACTGTTTATAAATGTATGAAGAACTTATCAAAGATTGTGGTTATTCTTAATATATTTGACGGAATTCTTAAAATTATTCATCCATGAGCCAATATTTCTATATCTTAACTTGTTGTATACCGTTGATAAAATATTTTCAACTTTAATTCAATATGTCGCTTAATACGATTGACATCCGTTATTTCGTTAACACGTTTCTGGCCACATGTCGTGAATGCCATAACATAAGACTTCTTGAAGTTAATCGTCGTCAAAATAAGTGTGACACTAAACCTATATATTTTAAGAACACGCCACTGTGTAGTTTACACGACTGTCCCTAATTTGCTGTAAAGAATTCTTTAACGATTTATACCTTTATTGTTCACATAAATAGACATTACAACTTATTTGCAGTATGTAATTTTGCCCCATGATTTATCCTTCAAGGGTACGAATAAGTTCCAGTGCCCAAAATATATTATCTTCTTTACTTCTAAGGCCAGTATTTTTGTTATTTCAAAAATTATTTAAATGCGCAGGTTTAATACGTAATAAGTATAATATAAATATATTATATGGCGCTTATTAAAACTAGCTAAACCCGACCATGCTTCACGGTGACTCAGTTTTATATGAAATGAATGGGAAAGAAAATAAATGTTTTCTAAAGAACATAGATTCACAGAGAAAATACGTAATTCAATTCAACAAGTTTGTGTTGCGGTGGTTATGTCGAATTAAAGGAAAGGAAGAAAAAAGATGTTTTCCACGATAAATCTTTTTTGTGTTAAGCTAGCAGATCGATTGCCGGTTTTATTTTGCTGTTTTTGGTATAAACGTAAAGTTTAGATTGTTTACCAACTCTGAAGCATTCGATGTATAATTGCCCATAAAAAGCAGTTGTTTTCTAAATTCATACCGTACACTTGCAAAGATTACCCTTGCGTTTAGATTGACATATAGATTGTCATAGCGAACGCAAGGCGTATTAGAAAATAAAGTCGTTTGAACTCGAACGCCATTTGATTGGAAGTAGTACATCTGCACTTTTATGAGGTACAATCAGAATTGTAGTTTCAGTAACATTGATCATACATTTTTTAACTACCAATCATATACCATTGCATAATTTTGACTGATTGATGTTTCGGAATAATATAATTGACACTCCTGTTTTCAAATTCATAATGTGTGATGATAATCCAGGAACATCGAGAGAATTAAGAAAACATTTAAGTTCATCACGGAGTCAATGGATTTGACTGTCACTGTTTCACCCGTGATTCTGTTTATAACGATATTGTTCACATCGTGTAAATATCTGGCAAATATTTTATTGACAAAAAACTGCAAGCAATTTAAGGAAAAGGTCTTGAAATTGTTGCTCAACTTCGCTCAATATTTAATTAAATAAGCAAAATTATAACGGACAGGATACTTGATATCAACAAATCATACTCTCCTGAGAAAATTGCATTCTTCAAAGTTTAAACTAGTGATAACTAACAATTGGAAGAGTAATGGTTTATTTATTTTAAAATTTATTTTGAATTGATATTGGTAAGGTTAAATTAAACTTCTAATACAAACAGGGTCAAATAATGTTTATGTACATAAGAATTATATTTTGCTATTTTATAACTTTTAATATGTATATGAAAGAAAGTTAAGAAGAAAGGATGCTAAACATTTTTAACTGGATTTAATAATTTTTGTATTTTGGCATTTCTTTTATTTTTAAATATAGCAATTAATATTACAATTAACTAAAAATGGAATTTAATGCGATTAAATTTAAATATTTCATTAGAAAATAGGCGAAATACATCTTAATAAATAGCATGAGCTTTTTAAGTATTGAAAATTACTAACGACCAAAAGTCGTACATTTTTCGCAAAATTTCTCCTAGAAATAAGATATTAAGTTTAAAAATTCATAAATTAATGGAACATATAATATTTTATTTAAATAATTTCTCAACGAAATAAAAACAAAAATATAATTAAACCTTCAATTCACCGACAATAGACCACTCGAAAAAACGTGAAAATTTTGAAAACACGGGGTTTATGCTGACCAATAAATACCATTAAATGCAGTTTATACTCCAAACTACAGATCTCATTTAAAAATGAAGTATCGTTTAATTTGTCTTAATATAACACAGAAAATTTTAATTTTATGTAAATTGAATTCTTAATAAATAAGAAAGCCGCCTAAATCTATTATTTCATTATATTCAATGGTTGGCTTGAATATAACACATAAACTACAAGATCTTTCAAGGGACGTAAAAGTACTCAACAAACCAAGTACTTATTTTTCACACTGTGGTATAAAAAGAAACAGGTAGAATTAAGCAATGAAAAAAAAATTAGGAGAGCTTTTTCCGCCTCCCGCGTAATGAAAAATTCAATCCAAATAATTTTTCACAATTGATCGTTTGAAATACAATAAGTCGATACAAAAAGATTCTGCCAAATATCGCATTGTACTTTAGTTATTGCATAAAGTGACTCTTGTGGCGTAATAATTTTGAGCATGGGAAATAAAATTATTTGGATCCGAGACTTGTTCAAAACAAAACTTAGGAACATTTTAATATTAATTCTATAGCAATATGTTTTCAAATTAAAGTTCTTTAACTATAACTTCAAATTGTTTTTATTTCAAAGTAGAACACGTCGAAAAAGGCATCAACTTAATTTTATATTTTAGGGTTCGTAATATTATTAGCATTTTTCATGTCGTATTCTATCAAATGAATACAAATTTGAAACTATGAAATGTGTTAGCTGAGTAATTGTTTATATTACGTATTAAGACTTAAGGAAATTCTCATTAATCTATTGGTAATTTTATAAAAATCTCATTTGCTTTTCGTCTTAAGTTTTTTAATTTAAAATTTAGTGGAGAAGCAAAGAAGCTTTCATTTTCTTGGTTTTATGTCAAGTTGACAATTAAATCAAACTAAGTGATGTAGTATTATTTCAATTTTCTTTAAGTTCTTTACCACGACCTAAGTTTTGTTGTATTACATCTTCAGGAGGGCTATTAGCAAAGATTGCTAATAGCCCACCCAAAAATGTTGTAATACAACGAAACCTAGGTCGTGGTAAAGAACTTAGAGAAAGTATAAATAATAATACATCACGTAGTTTCCTTGTCACTAATGAATTTCTACAAAATTAACGCCAAATATGTTCAATTAATGTCAATTGTTACGAAATCAATTTTTTTTTCCATTATAACTAGCATACTTGGTAATCGACACTTACATCATGAAATCTTATTAGGGCAAGTTTTACATAGAGGAAAAATATTTTTTTTTACTTAAAACAATGCTGGTTAAATTAAACGGTTCTGAGCAAAAAGTGTTTTATAGGAGACGCAAGGAACCAAGTAGTGAAATCCAAACTCTTATCAATTCCTTAAGTTCTTGCAATGATATTGTATAATAGTCGACTAGTTAACTATTCGTGAAAGTTAAAGTTTCTCTTTATGTGAAAATTTATCATTTTGGATAGAAACCATTATAATAAATTTTCAAAACTAAGTACCAGAAGTCGATATTTTTCGCTGCGATAGTAAATTTTTACCCACTCCAGACGCTCGAAATACTAAAGAATAATGATTGCCTGTATATTTTTTTTATTTGTATGTGAAAATAATTTATAACTTTATCAAAAGAGGGAATTCTACCGGCAAGGGGAAGACATAAGTTATTTTCGGTGGATTCTCTAACTATAATCTCAAAGGTAGAGAAAGTATAGATCCTTTAATATGAAACCACAGCGTCGAATAAAAACAGTACAATCCATGCCTGTCTGCTCTTCGAAAGTAAAATTGACATAGGTTTGTTGTAAAGAGAAAATTAATAAAATTAAAAAGAGTCCACATTTTCCACTTTTTAAAGAGTTTGAGGAAAATTGGAAAAGCATTAATCAAAATAAGATGGAAATAAAATTGCGAAAAAATGTTAAAAGCGCATTTCCGTATTGACATATTTCTTATTTCTTAAATTAATTTAAACAAAGATTTAGTAAAAGGCGACTATTAAGAGTTAATAGAGTTCTCTACCATGTTTTAGACAGAAATGATAAGTTAAAACTGAAAACCCGGTCCCCAGATAGCATCCATTAAGGTCAATGAACGGCGACGGCAATTTGCTATTTAAAGATATCTCTGCTAGTTCTTAATTCTAAATAATTAAGAAATACAACGCTGCACGACATGTATCTACTTTATTTCGACATCTTATTTCAAACCATGGTTTCAACGCAGTCACGCGGTAAAAGCGCTTTATCAAAATTTTTCTGTTCTTGAATTAGATACGTGCGCATGAAAACGCAAATAAAAGTATTTCGATAGTAGCTTAACAAAAAAGTTAGTTATTGGTGTTAAATTGACAATACGACGATGAGATGGATCCAACAATAAAATCAAGAATGGTTACAAATTTGAATTGAGGAATTAATTCACTCTCCAGGGAACTGTACATACAGATGAAACTTCGTGGTTTTTTATGCACTAAGTTATTGATGGTTATAGATGATTTTCTTGTATTATTTCTGAATAATGTCTTATAAAATTTTATTAATTATCTCTTTTACATAAAGGTTTAGAAAATTTTGTATCAGTTAAGAGCAAATATTTTATGTGTGGATAACTCGTCCTATAGTTAACAATAGTTTTCCCTATGCATATTCCTTTAGTAGACTAACACCACATTTTTCGGAATAAAAACCACTGTCATTGATAAAGCCACTAAATGATACAGCTAAATGAGCTTTAAATTTACTGTAAAACTTCTTTGTCATCATCAGCGGAAATCAGAAGCGGGACGAAAACAATTTTGATTCCCTTGTGTTTTTAAATATAATACAAATTTCCCCAACAATTATGTTTTTAAACACACAATAAATTAACATATATATATTTTTAAAGAAGTTATAATTAATTTTTCTTTATTAAATGTAAAGTTGTAGCATAATTATCTTAATATACATAAATAATTTAATGAAAAGTAGGGACGCGTAAACACTATCCCAGGCGGATAATATGTTAATCAAGTAGAATAAAAAAATAACATTCATAATAAAATATAAAGCGAGAAACATAATGTGAAACAGATATTTTATTAATGTATTATTAATTCACGTTTAATTAATCATTCATATTTGAAGAGATTTAAAATATATTTTCATGTGATAGAAAAAATATTAAAACGACTAATAACGTTAGGAATCTCCGTACAGGAAACAGTCGAAAAGAATGGTAAGATGTATTCAAATTACGCGACATATGAAATATTTCGCATCTTTATTAATAAGAAAGTATTGCAGATTAAATTAAAAATCAATTGTTTCATGGAGAATACTCGTATCTCCCCAATTAGATGTACGTTTTGTTAAAGCTTTATTCCCCAGTCTTATTAGTTTTCTTTCCCACACTCTAAATATCATATAATACTCTACAAGAATAATTTTTATGTTGTAATGGAAGGACAATATGGGACCTCACTGTAACCTTTTTCTACCTATTTATTATGTTTTAAACGCTCAATTGTGGATACATTTTATTGAATTTCATTGTAAGGGAGGGAGGAAATAGCTTTTCTCAAATTTCTTTTCATTACTCCGTTTTCTTGAAGCTACTGTTTATAATACGGCATAACTCAATAATAAAGTCATGAATTTGCTGAATAAATTTATTGGTAATGATCTTTTACCGTAACCAAGTTCACGCTGATGTTCGAGAATTGCTCGCGCTGACCAGTCTTAAGAATCTCAATATCATCTCTTGGCTTTATAATATCCTGTTATCTCATGGCTTTTTAATATCCCTTCAGGTCTTATTAATAATTGTTATTTTTTAAAAATGTAATACTGAAGATCTTATTTAATAATACAAATTGAAGATGATTTTTTTTTCTCAATAATTTTCCGATTTTGGAACAGATTTGTTTTTATTTTAATGATATGTCTTACGTGTATTGTAATTCCATAAATATTGCTAAATCCAATAAATTATTTTCAATTATTTTCATTTAAACTAATGGTAATAGAATAAATTTGCAATAATGCAGATAGTTTGTGAAATTTCATTAAAATTCTACAAAAGATCGGGCAGTTTAACATTTCGGATGTGGTGAATTTCTAGTACGGTTTGAAGAAAAGTAAACAATTTTGTAAAATATTCAATAGTTTGTGAAATACCTTCAAACGTTTCTTAGTTAAATCTTCAGCCAAATCTTTTTCTATGTATATAAATATATACAAATGTATGTATATATATATATATATATATATATATATATATATATATATATATTATATATATCCTTTACTTCCTTCTATTTCCCCACTTACTCGTTCACTCGATCATGGAGCATTTATAACTTGTCAAATGTCACTGTCGAGAGGATGATGACTATGGGAATTTTTCCGTATTTTTATCGCTATATTAGTGGTGGCAATTAGATCAGAATCAATTCCATTTTGGTTCCTACCTTGGCAAATGGTCAGTCGTGTAGATCGGTTGTTTTAAGAATCACCCAATAGCTGCACCGAAGCACCGATTTTATCGGTTATTGCGGGAGATTTTAAGCTGTGGTGCTAATCTTATAGGCAGGACAAATATATACAGATAACATAAAAATGTTATCATGGAGAGATCTCTAAAATGGTGGCTCTCACTGTCAAGGAATCAACATCTTATGCTGCCTGCTGAAGTTAAATCTTTGTTTTATCGATTAAATCTTTATTTTTTCCTAAGATATCAATGATTCGTCGTAATTCTCATTAATTATTGTGGTGGGGTCTGTGTAATTATTTTCATATATTTTATTCAGAATATAGATGTTCTTCAAATAGATTCGTACTTTCGAAGTTTCTGGTTCTCATTCGAGCATCTAACATTCCAATTTATTGGCAGTAAGAGTCGACAAGAATAAATAATCAATGCTTATATAAAAATCGATATGGAGGGCACTGCAAGCAAAAAAATTAACACTCTAAATTGAAACAAATATTTAAAAAACCTAGCTTAGTCCTCAATATAATGCTCAGAGCTCCGTTTTATTTATTTATTTATTTTTGTAATTAAACATATAAAATTAATTTTATCATGAACACGTCCTCTAGACGTTTGCAAATGTTTTCTACCAAAAACTATTAAATGCTAAAAGTTTCGTTAATGTAGCGCATTTTTATTTGATTTCAATGATATTTTATGTAAACTAAGTTTGGAATTTTTTTTAAAATTCAATGAGGAAAAAAAATTACTGTAAATTTATTTGCCTTCATTGCTTTATTTATAAAGTTGTAAATTCAATACAATCAGACGTAGAGTAGTGGCCAATTTTTTAGCAAACAACACATGGACCGGAAACGAAACTACTGATCTTGCTTTTCAGAAACAAAAAAAGTAACAATATAATTTATGAGCATATTTGTCTTTATGGCATTTGCTGGCAAGATTATTTACATTTATAATAGACGCTAAATATTTCAGTAACTTTATAAAACGTACATTATTCTAAGTTAATTACACCGACAAAAGCAAGTAAAAATGTGAAGTTGCACTAATGTTCATGTAAGCATACGGGCTGCTGCACAGGACAAATTGTCCGAAAACTCATTATTAACGTGAACGGTTTCAAGTCATTTTGAACTTCCTTATATTTAAATAGTAACTTAATTTCAGAGCACATATTTTTCTTCCGTAACAAAATAAGCAACAATATTGTGAATTCAAAATATCGTGCATCTAGCTTCATTAATTTTCATGATGTGGACTTCCAAAAATCATTAATTTTGGAATTTGCGCATTTCTTAATCATTAAAGCGATCTGACTGATCATTAAAGTCTGGTCATTAAAGTCTATCAGCCACTTCCAACAATAAAAATGTAAGTAATATGATGTATTAATATTATATGATAAACTTAAAGCTTTGTGAAGAATGGCCTAAAAAATTTTAAATTGGAAACAATGTTTTGCATGCGGTTACTTCATAAGAATTTATACAAAGAAACAATAAAATATTATTTCTGAGTAATTTTGTGAGAACGGATTAAATACATTTTCCACTTTGACACTTAGTTTGAAGTTGAACATTTTTTATATTTAGTATATTTTGTACTTGTACGTACAAGTATGCATACTTAGTTTTATAGTTGTGCATAATAGTGTAACAAAATAACGAAATTCTCTGTTTATGCTCAGATGCAAGTTTTGTTATCTTTTGTCGCATATTAAAATCCATAGGATCTCATATTATTATCTTGCTTATTGAATCAGTTGGCTTATATTTTGGGTTTTATTCGCGATTTCCTTTATATTTAAAGGAATCTCTAATATATATTTAGACGACATTTTAATAATTGAGTAAATTGTTAACAATGTTAAATATCAAGATGAGCCCACAAATAAATATATTTACCTTTAAATTACTAAAAAATAATATATGTAAAGTGAGTTTTCTAAAACGCCTATCGATTAGCTAAAAAAGCATGGCACTACAATGTTGTCATCTGATTTAAATAATGGATGAAAGAACCTGAAATTTAAAATATATATGACATCTTATCAGTTTGACTAACGGCACTCTCATTATATCCCTTACATTGTGTATATTTCACGAAATAAACGCAATGAAAATGACGCTTTTATGTTACAATATAGATACACATTTGAACGTAACTGATACTTTTGTGTGTCATGACCCTTATCCCAGACAAAGCTCTCGAGGGTATTTTGTCTCGAAGTTTGCTCAAATGTTATGAAAGCGACATGCGATATCACTTAGATTACTCAAGGAGTGGACTTGGAAATTTAATGAACTTATTGTTTCTCGTATCTCCATTAGCAAATTTCATTGATTTCGAAAAATTAACTGAACATTAACCATTTTGCCAATGACGTGTAATATGAATTCACATTTTATGGAACTGTACCATTAAGGCTGTAATCAGGTGAATTTAGATAGGTAATGTTTTAGTGATGAACAAGAGTGGAGTGCAATTTCTTTTCGACAGCCAATAAAATTTGGCCCAGGGTCTAAAATTAGACCGTAATTCATAATATTTTTGAGTTTGAATGTTACTCATTTACGTGAAACTCAGTCAATCTGACATTTTAAAATACTTTTGCGATAATCTCTACTCTATGCGACTGTTTTGTGTTTGACATTGGCAGTATAATGTAAACAATGAACCTTTTAAAGCATTTGTAATTTATAATTTAATTTACTTGTAACAAACATCATATACAAATTTTGGCTTTTTGCATTCCTTCGCCTACTAAACTTTTATGCCAAATCTGACAATCCTCCGTGCGCGCAATATACTTAAAAAGGAATATACACAAATTAGTTACACATACATATATATATATACATATATATATATATATATATATATATATATATATATATATATATATATATATGTGTATATGTGTATATTATTGACCGGGTAACTCTTTCCAATCAATCAGAATGACAATAAACATCACCAATTTATAGAATACATATAACAGATAGCAGTTTACAGGATTTTCTGAAGCTATCACAATTAAACCATTCTGTAAGTACGCGGTGCAACTATTAGCATATTTGATTAAGAGAAATGGCCTCCAGAAATAAAAAAGAAACAGTCGTATTCTACCAAAAACAAAATTCTAAATTATTATATATGTAAAGACTTCCTTTGAATCCAAAGTTAAAAATTCATGTAGACTATTACTAATAAATAAATTATTATATTTTTTAAAACAATTTACGATGGTGAAGACAAAGGAAAGTGAGACAAGAACGTCTTTTTTGAGTCAAAAAATCTAATTCTTTAAACACTATTTCTATGTTAAAATATATGTGCCAAAATGCCACTTTTTTTTTAAATTATTTCATCTTCATTTCCAATTGTACCTTTAAGAAATGCATGAATTTATAACAAGTAAATAAATGTTATGGACATTTACAAGAATTGTAGAAGTATGTAAGGTAATTTATTGGTAAAAAAAATTAAGTGATATATGGATGAAAAACCATGTAAATTTCAATCTTTGAATATAGTATTATTTTGTGTGACAAAAGTAATAAAAACAACCATCATATATCGAAAGGGCCCAATTTCCAAAATAGTTGTAAATTTGGAATTCTACATTATATATTCTAGAAATTTTGATGTTTGATGGCGAGGAGCGAATAGATAATTGAAAAAAGAAGACATTAATTTTGACAACAATAAAACAATTAGCGATGGCGAGGGGCGGAGTGAGCACCAATTGTTTTATTGTTGCCAAAATGAATGTTTTCTTCCAAATATCTCTTGCTCCGCCCCTCGCCATCAAATATCGAAACCTCTAGAACATATAATGTAGAATTTCAAGTTCAGAACTATCTTGAAATGTAAGATCCCTTCGATATTTGATGATGAAGGGTGGAGTCAAATTCTATATTCTAGTTTCTAGAAATTTTGATCTTTGATGACATACAAAAGAAACCATGGAACACGTGTTTTTAAAGATGTTCCGAACTAGAAATTTTACAAGCGATGTACTAGAAATTTCGATCCCCCAAGTAAGACAAACTTATATAACGATGAATTTCAATATAAAGCGAAAAACTAAAATGAAAATGTTTGTTTCTTTATTGTTTTTTTTTATTTTTATTTAATGTAAAACAGTGTTTACTCAGTCTATCAAAATGGTTAAAAACGACACTGGGAAAAGGAACAGTAGAAGAAAAAGAAGAGGCTAAGAATTCGTTTAAGAGAAAATCAAAATGAAAAACAGTGTGAAAATATTGGAGAAAGATTATAGGATATCCTGGCAAAGCCCGTAATGCAGCCAGTTATCAATAAGAGTAATTGGACAAGCAACGTAAATAAAGAGTACAGGATAATAAAGACCATTATCAGCTTTTATTTGATAATGTCATCTACTGTTAAAAAACTTTCAGATAATAAAATAAAAAAATACTAAAATAGATCAGTCTAATCATGGAACTCAAAAACATTTTGTATGTTTGTAGAAAAATAGTTGTCCTTTTGTTAAAAGTAAGATCATTGTCTCTGATATTTTTTTCGTTTTGTTTGACATGACAGCTGCCATATATTTATTGTGAAATTGGTGAAACCATATTGTTACTGGCATTATAATAATTTTGTAATTATATAATTGAAGTTGTGTGAAAATAAAAAGAAAATTATGAAAAAAATGTTGTGTCACTGAAAACCCTAAAAAAAGACCTAGAATATTCCGTCCACAGGGTATTTCAAAAAATCTTCGAATTGAACACTGCAACACAGGAAATTATTGCAGATGCAAAAGTTTAAAGTATTTTCAAGAAGTTCTTGAATCAGCATGTTTTCCAATAATTAAAAACTTTTATGAATTAACCTCTATAATGCAAGTAAACATTGCATCAAAATAACCTTATATCAGAACTGCCACCGAAACAGCTAAATTGGCCTAAAATAGTATATAAGCTATTATAGCATTTATAGATATATATATATTTATATATATATTTATAGCTATGATATATATATATATATATATATATATATATATATATATATATATATATATATATATATATATATATATATATATATTATAGCATTTATATTATGAAGCATTATACGCACAATATTTTATGTAAAGTTCAATTTACCTATGATAATCAAACTACAGAGAAACTTGTGTGTTATGAAGCATTTTTAGTATGTTGGACATTACAAATAAACGACTGTAAAATTTGAAGTAAGCTCTTAGTAAATAAGGTAAATTCCTATCTATAATTTTGTTCTTTTGGTTGTGCTGTGTTTGATTGGTTTTGTAGTTAGTCCTATAGATTATGAATTTTTGATAGTGTTACAGAAAAAAATTAACCTGCTATGAAAGGAAAACATGACAAACATAAACACCAATAACCTGGATATACTAAAGAAGATGTTATCAAACACATATCACAGCTTCTTTTTAAGGTAGAAAATCACATTACAGTATCTATACCTCTGACAGGGTTTACATATCAGGTAGTTTAACTATTAAAAAGACATAATATACTCACAAAAGATCATCCTTCTTCAAAAATAAACCGTAAAATTGATCCCAAAATCTTCTTGACAAAATTTAATATTTTATTCGTTTACCCTAGAACTGATATATGTTCTTATGGTGCTGAAGTAAATGCAAAGATTTCAGCTTTAGAATCTAGGAATACAGATAGAATAATTATTCAAAACGAACTTGCCAAGCTGAAAATTGAATTAAAGTTATACCTACATAAATTTATAAATTCTGTGGACTGAAGAGGAAAGCAAGTGAAGTCTTTACCTTTGACCACGAAAGAAGTCTATATCTTCCCAGTGACATCTACTTCAAAAGACAATTATCCGTTTATCTAATATACACAACATTTGCATTGCTCTTCATTTTTCTATGTGTGTGAGAAGACCAGAATTAAAAAGCGTTCAATGTTGTTGTCTCACTATTGGATAACTCTATTACATATTTTGTTTCTGATTAGGTAGAAAAAATAAAATTTTTTATAACAATTGTAGTGGTAAATGAAGACAATTTTTAGAAAAAATACAATTTTTTGTAACAATTGAAGTAGTAAATAAAAACTATACACTATTTCGCTACTTATACTATGTAGATCATATAATTTAAAATATTTAATAGTTTTTATTATATTCCCTGTATGAAGCTACCTTTACCTGAAATGTAATAAAAATAGAGACCTCGATAATAAACATTTTCATGTTAATTTCCATCTGATTAAATTTCTGTTATTGTTGAAGCCTTTAAATTATCCGAACAGTTCCCGGTTATTGACTGTACAAAGTTTATGTTTTGCAATTTCAATAAATTTTTCATAGACTATTTTGTAAATAAATATCAATTTATATCACGGCATATACGACAATTTACCATCACTAAAACAGCACCAAATTCAATTTTGATAAACACAGGCCAGTACAGAAGCAGATACGATTGCTATATGTGTGTGAACGGTAATTAAATTTTGGTGCCTAATATAATTTCAGTGTGACAGGTACATAGTGCAGTTGTCGTATGCCCTTCCAAATATAGTACTATAGTTTGAATAAATTTCAAAATAAATGGCTTCATAAAATTACTAAAGTTTTTAAGTATCTCAAAACTTATTACATTATGACAATGACTTCTCTTTGTCTGTATCCTTTAAATATACCATGTCACTAACATATATGTATTTATTCCTGTAAGATTGTCTTTTACGCCACTAAAATGATTATTATATGGGTAATGTATTACTTATAGCAAAAAATATATAACACGAATATTTACGAAATATTTACGTGGGCATTTACATAAATAAGTATCGTGCAAACTTTGTCAGTGTTATTACTTTTATACCATGCGGAAGCATAATCAAATTAAATTGACAATTAAATGAAACTACATGATGTAGTTTTATTTCTACTTTCTTTAAGTTCTTTACCACGACCTAGGTTTCGTTATATTACAACATCTTCATGTGGGCTATTAGCAAAGATGCAATTATAGCAAAATTCTTTGCTAATAGCCCATCTGAAGATGTCGTAATATAACAAAACCTAGGTTGTGGTAAGGAACTTAAAGAAAGTAGAAATAATACTACATCACGTAGTTTCATTTAATTGTGAATAATGAATTTCTACAAAAGTAACCACAAAGATATTCAATATTCAAATTAAACTAATTTAAAAGTCATTTACCAAATTACCTTGTCGTTAATTTGAGTATATTTTTCAGAGATTGTTGAATATATAAATTCTTAAGGTATAAGTAGTACAACAAATAACTCGGGCGTACCGAAGTGTCGAATGTTGCGTTTAGTAATGAGTTTTAATAAGAAACATGAAAAATGATAATTAAAATCAGCAAAATAATAGTGTTTATTTAAAAAAAATGAGATATAAAGATATCAAATAGGTTTAACACGTTCATAATCAATGACATCCAATAGGTTTAACACGTTTTAACACGTATTGTAGTCACCAAACAAATGATAGGGTAAAATACCCAAAATCCCAAAGTTGATAAATCTGCTTATACGCATAATAAAATTGTGGTGCAATCTCTATTTTAAAAAACGTTCTACCTCGAGCAATGATTATTGATATACAATCGTAAAGAGCTAGGTCAATTAACCTTCATATAAGGGCATACCTTAAAATATATCATACATAGGTTTAGCATCAAAATCAGTTGGACACCCGTTTATTCTAAGAAACCTGGTATCATAAAATATGTGACAGGTGGCCAAGTACATATTAATGATAAAAACCTCTGTCCATCATCTGAAGCGTAGCATTAAATTAAGTTCATTTAAGCTTTTAGGTTCATTTTTCGGTAAGTAGCATGTGATAATAAAGTATGACTTCTATAGCCGTATCACAGAAAAAAAATAACCGAAAATTTTCCGAGAATATTTGTTCTGCACGCATTGACTTTAAATGCTACCAGTTATAGTTTGGATGGAAAGAAATCTAAAAATTAGAGGAGAAGAGAAAGAGGGTATGAATTTCAGTAATTATAGTAGGAATTTGCAGTTATTGGTGTGTAAAAATAATTTCATTAATTAGTTTAGATAGTAATATTTGTTATTCTAAAATTTTGACGAACAAAAATGCTGAAGTTTAGGTCATTAAATAATTATTACTCTCTAAATAAATACTCCAGGCTGTATAACACGATACTATTTAGTTAGTTTTCGTTCTGCGGACATTACGTGAAAGAACGTAATTAATAGAGAACAAAAATTAACCTATGATACAGCCTGGAATATGTAGGCTAGTATATGCGTTTTATTTAAAAATCTTAAAATAAGGGACATTTTTAGGATATTAACATATTCCCATTTAACCATGTAATAAAGAAAATTCTGTAAGGTTGATTTTATCACATACCGTATTTTCTAAGATACTGAATACGCCGTTTTGGTGGGATAGTATAAAAAATGTTTGCCTTTCATAGCTCAATCACAGTGATACTAATGAACAGAAAGGGAGTTTAAAAAATTGGGAAAGAGACAGATTTTAGTTTGGATAGAAACATAAGCTAAATTATTATAGTCCACGAAAGAAGTACGGAGCTAAAAAAATGTTATAAACAACAAGTATCCGAACTTTAATATTTGTACCTACGTAACGAATTACAAACAAAGTATGATTTATGTTAAATATTATTTAAGATATAATTTAAGTAAAGGCACTTTCCTTTTATCCGTTTTTTACAAAACTTCACAAAATACAAAACTTTAGAATTCAATAAAACAAACCATTTTTCAATTATAATTTACACATTATTACAAATAGGGACAGTTTTAGAAATTTAAAAATATACTATTTAAGAAGCCTATATTGAATATTTTCAAGTTATTTTCTCAGTCACAAGATCAATTCTTTTATTTTGTTAAATTTGGAATTTTTCAGAATTTTGTATATATTTTGTAACTTTTGAAAATGTCTTTCAGCTAACAAAATCTTTACGATATAATAAACTTTAAATATATATTTATTGTGCAAAATGACCTATGACGCAATTTTTTTATGTTTGAAGTTAAAAAGACCGTAAAGCCTTTGTTAGTTAAATTTTTCTATATAAAAATATGAATTTGAACATAACTTAAAAATGGATGTTATAACTGCCAAAATAAATTTCAAAATGAGTACTGAATTTAAGCATATTTATAAAGATAATTTTAGCTTCTCAAAACAATTCTTTTATTAGTCGTAAGAATATATTTCACCAGTTTCAAATGGTCTAACTTAAAAATATTTTATATTATTTAACCACGAGTAACTCGTTCAGATATGGTCTTTGAAAATTTTATAAAGAAATTTTAAAACGATTTGCTTGCACTTTAAAATAGCATATATGCTCTTAAAACTATTACACAACATAGCCCCTACTATTACTGGCATCTTTAATTGTTTATTTGAAACTGCTCTTTTCCCATCTAAATTTGAAAAAAGCGTAATTGAACCTCCTTTCTAAAAGTTAATCTCCTACTTCAACTAAAAATTTAGGTCATTCAAATGCTACCATTCTTATCAAGTCTTTGAGCGCAATGTATGATCTCGATTAACAATTTTTCCACTTTGTAACCAACTTTTTTTATTTTTTCCAATCCGAGTTTTGAGCCAGACTAAGCACTTCAACTGCCTTGATTAAGCTAAGTTATTATATACGCTTACCCATAAATAATTCATATAATACATCACTAGTACAACTTGATTCTAGTACTCAATATAATACATACTAAAATTTTCATATTTAACTTGCTCGGCGTACGATATTGATAGTTTCTAGATAGAAATATCTGAACTAAAACCGACCAATAAAATTTTTAAATTATAAACACTAGCAGAAACCTACTGTAACACATTATTTCATTATTCTTAGCCAAAAACAAAAATTATTTTAGAAATAGTTACATCAAAACAACGGTGATAAGGAAATTTTGAAAATAGGAGATCAATGGTAAATAGAACTATTGATTTTAAAATTATAGTAAAATACAATTAGTGTGCAAATATATCTGAAAATATTTAAACAAATATAATTTTAATACGGTAAAAAATGTGTGCCCTCACTAAAAATGTGTGCCCTCATAAACTACTTAAAAGGAAAACGAGAGTGAGTGGGAGAGATGTAGAAAAAGAGAGGGAGACAGAGAGAGAGAGAGAAATATACACCTCATATTCTAAAGAAAAATTAATTTCCATTTGTGGGTGTAGTAACGAACGATTATAACAAAAAGAAATAAATAATATAAATATATCGCTTAAGAACTTAGTTGTGCTATATAAATAGTCCTAAATTTGAACGTGGTTTTCTTAAAACGTTATTGACCAATAACTCAACGCAAATAATAAGAGTATATACGAAGTGGTTTTTGTGTTTTAGTTTGACACATAATGATCACTTATGTTAGAACATGAAAAACCATTTGACATGAGATATTTCAAGTTTTTACCTATCGCATCAACAAAGAAAGCTCTTGAAATCGCTTTTGTCACTGACTTTGTGAAGCTCACTACAAAGTCAGTGACAAAAGCGATTTCAAGAGCTTTCTTTGTCAATACGATAGTGTGAGTGAAATATTACGAAGTGAGATGTCAGTTGCAAATGTTCTACAGTGATTCAAAATATCAGGAGATAAACTATATTTAGTCTTTTCAGTAGAAAATACCATAACATTCTTACTTATATTCAGAAGAAATTACAAACATAATTCTACTTATATAATAATAGTAGCTACGTACAAGTATGTAACTACTGTTATTATATAACTAGAGCATTCTTTAAGAAGTCATTTTTAAAAGACCACGTAATTTTTTTCTCCGAATTATTCTACAGGATTCCTAACATGCCCAAGTTAATTTGAAATTATAAATACATCCGAACTCTTTTTCATAAAATTTGAAGAAAAGTTGGAAATTCCGTACTAAACTTTAAACCCGCAACAATCAATATATATATTTGAAAAGTAAATCTCCATTCTTGTAAAATAAAAACATTTGTGAAGATCCATTTTCTATTTACACACCACGGAACGGTGGAGTTACATGCGTTTAGACTGAGAGTTTGTTAGTTTGTTTCTTTGTTTATATGTACTCTCTTTTAGTAAGGGGGGGGGGGGGGTTTCAAAAAAATTAAAAAAAATTATTTAATTGTTTTTCAATTACAATGACTACATCCTTCGTGGGTGCTTTTTCAAATTTTTAATTTTACTTTTTATTTTATACTCACATACTTTTTATTTTACACTTTTATACTTATATCATTTAAGAGTGTGAAGCGATTTTGGAGAGTAGTCTAAGACCATGAGTTTTGAATCTGGAATTAAAATAAGATTGGTTAAAATGACTCTTTACCATATTGAAGAGCAAAAGTGGAAATCATATTTTTTGGGTGTAATATATCTATGGCACAAATATGAACTTGTCTCAAGTGCTCACTTTCACAGTCTAGTAATATTATAATATCTGTAAGATAATAAACAGTAATTGTAAGATTATCTGTCAATGTATTATGAGCGTTGAAAGCATCTGTTTTTTTTATAGTATTAAACATTATTTGTTATGTACTAAAATCCCAAAGTGCGTCAAAATCATTTTGAATATAATTATTTTACATCTTTGCACATCTATGGATGGGTAAATATCCGCTATCGCTTAGATAAGTCTCCAGTTTTATATTCAAGGAATATGGAACTACAGTATATATTAAAATGCCTAAAAGAAATAGCTTAAAATTATTACTTGTTCTCGCTGTATTTCCTTTATGAAGTTTAAAATTTAAGAGAATTTAATTTTTAAATAATTATCACTTAACTTAAATGTCACTTACTATCTAGCTTATAAATGTAAAATGTGATATGAAGGACTTGAGTCTATTCGAAGACGACTTGAGTTACAGGACTAATAGATCGCTAATGATATTCAATAACAGGCTGAGTATACAATAATTCCCGAATTGATACACCACTAAACTGTAAAAATATTTATAATCAAATTATTGAAGAGAATACATTAAACTGATCATTCTAAAACGCCTATCCTACAACCCAATAAACGCATTATTCAATGGTATCGTCATCTGATCGTAATGAGTGACAACAATTTTGTTTAAAACACATACATATCATCTTATCAGTTTAAATGACAGCACTCTCCATATTTTTAACACATTATATATAACCGTTATGTCTATTTCGGTTTATTCCATTGAATAAAGAGAAATAGAAATAATGTTTCTTACCACAATGTAAATAAATATTTAAATCTAACTGATGCATTTATATGTTCGTAACGTAATCAAATAAACCCTTGTCCGAGGCAAAGCTTTGGTGGACAATCAGTCTTTGGGGTCATCCAATATTATGAAAGCTACCTCTCTTAGGTTACGTATAGGCTTGGAAATCCAATGAGTTTATTGTTTCTCGTATCTCCATTAGCAAGTTAATTCGTTTTAAACATTTTATTGAATATACAAAATTTTGGCCGTAACTTCAATATAATATACTTCAATATAAGCATTTGTCTAACAAATTGCAAGTTAGGGAATGCCTTCTAATCAATCACACAGCTTACAATGACAATTTAGTAATGTAATAATGTGGAGAAGATAAAGTATGTTCATGAACTTACTATGAAAAAAATATTCAGAAGGCTTAGATTTAAATTTCATAAGACGGGGATTTCTACGGTGTATCATTAATAGTTTTAATATATATACATATTATATATATATATATATATATATATATATATATATATATATATATATATGTATATGTATATGTATATGTATATATATAAATAAATAAATATATATATATATATATATATATATATATATATATATATATATATATATATATGTCTGAAATTAGAACACACGTTCTAAGTTTTTAAGTATGAATGCAGCCAGATTATACGGAGGCTGTATAAAATCCATGTACCGCCTGATGACTGAACTATTTATTGGTATTTGTTCATGAGAGCTTTCTTATTCGTGTATAGCTACAAGAAGATCTTGATAGACTAGATGTATATTGCATACCAATCAAGATACAATTAAGTCACAGGAAGTGTAAATCGATCACTTTTTCTAAAAACAAGGCAATCTGTTTTCACACCTAGGTGGCCATTCTGTGCAGTCTGTTAACTGTATACGTGATTTTGGCGTGATGTTTGATCAAAACTTACATTTTGATATTTATGTTAAGTAGATCACCTCGCAACCGTAAGCTTTGCTGTGCTTTGTCTTGTAAAATACAAAACCCTTTAAACAAATGAGAACGTATCGAATCCTCTACACAACTCTTGTGCGATCTCAACTTAAATTTGCTCTTGCAATCTGGAATCTTAAATATTCTGATATGATCGAAAGAGCGCTACAACGATTAATACGTACACTGCAATATCGCTTCGATATGCCAAAATAGACTGTTGTATTGTACGCATTCAAATACCGTACTCTTCACGAAAGGCGCATTGAACTCGGAGCAGTTGTACTTTATAGTATCTGCCACAGTTGTTACGATTGTGTTGATAAACTGAATCAGATGCAATTTCGTGCGCCAGGGAGGGCAACCCATAGCTCTGAGCTTTTATATCTACCTATCGCTCGAACTAATGCTGGCGTTCGCGTACCATTACGCAGGCTTTTTGATGATCGCGACAGAATATTTAATTCTTTGGACATATTCGCTAGCTCATTACTTCAATACAAGCAGTCAATTAAACGGATACTATGCAACCTACCACATTTTTTTAGGTTTTTTTTTCTCAAATCAATATCATTGTGACAGGATGATTATTACTATTAATTCTATTACTGATAACAAATATAGTAAATTTTGAATGGAAGACTGATTTCAATAATTTCAATATTTATTTACCAATACTACATATTTTATGATTTAATTTATTGTATTATAACATATCTGAATGTTTAATGTATTATACAAATATTTATATAAGACTGAGGATATATGTACGTAGAATATTATTTTTATGTGGGAATATTGGAATGTTATGAGGATACAAGTTGGTTTAATACTTGAAAAACTCGATTTTAGTATCTGATTATGACTTGTATCTGTTTTTTTCCCTATAAGTGATAAATAAATAAATAAAGGTTGGTTACATATGGAAGCTGTTTTCATAAATTTTTATCAGTTTCATACCTACTTCATTGAAAATATTAATCATATAGATTCAAATATTGTCCTGAAAAAATATTTTTCTTAAACTATAATAGACAAGCCACTGCTTAATATTTATTTTCTAACATCCTTAAATGTTTCAAATAAGGCTTTCAAAAGATGATAAATACTTGATGCCCAATTAAACTTTCAGCATTAAACAGTTACAGTCATTCCCGTTACTTTTATCGATATCGTTGCGGGAAATATAGGAAATAAATAATTGAAAAACTTGGTCCCAGTTTGTATCGTGAGTATTAACAAACTTTAAATTGGAGTTGTCCTTTGAGGAGATACTTCAATTCCCTTTGTAGGCTTCTAGTTATTATTTTAAATCAGTTAACTTTTTGCAAGTGTATAGTCCTTTACTTTTCGGGAAAAGTGGCAATTATGTAGTTAATTTATTATGAAGAGACGTACGTAAACATGTACCATACATGTTTACATACATCTCTTCCAAATATAAGCTTATTTCCTGTCCACTAACATTTCGATAATATTTCGAGATTGAATGTATTGTAAACATATATCATACATATTTACGTACATCTCTTTTAAATATAAGCTTATTTCCTGTCCACTAACATTTCGATAATATTTCGAGATTGAATGTGTTGTAAACACATATCATACATGTTTACATACATCTCTTCCAAATAAAAGCTCATTTCTTGTCCACTAAATTCTCGATAACATTTAGAGATTGAATGTATTGAGATTATTTCAATTATAATATAAATACTTTTTATTAATATTGATAAGGTAAAATAATTATCTTGATTGGTAATTTGAGCATAACTTATACGCTGGTTATATTAACTAGCTGTACTTCTGTTCTCCAATTTCAAAAAATACGAAGGAAAGTATAAATTGTTTGATAATTGACCTAAAATATTTACTGCACATTTTTTATGAAATTCGTTACCATTTTAATTCGTTCCTTTGTATATATATTTAGTTTGTTACGCTTTATTAATTCAACGAAGTGCGAAAATAAATTACAAAATATTGTTTTTTCCTCTAATTATGTATTGTAAGTAATTAAATGCATATTGACAGAGGAATATATTTATTTACTTGCACGCTATTATTAAATAAATAAATAAATGCAATAAAAATTACCACAGTTGGAAATTCATAAATTTTATTAAAAATAAAGGATTTTTTGTACAACAATTATTCTATTTATTTTTATAGTATTAATTTAGTGTATGACTATTTTATTCCATATTACAAAACTTTCCAAAAGCAACATTTTAAAATTTTGGAATATACATTTGCTAGTTTATCCTCTATATTTACCTTACGTGGATGGTGGAATTCATTTAATTTCTATTAAATTTTCTGCGCGTTATATTTAGAGTTGTGTTATTCTGTGAGAATGAAATTAATTGATTTTCTGGAGTTCCTGCTCTCGAATTTCCCGACATATACTTGCCAGTAAGAAAATCACTCTGAACATTATTCACAACCATTCTAAAATATTGACCGTGTGATTCATTGATTGTGGAATTAAATTATACTGTCTTAGTATGCTAAATGCTACATCGTGATCGACCAGAATCTGTGAAATACAAGAAATTGATCGAATTTATGAAATACACGACTACGAGCATCGCGTCGGACGGGCAGACACGTGTGGGAGGGTGGTGAAATTGTGTGTTTGTGGGTATGTATGTACATAAAAGAGCAGTAGTCTCAAACAGTAGCAGAATTGCATATTTTTTATGTTCGAAAACGATACTGTACCGCAAAATTTTTAACTAATTGCTCGTATTTTTACTATTCCACACATTTTAGCGCACTTCTTCTTCATCCGTGTTTGAAATATTTGAGATACAGCATGCATAAACACTACAAAGAACTGTTTTTTCAGGCTCTTGATCTTGAAACTACTTCTAAATTAAAAATAATAATTTCACTATTTCTTCTTTGTTTAAGTTACATCCAAACATAACTGTGAAAATTTCAACGTACGAGTATATTACATTGAAATTACCTCAACATTTTTTTCTTCTTTATTATATCCATATACAATGCTTTTAATTCAAGAACATTTCTTAAAATGTTCTTGGTGATATTTAGACAGCCAGCAAGGTAACCCTACGAACCACAATATTATATATTAGAAATAAAGAATTTAATATTTTTTTTTAGTTTAAGTTATTTGAGACAACTTTTTATGTTGACAAAATTTAAACCAATACCGTTTTCTCAGTAATTATGAAAAATGCACGTAAATACATGAAAATACATTTGTTGCCAGGTGATTTACGGTTTTTTGTTGCTCAAAATCAAATATGTTTGTGTTTGCTGTATTAAATTAGCATTGACACTCGTATAATTTATTTCTAACCATAATTATTTTAATAAAATTACAAACAAACAGATTAATAATTTAAAAAAGATTATTGAAAAATTTGATCCGGTTTCATAATGAGTTCTTTTGAAATTCCAAATTGCATTTGATTTTTCTAACAGTAGTTGAAACTCCTAAAGTAAATTAAAAACAATTAAATGAAACTACGTGATGTAGTATTATTTCTACTTTCTTTAATTTCTTTACCACGACCTAGGTTTCGTTGTATTACAACATCTTCAGGTGGGATATTAGCAAAGATTAAGAAAGATCTTTGCTAATATCCCACCTGAAGATGTTGTAATACAACGAAACCTAGGTCGTGGTAAAGAAATTAAAAAAAGCAGAAATAATACTACATCACGTAGTTTCATTTAATTGTGAATTTATGTTCTTTTTTCAAAAAGTGTCTGGAATTGCTAAATAGAGACTACTTTGATGTTCTAATCCCTAGTAAGTAGCGGAATATCTGCTTGGAACAAAAAATTACCAAAACCTACACCCGATAATATTTTTTTAACACATCTAATCCTCACTAAAATTCAAATTTACTTTTTAAATAACTTTAATGATAAATTTTATAATTATCTTTGATCCATTTGTCAGATTATCATACACTCTTCAAATATTTTTTAAACCTACATACACGCTTTTAATATGAATCCACACCTAAATACAATTAGTTCCTATTTATAATGAAGACATTTGGAGCATGTACTTCAAATTGTTCTGAAAAACTTCAATGATGTTGTGATACCATACTCTAAATCAGAATATTTGTTTTTTTATGATTATTTAATCTTACACATGACATGTAAATTTTTAAAATAAATAAAAAGTTCTCCAAATCCTCACTGGTATTATGAAATGAAAGAAAACAAATCAATATTCAACAATGGCTCGATTCAAATGCACCATATTACAAGTAGATATCTACTTATAATATGGTGCATTTGAATTTTTGAATATTTTGATGTAAATTTTAAGCATCCGAACATAGACCAAACAAATATCATGAATTCAAAAATAGGTATTATCAAGTCTGTCGCATTGGATGGTATTTAGTTTAAGGAAAAGTATCTATATATAATTTAACAAAAAAATTTTCTCAATAGGTCTTGAGCACAATTTTACGTATTGTGGTGTGTGCTTAAGATTTTGCTATCTAAAGTAAAAATAGATTACAAAATTGTCACTATTGGTATAGGGTAAAGTATTGCCAATCGTATAAAAAGTAAATAATTAACTGCCATGACAAATGAAATGACCAGGTCTTCGAATTATTAAAAAAATACGAAAATATCCATTTCATAAGATTTAATTATAAAAAGGAAATGAAAGTAAAAGACGTTGGAGTTAGTCGATGACTTTAGTCTTTACAAAAGCTTGTTCGTATTTAATATTAAAATTGTTACCAGGTATACGAGATATACAATGAGATTCATATAAAAGAGCAAAAAGAGTTCTTGTTAAAGACAAAAAAAATTATGCTTCAAGTTTCAGTTAACTGACAAATTTTTACTTTAAGTACAATTTAATTATTGTAAATTTCTGTCAAATCTGTCCAGAGTTTTACGTGAATTTCTGTCAAATCTGTCCAGAGTGCAAAAGTTTCAATGAATACTACAGAGGGCAGAGAGAGATTTGACAGTGCATGATTTTTTCCGTCGTGAATGTTTCAAAAATGTCCTAATCACTACAAATGACAAGGAAATCTTAAGTAAAGAAGTCCAAATTATGAAATTTATAAATATTTTAATGACAAAGACAAATTATTTATTTAGAATTATATTTTAAACTGATTATTTATAGAGATATTTTGAAGTCTCATTACGCATACAATTGTTTTCAAATAGCCATTAAAATGAAATTGCTTTCGAAGAAAATGTCATTTGTATAAATACTTTTCAACATAAATTTCAGGGAAGGAGCGACTCTAATTAAATTTGTTGACGACTACAAAACAGAAATTAAATTTTAAAGAACAATAGCAAGGAAATGAAAAGTGTCGTTTCTAAGTTTCATATTTCTCGTCCTTTTCATCAAAATCGCACTTCCTTTGAGAATAGACGGAAACAAAAACTTTAATCAAGGACATTAATTTTGCTAAAGTTTTATGTTTTGATTTCTTAATCAGTTGAAGAAAAGTAAATAAATAATTCGAAAAAGAGTATTAGAAACTGGAAAAACGAGTACTGCGCGCGTAGTATTACAAAATATTTATCAATTAATTTTCAGGGTTTTTAAAACTTTGTTATTTGATTCTTGTATTTAATAAGTTATATTATTTTTTTCAATATTGCGCTCACTAACTTGCGACACTCAACGGAATTTTAATCTTCTCGTTTTTTTTTGAGCATTTACCCAACTTATTTTATGCCGTAATTATCATGACTAGCCAGGCTAGTCCAAGAGAGATGTTTATTTTTTCTGTGGAACGTCGCATGTCGAATATGAACATGTGACACCGGTATTTTTTTTAAATGTTATGCCATTTGAATTTGTATCATCAAATAGTTTTCTTTAGACTACCGAACTGTATTTTCATTTTTTCACTTGCTTATCCAATCGCATTAATCATTATAGAACTTCAATTTAAAATATAGCTATCTCTTCGTTTACTTGTTCCCTTGCATAATTAATATCCTATAATTAGCGTGCGTGCGTTCTCATACACAAATTATATGTATATATATATATATATATATATATATATATATATATATATATATATATATAGACAAGTGTCACGTAAGGAGTAAACCAAAAAAATGTCGGTGATGTTTATTACACATACGAAACAATACATTTTATTATCCTAGGCCTCATAGTTTTAGATATATGATTTTTAAAAATGTTTGTTACCGTGCTGGAAAAAAAAATTTTTAGGTGTTACTACAACACAAAAATTAAACTGAAACATTTGCATATTTTCAATCACAAAACAGGAAAAGTGATTTTCGAACAATGCTAGTATAAAAATAAATATACGGGAAACTTGTGGAACAAAATTTTAAAAACATCTACAATTCACAGAGATTTCAAAAAGTGAAATAATTCCGCATTCGCAGAAAGCCTTACGATTAAAACAACCGCTTATCGGAATTGTTTCGCTATCTCTTTCCCACTCGTATGGTGTTTTTATTGTTCTCGACCGTCACGCGACCCCTTCTACTCCTTTCGTCAACAACTTCGCTTCTTTATTGACTTGCTTATCGCTCGAAGCTCTTTTTTGCTGTTTTTTTTCTACCACTGTTTTTATTTGTTTACCTACGCTTGAAGGGACCTTGTTTGTGCTTGTGATTAGGATATTGTTTGACCGACTGCATTTTAAATTGCCTCAGACCTACATTGCTTATGAATATGCAGAAATATATTTCATTTACTGGTTATATGATGGGAATACTCGGCAAGCTGCACGTACGTATCGCGAGCGCTATCCTAATCGCGAACGCTATCCCGATCACATAGTCTTTCTTCGAGTAAATAACGCATATTTAGAAGGTCAAATTCCTGGAAATATAGTTTCTGAAGGAAGACTTAGAAATGTTGATGAGCATTTAGTGCTGGCCGAAGTGGAAGAATGCTGGCTCTCGTGTAAGAAGTTCTACTAGTTTTCGGTGAAATTCGCAAGAAGTACAGTACACTGCATATTAAGAAGAAATAATTTGTACCCGTGTAGTGTAAAACGAGTGCAAGCACTGCTACCCGCTAACTATCAACGACGAATAGATAGCTGTCGGGAGACGCTGCGTCTATGCGGGCAAGATTAGCTTTTTTTTAATTCAAGCTTACGGAGCAATGAACCATGTTTTAAAAGAATGGGAGTATTTAATATGCACAATTTACACCAACGAGCCGTCGAAAATCTCCGCATACTAAGGCAAAATAGATTTCAACATAAACTCGGAGTAAATTTGTGGACTGAAACAAGACTTAATGGAATTCGTTAGCTACGGTTTTTAAGAGACGAACTTGGAATTCCTTAAATTTTTTTTAGAAAACAATTCAGTTACCACCGAGCAAAAAATATTATATTGAGAAACTCTTCACAACCAAATATGACTTTTAAGTTTAGTAAATGTGTCCAGACATGCGGAAGATATAGAAAATAAGAAAAATATAAGATGAAACATGTAATATAAACAAAAATGTTGTAGGCGAAAAGTACAAAAGTATGTAATAAAGTGGAAAAACGTACTGAATATAATACAAGCACTTTTGAAATAAGCTAACATAAAGAGTAATCTTAGGAAAAAAGTGCAACGATACAAAAAAAGGGTTGGGATTAGTTTGTATCGAGTCTACTATTATCGCTAATTCCATATCTTTAATGATTTTATAATATGCATATATTTTTTAACCTATAATAAAACTTCATCTTATTGCACTCGAATAGACTCGTGAATAAAATTATTTGTGCGTTTTAACATTTCAAATTTGTAAAATTCTCACGCTTAAATAAAATATTTTTTTAATAAAATAAAACGACAAAGCTTTGATGTAGCGCAAGACAACAATGAGCTCGGCGACCGACTAAGAATATAAATATACATAGTGAATAAAAACTCTTGCAGTTAAGTATATCATGCATATAGAGTTAAACTTTAATATAAATATTTTAGTTGTTATATTAAACTACTAAAACACAACATATTTATAAATTATTTATATGAGGAAAAACACAATAATTTATGCAAATATTTTAATAGAAACATAATGTATTCTTTAAATATCAATGGCAATCTAATGGTGCGAATTATACTTTTTAAAGAAGCAGTTTTATTAATTAAAGATATTTATTTCAATATTACTTTTAATTTAATTTTATTTATAAGTAATATTTCAGTATATTTCATATAATATTGTTGTCATTTCGATAAAATAAAATTTCGTGTCATACAATCTTACATAAATACATTTGTAGACAAAATGCAAAAAAATGCCAGCTACAACCTTAGTATTATTAAAAGATTGCAGCGACACTATTTACTTCTTTAAGACTGACCCTTTAATAAATATACAGCTAGTGATGGATAGGCTTTATACTGACATGTAAAGGCAACTGAATACTTCGCACGCCTCGATTACTACAACTAGTTTGGGTGTATATAAACGTGTATAAAAATAGCGAGAAAATCGATTTAGAGTGGTTAAATTCCCATCCATATTATAAATATACATTATATTTTAAAAACAAACATTAAAATTATAAATATAAAACCACCGGTTACTAAATTGCAATATCATGAGGTATATAAATTACAATATCGTGCGGTATATAAATTACAATATCGTGCGGTATATAAATAACAATATCGTGCGGTATATAAATTACAATATCGTGCGGTATATAAATTACAATATCGTGCGGTATATAAATTACAGTATCGTGCGGTATATAAATTACAATATCGTGCGGTATATAAATTACAATATCGTGCGGTATATAAATTACAATATCGTGCGGTATAAGCGCAAAATCGTAAATCATTTAAAACCCAATTGGTGGAAAGTATCAGATTACCGCTTAAATTGTACTCTATAGATTTAATATTTAGCACCTAGCAACAATATCAATCTAAATAGAGACAATAATAAGTTCACTCCCATTCAAATTCTAATTATTGCTAAGATATTGCTAAGTACTTTAGCTTTAATGTATACACGTGCGTGCAATTTATACATGTACGTGGATAAATATAAGACATTATAAACCGACTAATCATTTATTTTTTAATATTTCCAAGCCGTATTTACTTCTGATATACGTTTTTGAAAGTTAGTAGGTACTCGAGGCATAATTTAAACTTTCTATGTTAAACAGTACCATCATCCTTCGATACTTTTATTGATATTGTTGCGGGCAATATAGAAATTGGAGATTAAAATAAATAATTGAAAAACTTGATCCCAATTCGTATCGTGAATATAGCCAAACTTTAAATTACCTTCGTTCTTGGAGAGAATACCATACCAATTTCAAAAATTTCGAGAAGTTATTCTTAATCTTGTTACTTTTTACTAGTGGGTCATGTATTTTTCTGTGTATAGAGAGACAGTTACTTAATTCCATTATTTTGTCCTGTTGCATCTTAGTTTCATCTTTCTTATAAACATTTCACTTAGATTATTTTATATTAATTAAACATTTTCCCAAAGAAACGAATATTTCACTTTAATTACATTTACGGCACCACCTGTAACCAATATGTTTTATAATTGTCTTAAACTTGTAAATTTATTATTTATAAACATATTTACTGATATATAGTATTAACATTTTTTCTTAAATCAATCCTTTATTGTGAAACTCCGTTCATCGATCTATTGGCACGGCATAGCAATTTTTCTCATAAAGTACACGTTTCTCGACTTATAAGTTATGTATGTTGCTAGTACACACCTAATCATAATTAAAAAATATTTTCTTCCAATTTTCCTTACCCCAAGAAAAGTTGATTGAAAAATTTCGTTTTCTTTAACGATTTTGAGTAGAGCGTCATATAAAGGATTGTTCTTAGCACATGCTAAAACTATTATTATTTCAGCTTTTATTGTTCTTTATATAAACTGCTCAGCGTAATCATTGACAAATGTTAAAAAGTTTTGGGTAATTTTTGAAGTTAAAGTCTAAAACAGAAGAATATATAAATTTGTTCGTGTGTTTGTTTATTTTCTTGTTTAACTTCGGCGAAAAGAAAAATTATTCCGATTTAAGTTTTAAATAAACGGCAACCGAAATGTTTATAACTATTGTTATATTCACATGCCTACAAATGGCGTATGTTCTCAGAAACATAGTTTTAAATATTTAATTTTTTTTTTATTTTCAGCATAAACATGTACAAAATTGTTTGCGTGCAATTGTTTGCTACTAAAATATTATTAAGTAATTTATTTGTCACAAATAATATCAATATTTTTATTCTCTTGTTAATAATAGTAAATAAATTCAAACAATATAAATCAGGAAGTCAGAAGAATTTATGATCATTTCTGCTAGGATTACACATATTCACATAAGAAGAGAAACTTAAATTTGTAACATTAATATGATTTAAGAGCGGTAGCAATAGCCGACAGCCGTACTGTGCACAACGTGTGTATTTCGAGCCACTTATGGCATCCGTGTAAATCAGCACTTATTTAAAGGTACCAGGGTAAAACTTAGACAAGAAAATATTTGGAACCCATAAGCATAACTTTTGGAGTATCTCAGTTTAGATCCACAAATATCTAATTTTGGTGCCGACAGTCACTCATTGTCAAAATTCCTGACATTCTTCCAGTTCAGGTTTTTATGTACACGCAAAGATAAAACCTTACTAGATAAAACCTATTTTTATTTTACACATTGCATAACTGGAACAAATTAACCTTGATCTTTCTTGGGGTGGACACCTGAAAAAATACTCTAAAATCCCTTGCCAATTTTTCCATTTAAACTTACTGGGAATTGAAACCAAACAACTGGCGACAATTTCCAAAAAAAAATTTGTGATGTGTCATT
Source organism: Druceiella hillmani (assembly GCA_039881145.1). Lineage (NCBI taxonomy): Eukaryota > Metazoa > Arthropoda > Insecta > Lepidoptera > Hepialidae > Druceiella > Druceiella hillmani. The sequence goes on from JAYKKI010000054.1 coordinate 2,926,465, forward strand.
TCAAGTCATTCCATCGCTTCATTTTATCGATTCACAACGTTTAGCTATTAATTGATTATCAAAATAATTTGCTTAATGTTTTGGATTATTAAAGGTAATTTTATATACTAGAACTTAACAAGTTTTAGTATTAATAAGGATAAATTCAGTGACTTTTTTGATTCTCAGCAAAAAGTCAATGTGAAAAGTGGGGAAGTCCTTTTTAAGTAAGTTTTGTAAGTCAGGCATATGAGAAGATTATCGTTATTAATATAAGCGTAAGGCTTATATTTACGAATGTGTAAGTAAATAAAGTTATGGGGGGGGTGGTATTGTTGTTAAGTTTCTATATCCTCGTGTGCATAATACTTTATTCCAATGCCAGATAAAGTAACTACTTGGAACTTTACGTTTACTTTGTATTCAACTTTTTTCGACAAGCATATACATTATATATATATATATATATATATATATATATATATATATATATATATACAGGAGTGTGGATATGTGTGAATATTTCTGTTAATTTCAGCTCTCTAAATATATTATATAATTCCAATAAATAATGGATCTCATTATTTAGCAGGCAGAATTTCCTCGCGTATTAATTCAAACAGAGTCCCGCTTATAATACTTAAGTAAGCATTGGTGTTCACAGAATCGATTCTTATCAAAGATTTTCTCAATACGACCAACTCCGGTCGAGAGATTTAAGGTATAATTGCAAAAGTTGATTCCGTTTTGTTTCAAATATCCTTAAAACTTTTTATATATATAACCTTTGATTTTTGCAATAAGATTCGATTTACGTTAAGTAATGTAAAGTTTTCTTAATACATTATTTTAAATTGCAGAACTTTTCTCAATTAAGTAACTTTTATTTAGTTTAAAGAAAACGTAGGATCCTTAGTAGAGGAACAGTAATATTTTTTCCCAAGCCTACCTTAAATTTCTAATGCCCTATTTATTCTTAATTTATTCTACAATATAATGAAATATGCAAATGAGTTTAAACGTATACTTTGAGGATCAATTCGTCAATTCGTATTTTTAATATACATAATAAATACAAATTATTTCACGAACATTTGCAAAGTAAACTGCATAATAATAAATATATAAAATTAATTTCGCAACGATGAAAATCATCACGACACGAGACCTTAATTTATATGTATATATAAACGTAATAATTTAACGGTGAGTGATAATCAGTAATAGTGCATTTAATAACAGTGCATTTATTGCCCAAATTGTCATTACGTATTTAATTAATATTTCTTTTCTTCATATCACGTAAGTCGAACGCCATCTAATGTCGAACGCCATCATTGTAAAACAAAATTGACCCCTTATAAGTTGTCTACCAGAAATCAAATATACCGCGCCGTATTTTGTCTCTGTTTTGAATACTTACCATTCTTTTCTGCAAATCGAAACACCAATTTAGAACTGGATACAACTAAAATGAAAATTGTTGATTCCACGCATATTGTTTCGAATTTTTTTTTTAGTCAATATAAAAAATATAGTTAACCAAAAACTCTACAAAGATCACTGATCCGACTGGTACTTACCATCACCCTAATTATTAATTAACTATGTGTTTTAAATCTTCAAATCCGAAAAAAAATAAATTGTGTATGTATACAATTCGCACACGGTAGAAGCGAAATTTCAATATTCAAGTACTAGTATAGTAATTACATAAATGTATAGTGTACCTATGTACATCAGTAGATAATGCTAGGAATATTTTAAATCACACTATGAAATTTTCCACCCAGACCAACTTTGGCGAAATGAGCGTGGCCAGAGGTGAAATGTGAGTTAAGTATTTAAATAAGCAGCTCGAATGCCGGCAGGCGCATGAGGGCAGACATCAATGTGATATGTATTCGCTATAAGATTGCTTTGTTGCCTCAATTTGTTTAAAATCGTAATTTATTGTCAATGTTATAGTTTAAATACTTAGATGGGTTTAGTATTAGGTGTGTAAATTTGATTGTTACGCGTTTTTTTGTTTGTGCACACAAAAGACGTATAAAATTGGCGTGCCTGGCATTGAAAGTATTTGCGCACAATTATATAGTGTAACATAAAACAAGTAATAGAATACAACCAATAGAGTAAGCTTTGTTCGTTTATCTATGAACCTATTCATTTGTTCGTGCATCTAAAAGGGCTAAAAGATTTCGATGATTTTTTTACTTGTTGATTCTGTTTATTCTGGGGTAAGATTATATTATGTTTTATCGCAACTAAAAGAAGCTATGACAATTTGAAGTTTCAATTCAAAGTGTCCCTACATAAATATCATTTTCTTTAATAATGATTATAATGGAATCAAAGAATTAATGTAATAATATTTTCTAAAAGTCTAAAATATTTTCTATAGGAAAAAAGTCGCAGGTCTAGCTAATATATAACATTTTATACATTGTTATTTTCCATTTAGTCTTAACTTTAATACCCACATCGATATAGTCTCATGGCAATTTTTATACCACCTGAGATAACATAATGGTCAATGGGTGCTATATTGTATGTTTATCTTACTTATTGCGTTCTTAAGATTAAGATAAATCCAACAATTCCTCATTTGTCTAAAACGATCCAATTTGATCCTTATGATGGGAAAACTTTATTATCCACATACCTATAAGCATAGACTGCTAAAATTATAACTGTTCCTTTCGATGTGAAAAAGGAGCGTATGGAATGAAAAATCATGAGAAATCCGTGTTAATTGGTTAACAATTTTATTGAAAAGACGTCGGATGTCAATATTTTACAAATTTGAAATAACGCACCTCCCTTTCCGTTTCGTCTTTACTCTCTTAGTGTTTAACAATGTAAAGTATTTCTGAAAGTGGAAATAAACGGGAGATGTTAGTATCATAAGTTAGTACAGGATATTTTCTTTAATAAATTTAATAATTTTTAAGTTTTTTTCGAAATTGTAAACATTAATTTGCATAGACTAAATTGAAAATATTACTTTTATTTGTTACAGTACTTGACGAAATAATACTTAGCATCCTTTTAGAAAATATAGATATGTTGAAATATCACAAGTAGTTTTCGAATAGAATTATATATAAAAATAAAGACCTTTTGAATGATTGTAGAAAACTAATTTTTCAGATCTTCGTTAAATCATCTTTCCAACTTAATGTGACTTAGCAAAGTGCAAGCTTGCTGATTTATCATATCGTAACAAAAAGCTACAAAAAATATAGGAAGCAAAAAAAAATATTGAAGATTATTTTCATTGTTATATCTTTCTCAAGTCCCGGCGAAGTAAAATTTTTTCATCTTTAAGGTCCTTAAAAATGTATTTGTTATTATTTTTTACGTATATTACACATGTTTTAGCACTTATAAACGTTTAATTATATATAGGATTTCTATTAAACTATTCATAAATATTATTTTTCACAGGCATAAAAACATCGTAAATATTAAAATAATAATTCTCTCCATGTGAATATACAAATATATTACCTTATGTATGCATATATGTGTGTGTATATATATATATATATACGTGCGTGTGCGTGTTCGTGCATTTGGGTGGTGTGTATGTGTGTGTGCGTATTACCTACATTATTATATTTAATATCTTTTAAATTACAAAGTTATTTTTGCACTTGCTTTAATTCACTGGTATGGAGTCTCTATGGACTTTTTACAAACCCAACTACATGTCACAAGTCGATTATTGCTCGTAAACTAGTAGAACTTACTTACCTGTAATATTTTTTCTTTTAATATCGTTTTATAAACTTTTTAGCTAGCTTTTAAGGGGTGAAGATTCTTAATTCTATTAAAAATGATCATTTTAAACCTTTATATGTCTTAAATGGACCCCTGTATTGAGAAAATGTTGTGTCATCCCCAATATTTTTGAAAGTTCTTTTTAACGATACTCTATAAAAATGATTAAGCGGAAAAAAATCTTCTCAAGTGTACACGTGGGTTTACCTTAAAAACGTTTTTAAACGATTTTATAGACTTTATAAATACATGAAAGCATGCTAAATTTACGTAACCAAAAAACTTCCGGGTGGGCAGAGATATTAATGGAGTCACTCGAATTTTCAGCATATATGTGGTTCAATTAATACTCTCTTTTAATAAATATCCTAAATATATGGTTATATTTTATTTAAATTAACTAATGAATAATCATTCATCAGAAATGTTTACTTAAAAAATGCGATGAATATAAATGTTCATTACGACATTTAGTTCTTAAATAGCTAATCAATAAACACATTTTTAGACTACCTAAGGATCCAAGTACCTTACTTCTCCATCATCATCAGGAGCTAGCTATTTAAGAACGGTCCAATACGGTCGTGCCCTTTCGTTTCAAAAATTCTTGTGTCTCACCGAATCAACTTTATGGAACGAGGATGGCGCTATGTGATTATGCATGAAGTGCTCTAATCACGTAAAAATAAATTTCGCGCTGTTCAGTAGTCACTTTTTCTTAGTAAGTTGTTTGGCTGCGTCTTTGCACGTAAGTAGTCATTTTTAGTATATTTTCTTATTGACACGTCATTCAATATTATTATCTAGTAGCTTTAATTCTCAGAAATAAAGCTACTAGGTAAGAATTCTAGGGTTTGAAGTGGTGGTAGCTTATAAGTTATATGTCTTTGAATAGTAAGTAGCTGCTACATACGAGTACTAAATGGTAGTGTTCGCGATATCCAGTAATAAATACAGACATGTTTTTATAATTTGGTAGTCAATTATACTCTATTATACAATTATAAACAAACTATCTACTGTTGTCTGTATTTATATATGTTAATTTTATCGCAGTAATATAATATGATGGGTAATAAATTTATAATCTCAATACTACGTTTATCAGTTACAAATATTACGTAACGGCAAAAAACATTTACCCTATGGCGATGTTACCCCCAGTGTTACTTTACATGTAGCCGCGTATTTATAATCGTAAGATTACATCCGTTATTTCGAAGGTTTTATATAAAGGATAATAATTTCGACGAGAAATATTTTGAGGGCAAAGAAATATCAAAAAGCTTCAATTCCAATGAACAATATTATATTTTATTCTTATGTGTCATTATGTCTCCTTTTCGTTTATCGTCTATCTTAGCGTCTACACAAAAGTGAAATCTTGGTAAAATAGTATAAAAAAGATATTTTAATATCCTAAAAAATTTTTTAAATAATTTCTGTAAAAATAATATTTATGGTTGTAAATTGGAAAAAATAACTTCTTCCATGGTAACATTAAATATGTATTTGACAAAAAGAACGTTAGACAAAAAAGCATTATTGGCTGAAAAAAGTAATCTTTGAGTAATATTTTAATCGCTGTTCATCACAAACAAAACAATATGTTTCGAACACAAATTAATGGCTTTCGTGATTACGCCCTTAGCCTTCAGATGAAACGAATTAAATTCTCGTAGATCATTATGAATTCTTTACTGCTTTAATTATTTTGCTTTAATGACTTCGATATCGAATTTGATGGCAGGCTTCTCCAAGGTAAAAAGTTGAAATTCGATATATTTAACGAATCTTCGAATGATTATATAGTATCGGATATAATTCCATTTGTTATTGTATGCACTTAGATTAAGATTATTTTTACAATAAATTATCACTAAGCATATTAAATTATCTATAATACGTAGTTACAACGACCAAAATTATTTTTTCATTTTTATAACAATATTTAAGTTTAAGCTAAGGAAGCATAATAATATATTCTTTTCAATATAATCATATGTACCAAAACTTATATGTTATCCACGTAGTGTCCATTTAAAGTAACTCGTTAAAATATTTATATGAAGTTAGTGGAAATTGGAAAGTATCTAAACATACGACAAATCGAATCGTGCAATTGCAAACTTAATGGACAGTAGCTGCATCTGGTCTCGTTATTTATTTGAAAATTAAAATAAGAAAGTTAAGGGTAAATAGAAAAGGTTTCTACTGGAAAGTAAGTCATAAAATTAAAATTGAATGAATTCGTAGACTGATTGAATTTTCAAGATTTAATAACGAATATATAAAATTAACTAAACAATTTTCTCATCAATATATTAGTTTGTCTTTACAATTGACTTATTTTATAATTTACTCAAATGATTAACTAATTTAAAAATCGATTAATCGATAATTAATAGAATTTTCCTTTTTTGACCATTTTAATTTTTCATACCATAATTTTATTTATATATATGCCGTAGAACGTAAAAATATTATTTGTGACATATTGGAAACCAGGTATATTTTCTAAGTAGAACATTAGCAAAGGAAGAGTAGACGTAACCTAGAGTGTAAATTATAATATTATTAAATTGCTGTACAAACAACTATGGTGTTATTGAGGTTTTTTGTCAAAAATTATATCGTGCCATTTAAATTTTTTTTCATTTTATTTTATTACGTCAGCTCAAAGCCTGTGCACATACGTCGTTGGCGTATGCTGTTTGCCTTAATTAAACATTTAATGTAAAATTAAAATTGAATGTCAGTGTTAGTTGAAAAGAAATGTAAACTTTAACTACGCCAAATCGCACACTCCTCCGTGCGCGCAACATGCTTAAAAAGGAGTACAAAGTTTTCTCTTCACTTATCAGTAAGTAGAAATATTATATTATACATAAATTTTAGCTTTCCTCTATTGAAACTTTTATTATGCCAAATCTCATACTCCTTGGTCGCGCACCAAGGAGTATGAGATTTTGTCTGCTTAATAAGGAGTATAAAATTTTGTCTTCACGTATTAATACATAGATTATTGTTTTGCTATTGTACGCTACAAATGCAAGTCGAATACGGTATAAATGATAAGTAAGCTGGGTTATATTCCCATTTAACATAAAAATGGTGCTATTTATGTTTCCTAAATAATTTAGCTTGCACATGAAGTAGTACTTAAATTAATTACATTATCTTCAAACAATTTAGGCTAGAAATTATAGCAGTGTAATAATTAACAATAGAAAATAATGAGATTTTCTTCGTGTACGTAAACTGGTACCGTATATTGTCGCCATGGCGTGTTAGGTTAACCACAATGCATTCCGCAGCTGGGCGCACCGTGGTGACGCGAGTTCGATTCTAGCCGATTCGAGGGGGTCGTCACGAGGGCTCGTCACGAGGGGCTGTATTGGTTTTCCAGTTAATTATAAGATGTTGCTCTCATAGCAGTAAGTCCGCTATATGTGTCAATTAGTTACATTAAAGTAGATAAATATATTAAGCATTAACGATATTATTCCCCGCTACTCATAGATTCACCGATTAAATTTTCAAACTTAAAAAATAAAATAGATGGATGTACGCATGTCTTTACATAGGAAAATTAAATTTGTTAAGTGTACTTATTGTAAAATAATTCCTAAGAATCGCAGTCTGAAATTATTGTCTTTACATTAATCAGGTGCACTTCAACTCTACATTAATTAGGTGCGTTTCAGCATATATTTTTTTTAAATGTTTCAAAATATTATAAAGTTTTATTACCATTGCATATTTTAAATATATTTAAAATATTTTTAGATAAGCGATGTATTCATAAACTTAATCGAATTTTCATAAGTTGCTATTAAATTACTATAAAGTACTTATTGCGTTCCATAACTTATCTCTTAATATTTCTCTGATCAAAAGTGTGGTTAATCAGTAATACTGAGATTACATCTGTAAATTAAACAGTTGAACATGTAGAGTTATATACTTAAAATAAATTACGAGAGGCAATGAAACCTTGTCTTTAGAGACTAAATCTATGACGGATATATTATTTAATAGGGATGTTGTTTGGAATACTTGATGCTAGTGACATTGGCTAGCTTGAAAGTTTGTGCATATATCTGGGTAAAACTATTCAAGTAGTAAGTTCTTAAAGTGAAGGCAATTCAACGACATTGGTGATAAAACACATCTTACATATAACGCCGAAAAAATGTGAATTGCAAAATATGATTGAATTCTTTTGGGAACTTTATAATTATTTACAATTTATAAAGCTACTAGATACGTAACATTAAAAAATAAAAATAAAATTCCAAATATTTAATTTGATATGAAAATAAAAGTTAACGGCAAATATTTGATGCCCAAATGGTAATTTGATGCCCATTTGATGCCCAATGGATACCAAATAAATCGATCCAATAATTATTCAAATTTTATTCTGCATAAGCTAAAATAAGTAATGAACATTCATAAATACGATAAGTGAAACATGCAACTCAATATATATTTCGAGATATATTAAATATATTTAGAAGTGATGCAGGTCATTATTGCTATAAAGTTTTAGAGAGTTTGGCACCGCAGCGACTCATACAAACTTTAAACGATTCTAAACATTTCTATCTAGATATTAGAGAAAGTATCCGGGAATAAATTAGTTATATAGAGTTATAAAAACTCTTTGAAGGAATAGGTATAACAGAATCACAATCGTCTAAAGTTTGACAACATCAAAATATAATTATTTTCACCCAAAATATACTTAAATTTCTACTACGTATAATGATTACCTATGGGCATGTTTTTGATATAAAACTTATGACCGAGACTGTTCAATATTTTTGAAGTAAAAACTTATTTAACCCCTTCTTGTTTAAACCCTTCTTCTTGTTTAACCCTTCCAGATTATACTGATGTGAAAATTTGCTATTTTGCGTCACGCCGTAACGCGCTTCTGGTAAATTCGGAGTTGGCCTGAATGCGTTCGGATGGCACTCGGCAGGAATATTAAACGTCCGAGTTAGTAAGTAAGTTTTTATTTCGTGAATGAATTGGGCGCAGTGTTATGCATTTTTATGTCATTTATTATATATTATTTATTATCAAAGTGAATAAAATATGATCAGTTAAATGCGAATTGCATTGTTTTGGTTTATTCCGTGCGTACCTAAATGACACACCGCTAACATAAATGTTAATTATTTTGGTTTTCTAATTTACTTATTCAAAATTTCCAATATAAGCAATATAATTATATTAGTTGACAATATTTACATTTCTACAGTGTGACCTTAAGCTACGTAGTTTTTTTTACTTGAAGTAGCCATAAATATCGTCATTTCCTCAGTTCCAAAAAAAACTGTAAACAGTGTTTAGAAAAATCATTTTAAAACTCTTTCATATTACACATAGATATGTAATTTTACTTTAGATTTACCGGTTTATATTTAGGTTTACCGGTTTTTTTTTCACAAGGCCCAAGAGGGTGAAATCCAGTACATAACATTTAATAAGAAATATAAATCTACTCGCCTCTATAAGACAATTTTGAAAGCTTTCTTCTAAACGACAGCATTTGTACTATTGCTATGTGCAATTATTATCATTGAAAGAAATAATTATTTGATCATAAACTTGTTAACATAAAACATGTGTTCAGATTACCAATCTGGGAGACACAGTGAATCCGATGTCGTTCATAATATGCTTTGTTTTACCTACAAACCTATAAATCACAGGAAAAATACCTCCATGTTCATCTACTTGTTCCATTTTTGTGTGTGCAAGGAAGATAATTGCAAGGAAGATAATAAAAAACAATACTTCTGTCGTTGAGGGGTAAAGATGACCAATATTGTTGCATTCAATGTTGTAAAATTAACCCTAATAAAAATTGTTAAGTACGAGTTAAACTCGCACTGGAAATTTTCATACATACTTAAGCTAATATAAACACTAAGGTTATATAACATTTGTATTGAAATATTTATAAATAGCATTATTATTAAATATAAAAGAAATACTATTCCCTAATAAACCTTCAAGGAAGAAAAGTGGCGAATTTTTAAATCGTTTAAAATTTCATACATTTTAAAATCATTGCTATAATTGTCCGACATACTTCACGTAAATTTCCATTAACTGTTTTTTCATACTTTTTACTTCAGTATTTTTGAAGAACAAGGGAAAGGATCGAGGAGCGAAGCAGAACATTTTTTCTGTGTATTTTCAACTATATTGCGAGATGTTTTTATGAAATTAAAAAGTAACTTTTGAAATCCTTATACTGCGTAGTTTTAACTCGTATTCATAGCTTACATGAAATTTAAAAAAAAACAAGTAACTACATTGTTTTCTTTGCCAAAATTTTCATATACTATTCTATATACGAGTTCGTATGCTTAATCCCTGTACTAAATTTTAAGCTTTTTTACGTCAAATGGCTGAGTCAGACAGATGGAACACGTATAAATAATTTTACAAGTATTACGTTTTTTTTTAAAGGAAGATAAAGCCATTTCTAACTATTTCAACTTGTTCGTCTCAATTTAAATGAATTTTTGTTTTAACATATTTCAATAAATTCAACCTCAATAATGACCTGTCCCGGATGTCTGAAACAATTCTCTGTATTAGGGTGGTTCGCATTCTAAATTTACAGTATTAAATATCTCAACAGCTTAAAATACAACACTCGCGTATTTTAATATTAATAAGGACAAAACATTCGTTATTCACGAAAATTATTAGCCTGGCAACATTTTCTTTCAAGGTATTTCCCCGAAATGGAAATTCCCCAAACAGACTGTTAATTCAACACCACCTACAATACCATGAAGGTTTTGCGCAGGTATCACTTTCACTTAGTAAGGTCGCGAGTATCTAAATATGAATTTCCTACTTTACAAAATACACCATTATAATAATAAAACAGTCGAATGGTTTATATTAAAAATGGTATTGTAATTATGAAAAAAAAAACTACGCAAAACATCAACTAGCTTCCATGCGAATATCTTTCGAGTGACAATTTTCTATATATTTATTATTATAATGGAATTGTAATAATGAATATGGAATAAAATTTTACCATTGGAAGCAGACTTGAAGAGAGGGTCCCAAATTTTCACTAACAGTCAAATTGTTTACTAGAAATAGATATTGATTGTTTCGACCTCTTAAATCGAATTATATTTGTGGGCGGCATAGCGAGAAAGCGTATTTCGTTTTGCGGGGCGAAGGGATGTCAGAATTCTGAGTTAAAAGATGTTCTAAAATTTAATTCAGGTAAAACCATTTAAGATAAAGCAATATAATGATATTTATTATAAAATGTGTAAATATTGTTTCTCTCAGAGGTACCTATTTCTAGACTCTTTGTATTATCCTAGCAGTTTTAAATTTAAATACTTCAAACAAAGAAAAGATGTTAAATATTTTAAATTGTATTGTCTATTTTCGTAATGCTTTACTTCTATATCCTTGATGTACATGACCGGGTGTAAATATCCGGTATGAATATGTATGTGTGGGTGCGTGTGATTTTTTCAATGAATTTTTCATTGTCTAAAAATGAAAATAAACATGTTCTTTGAGTATAATGAATCATTACTTGTTGGCTTATTGTAACTTACAATATTTTTATTTATTTTTGTGCATTCCTGTACAAAAATTTTTTATTTACACATATATTCATATATATATATGCCATATGATATAAAAAAGAATATTTTTATTTTTTTGGGAGATAATATATATTCCCGTGGTTTCATCCCCGTTAATTTTAAATACAGACGACGAGAGTTGTTTTGTACTCGATGAGACTATCATAACATTTGTCCTTAAAGTATATTAAATCATTGACATATTCACATTGTGTCGTACATTGATATATCACAGTATTTATGATTCAACATAAGATACCTTGAAAAATATCCATAAAAATTTCATAAAAAGTTGTCTCACCTTTGGTTGTTTGGACCAAGTTGGGTAACGAACATTCAAATAAATTTTTTGTGGAATTTCATCTATTACATGAAATATACGAATGTCAAATTTGGGTTGGTTCATTGGTTGGCTGGACTTAATGGGATAAAGAGATTTATATTAGTTTGTTTATTATATAGGGAGGTAAAGAGCTTGATCGATATTGGTAAATTAATTAAAGCATTCAACGCAGCAGATTTAACTCACAAAGATGTAAAAATATTTCTAAAGTACGAATTCAAATATATACAGCATGTATATAGGAAGCCATATATACGTGTAATAAGACATGTCACACAGCAAAACTTCAATATTTATAAATTAGCAGAAGAAGAATTAACATATATTTTCTTCAGTATACTGCTTCATTGAGGTTCAATATTACGAAGCTATTCAAGGTCCCAAAAATTCCAACTATATAATATTATCATTTGTAATACAAAACCAGCATATGAGATATGCACCATTACACATGTTTATTCATTTTGTATTATTAGTTAGATTTATGACTGATTATGATCAGAGTGACCCGTAAACCGTAAAAAGTAAAATATTAGTTAGAATTTTAAAACGAAAAATAATGAAATCATCAAATTATCTAATAAAATTACTAAATCCCACGCAGATGACGTTGTAAGAAAAAAATAAAAGTATATCATAATAAATTTCTTTAAAAAAAAACAAATGATTCCTTTGCCTTTAAACTATTGAAATAGATGCAGTAGTAATAAATAAATAACATACGGGTGAATTATTTTCCAAACTCGGTTAGTTTTTAATTTTTTAATTAATATTTAGCATTCATTAACGAGTCTGCAAAAATTTAATAAATTGCAAGACAATTAATTTTTTAGATCACAATGCTCTGTGATCAACACAACACACCACGTTCTCGCATTAGTGTGTGGGATTGAGCACAAGGCTTGATTTCTTGGATCCGGTTTTGATTTCCTGGTCGCTCATCGAGCGGGGCTGGACTGGTGTTCTGGTTGACTGTAAGAGATTGCTTGCGAAGCCATAAGTCCACCATATGTAACAACTGTATACATTAAAATACTTAAATAAATAAATAATAAAATTTATTTAATTCATTTTTCTTAATAACTAAGCGTTTTTTACTGAGAAATAAAGAAATAGTTACTCAACGGTTTACATAGCATATTGTACACAGTATAATAATTTAAAAAATTATTAAATTATTAAATTACTTTAGTAAAAGAAATATTTACGCACTCTAATTAAAATAATTAATTGGTAATTTTTTTTATAATTAATGGTAATTTTTGAATTAATTTTTTCAGAAGAAAATTAATTAATTCCTGGGTGACCACTCCATCTAAGTTAATGTTTTACTTACAAATTGTGAAGAAGTTTTAATGAATTTCAAATAATTTGCCAAAATTTTAAAGTACTATTTGTTTTCATTCTCGACTTAATGAGTATTATTAATTGTAATCGGAGAGTGGCTCATGATTTCACATTTTAATCTAAATCCAATCATTTTTATTCTTAATTTCACAAATTGTACAGCATTATATCATTCATATATTACACACAAATGGAAAAATGTCACCGTAGATATAAAATATATGCTGCGGGCGCCAGCAGCTAGTTCCTGAATGTATTATGTCAGCCTATTTCAATTTAATATTACAAGCTGGTTGGTTACTAAATTGTTGGCATAAAGATCGTTCGATGTAATATTAGCCCTAGCACATACAAACAAAAAAATAAATATTTTATTAATAAATTGAATTTTAACACGATAAATTTACTTGAAATTAAAATAAATGCTGGAAAACTGTCACCTTAAGCAATCTCCCAAGAGAAAATTTTATTTTAAAATGCTGCGCCACATTTTTCTAAAATATTTAGTGATAAGTTTATATAAATATTTGATTAACGTTAAAAATTAATTTGGTGTTATGAAAATATATTAAAGAATTTAAATGAATTTTCTGATTATTCAATATTTTTTAATTTTCTAAGAAATTGAATCTATTAGAGAGTAATTATGACTGACAATTAAGTAAATATCATTCAATGTTAATAGAATATCTATATCTATCTATAAATTAACAGAACATAAATTAAACTAGCAGCAGTACACTAAGTAAATATCAAAGAATGGGTTTTCCACATCGACAAGATTTTTTTCAGGCATCGGTTATTCTTGCGGAGGATTATTACATAATGCTTTTGATAAGTGTTATCGTAAATTCTTCAACTAGTTTTCCAAATTATAATCACTTTAGGAAATTATAGTATTAGACTTTTTTCAAAAAAGTCATCAGATATATTTTTTCTTTTTTTTGGGTAAGGTTTTTCACATAAAAAAATTAAAAACTGTACCATCATTTTCTCTCAGGAAAGAAAGTTTAGAATTATTTAGTATTTCCCGTATCACAAAGTAATTTAAAAATATAATTAACAAAGCTTCCTAACCGAGAAATAAATAATATTTTCAATGTAATTCATAAATATTTAAGTTCAACCCAAAATAATTATGCCGAAATATTTTTCCCTGAAAATTCAATTGACACCCCATGTCAGAAAGACTGGTAAATTTTTCAAATCTTATAATCTTGGCGCGACATGGTGAATAAAAAATTTGTTATGAATGTTAGAGAGATTTTTCTCAAAGACAAAATATAATTTCAGCGCAATTTTAAGAATTTTATTGCAATTCAATGTTAATTACGCTTTAAAAGCCTGAGTTGACACTGAGTACTTTTTGAAGATTCGTGTTCGCACACGTAGATCTCAAGCATAAGAATCTTTTTTCTAAATTTTAGGTAATAAGATTTAGGGAGTAGCAACTTTTTTAGGGTGTAACTTTTTTGTACAATGGAAAAGATTTCTAAAATGAATTTCTCGACAGTAATTGGAAAAGCTATGTCATCCATCTTACATTATAATCGATTTATTTCAAAATCTTATGTATTAGTTAAACTTTGGCTCCCTATAATAATGATAGTGAACTGAAATTAACGATGAGTTCCGTTCATGAGTTTTATTTCGATTTTATACTTCTCACCAGCCAGAATACCACGTCTTTCTTACTACTCAAAAGGAGCATAAGTAAATCAACATTTTTCCTGTGTATCAAGCATTATTATTAATAGTACTGGATGCCGTAAAAATCTAAATATATTCGAGAACCCTAAATAACAGTAAAAACTTGGGTGGTACTTTAAAATAACCTACTTGAATTTAAAGAAAAATAGTTTCTCGATACCATGTGTAAACACACATTTTTCGAAGAGGAATATTTGCTAGAACAAGAATTTACATAAAATAATAAAAATCGAAATAAGGAAATATTACGTTTTGGTCTGTAATGATTATAAATTGATGCATGTGATAACAATACAAAGAGAGAAAAATCAGCCTGAACAACAAAACAAACTAATCTACTGTGGGGTAAAATATAAATTTTTGCTGTTATTTACCATGGTGCAAAAATTATATGACCAGTTCCATAGTGGTCCTATTGTTTCGTGAAAATTTATATTTCATACTCAACTTCTTATGAAACTGTATAACCATTTGCAATCTAGGTCTTTTATTAACCAATGATAACTTCTAGTTTATTTTAATGTGTCTTTCCTTAGAGAATTTAGTAGTAAGTTACATATACTACCATTGATGTGGAATAACCGGCGTATGAGTTCAACTGGTTTTGAATGGTTTCTTTAGTTTAATTAAATAGCAAGAAAATATAGAAATATTTTGATAGTTCCATTATCTTCCACATGTGTGGTATGTATAACTCGAAAGTGATTATATAATCAAATATTATTTAAGGATACGATATTAATTTATTAAAAGGTCATACATTTGTAATAATTTCTTTGGACTACGAGAATTTCATACACATTTAAGACGTATATAAACACTTTTTCACCATGTAAATATATTGCCTAGTATATCGTAAACGACAGTAAAAAGTATAATGTATTTTTAATAAACTATGAGATTAAGAATCACTATCATAATTTTCCAGTACGCCAATAATATAAATAATAATGAAATTATCTCGTAATTTTTTAAATCAATTTTAAAACTGTGTTTTAATAATTTCATATTTTTTAATTATAGATTTCTGATATAGGAGTAATTTTTAAAAGTTTAATTTTTAGTAATATACTAAGAAAATAATAAAAAAATTATGAAATTGGATTTAGTATAAATGTGTTCTAAGGTTTCTAACTTCGTAGAGCTTATTGCCCTCGGCCATATGTTTGTATTTTGTTTGTAATATACAGAACGTACTATGTAGTTACATTCATTATTCTTATAACCTAAAATCGAGATCAGGCTATCCACAGTAACGGCCAGCGAAGTGCCTTTCCCAGTTCTCGTGTTCCACAAATTACGAAGTGAAGCAGTAGAAGTGAGGCAGTGAAGCAGTAGTACTTTGGACTAAATGTCCGCTATAAACATAGTGTTTTGTCAGATGTTAACTAGAACCGAGACACCATATTTAATTTGGTTAACTCGATGCCCGTCATACATAAAGTTTCACTTTCGTTGTTTTTAATTTATTAACGTGACTCTGCTTAAAAAATGGCGCCGTAATGCACTAAATATTACTAATAATAGTATATAGAGCAAAAAGTTGTTTGAAAATCCCTATAAATATGTTTAAATTGTTACTTTTGAGATACAAAAAATATGCTCTATTTTTTACTATGATATTATGTTTATCCTAATATACATTCCACAGACGTAACAATTTTTTTTTCTAAAACTATGAGATTTATAGTGGTAGTTTTCCAGTATTTTCCAGTAATGCAGTTTTTTTTATTTTGGGTGTCGCTTATGTGTCTGTGTGTGAGTGTGCATGTATGAGTGTGAGGAGAGGCGCAGTTACTTGGTAATCAAGGTAAAGCAAATTCCCGTAAAACTCAAATTTTCTCTGTATAAGTGGATGTACACGTGAGAGAAACAGAGGAAGGTATCGGTACTTGGCATCTAAGCATTACTTTTGACTAAACACCGTCTCCAAAAATCGCCCACAGCGCATATTCAGAAACGAAATTTTACTGCAAAGTCAATTAATACGCATTTTATTGCTCTACAATTGGCAGGATTTTTGTTATTTCGTTGTTATTCGAATTCAGTTCACTTTTCATCATAAAGCATTATTTTCCATTTTTAATGTTTGTGATACTATTTACAATACCCAGAATGACATAAGTTCACAAAAAAATTAATATCCTTTAATTACATCAAAAAACAAATTTGCCGTGTTTAGTAAATAAAAATATCATCATATACACTTACGTAAAAGGTACATACATAAATACGCACATGCGGACATATTAATAACATTCCCCACTTTCAGTATCACTATGGTTGAGCGAAAATATCCGATCAATCATATTTAGTACTTCTACTGAAGGATAAACGGCGCTTATAATTTTTTGAATTTCACTACTTTAACAATTATCAGCTGCTGTACAAACTGAAATTCAAATTAAGATTTTTTAAACTTGCGATATTTTAAAATACTACTAATAATTTATTTATAAGTGACAAAATTTTCATCTGAGAAACAGAAAAATGAAGAGTCAGCGTATTAGCGCAATTAGCGTAATTGTCAATCGTGTAAGTGCATTACGTAGATACTTAAAAATAATAATATACGAAAAAATATTAATAAAAAAATATTAAAAATAATAATATGAAAAAAAAACTTTCAAGTAATAATTTTAAATTTATTAAAATTTAAATTCAAATATATTTTACGTCATAAATTTCCAACCTATTGGAATGTCTCCATTAAGATTTTAATAGTATATATGAAATTAGAACGAAAAATTGTTGAATAAAGACGCTTTTACCCAGTATTACTAAAGAAAAAAATCTAATTTGTGCGTTTGCCTGAATAAGACATTAAACAATTTTGAACTTATTCTAAAGAAGATTGCATTGTGATTTTGAAAACAATTTGCAATCAAAAAAACACACACTCACAAAGCTTCAATTTTACCAGGTTATTTTTAGAGTTCAATATCTAGGAAGGAAAAAAAGGAACTCTTATATGATCACTTCTATGTTCGTCTGACTGTCTGCCTGTCTGTCCAGACCCTTTTTCTCAGGAACGCGTGGAAGTATCAAGTTGAAATAGATATCAAATACTTAGGTTTACGGTAAATCGGAGCTGTAAAGGTCAAGCTTCTAAGTCAATGCTGAAATACGGTCC
Source organism: Druceiella hillmani (assembly GCA_039881145.1). Taxonomy (NCBI): domain Eukaryota; kingdom Metazoa; phylum Arthropoda; class Insecta; order Lepidoptera; family Hepialidae; genus Druceiella; species Druceiella hillmani. Next base: position 2,944,415 of record JAYKKI010000054.1, read on the forward strand.
TACGGTTGCCGTATATTTTGACACTCATAAATTAAAACCTGCTGGGTACTACCCGTTGTTCCAAAATCATGAAATTTGGCAAGAAGCGTGGAGTCACAGCACAAGTAAAGAAAAAATCCAAAGAAAACGATATTTGGTATATTTTGATTTTCACATATAAAAATATTTTCTTTAGAAATGCGCCTATGAAAAACATAGGCAATATATTTTTGTTCCAAAAAACTAAATTGTTGTTTTTCTCAATAACACGTGGAGGTATCTAGTTGAAATTAATATCAAATACTTAAGTCTAAAGTCACTTGGAGCTATAAAAATCAAGCTTCTAAGTCAATACAATAAAAAAAAACGAAAATACGGGCAATAAATCAAAACCCATAGCGTACTTCCCGTTGACCTAGAATCATGTAATTTGGCAAGAAGCAAGGTCTCATAGCAAAAGTAAATTCTTTAGACGTTTTCACTTCAGAATTTTGTAGCAATATTAAATAAGTATATTAAACGGGGAAAGAATTTCCATCAAAATATACTTTAATTAATAATAACCACTTCCATAAATAAAATAAAAATTCCATAAATAAACAATATTATAACTTCCATGAGTAAACAATATTATAAGAATAAATCTCATGAATTCGTTAATTTTTTCAGTTATACAAGAAATATTTTGAATTGATATACCAAAGAATACACGGTTAAGGGTTGATAGAATGGTTGTATCCTACAAACACCAAAATCCTGTCAAGTCCGGATAAAACACTCGGGTGTTCCGTATTCACTTTCCTACAAATATTTTCTTATACATTTAAAATTTAAGACTTGATGTTTACATAGCGTTCAGTATAAAATATTTTAAAATGCTAATGTTTCTATGAAAATATATTTCCTATCACTTTGATCCTATGGTTCATGTAATATCATTATTATTAATATTAGTTAAAAGCGGATATTTAATAGGCTATACCACCATTATCTGTACGGACCATTATTTATATGAGCGTTATCACAAACATTTTTTTTTTAATAAAGTACTTTTGATATTTATTGTATTAGCAGTTTTATAACTAAGTACAGAAATAATTAATGATTACTCTTAATTGATAATAATGTAATATTATCTAGTACTAAAATGTTGAATATTTCTGACGAAAGTAACTTCTAAAAAAATATTCGACGCCGATGCGGCCGGGGTAGATTTGCACTTTTTATGGGACTATGGCCTTTACATTATTTTTAAATTTCATTTAAATTTACGTCAAGGCCATATTTCTACTTTGGGCCCAAGGAGCCATTCATTATTTCAAATTTCTTTCTTAATTCCTTTAGAAATTAGAAGCCTTTGACGTTGCCACAATAATATGATTCCGTTTGGTTCGTATGAAAAGTTGAAAACGACAATTATCTATGACATATTACAAATACAATACGAATATTATATATCATCAAATTTTTTTAAAAAGAAAAGTAAGAAATAAATGTAGAACTGAACTTGACATTTGAACGAGGCCATTAATTAATTTAATTTCACGTTTTCGTTTTATCGTTTAATATTTCATTTAATCTTACGGCACTTGTCATATTATTTAATTATTTGTTAAAGTTTATTTTGTTATATCATGATATTCGTTCAAGCAGTATAAACTTTGCTACTTATTATCGCCACATATTATATTGCTTGATAAAATATCTTTTAAAAAAACAACTTTAAAAAAGTACCTTCTTATCCGCAATAAATAATTACCTAAAATTTTATATTATAAATTTTAAGGTTTAAATTGTAAAGAATTTAAAATTTTAAAGAATTTATTGCGTAAAAGTGGGTACCTATTTTGAGTTAAATATTTTTTAATTTTAAGTACCTACTTTTTTGAAGTTGTTTTTTTTTAATATATTTTCTTTTGAATTTACATGCTTTATTTATATACATTTATTATTTATATGGTGTCCTTCCATATGTTATATTTATTTCGTATAGCGAGTACATTAGAAGTCTGAGGTTTTAAATTTAAATTATATATTAAACTAAATTATATATTTCTTTAAGTTGGTCGGCAGTGCTGGCACCGACTTCAAAAATAAGTAACGTTGCGTGTAAGTGGGTACCTATTTTGAGTTAAATATTTGCAGTACCAACTTTTCTGAAGTTGATTTTTTAAAATATAGTTCATTTTAGAGTTTATTTTATATTATTTATATGCTTTATTTATATATATTTATTATTTATATGGTATCCTCCCATATGTGTGCGATCATATTAACTTTAATATCTTCTTCATATTTTGGCTTAAAACATTACATTAATTTGAAACTTATCGATTGACTTTATAGCCATTTGGAACAATAAAAATTTGCAATATGTACAATATTACTTAACAAATTTTTCCAAACGATTTTCTCACCTTTGAAACTTTCAAAATACAGGAGTGCACCCTTGCGTAACACGGTAGTTAGAGACGTCATTTCATCGAAAAAGTAAGGTGATTGAAATAATCTTTCCATCAGCGAAATTACAATAAATTCATCAATATTTCTTAAACCTTTTTTTAATATAATTTCTACATAATTTATTCAGTGTTTCTACTTTACACTCGAATTGTTTGCCGTATTCTTGCTACAAACTAAGCATATGCACGGTATGTAAATTTTAGATTGCTTCAAGAAATATGTTATAATATATGAGGGCGATATTTAAAAAAATAAATGATTTTATCACACCTAATGTTTAGTGCTTTGATAACTTTCACTTTTATAATTTGTGTGGTCGGTTTGGCACTTTGTCTTTCAAGTGTTCTCATAAAAATGTTGGAAGACTCACGGAAACAATTTTTTAAAAATAGTAATTTATTTTAAGTAAAAAATTATTTTAAGGAAAATAAATAACACATGTGGAATCAAATGCATCTCAATAATTTCTCTTTCTGATTATTGCTCAAGTGTCCACATATGACTATAATGTGATAAATATAAGAATAAACCATATATATGAAATAAAAATATATGATAAATATAAGAATAAACCATATATATGAAATAAGAATAAACCATATATATGAAATAAAAATATATGACAAATATAAGAATAAACCAGCATTAAATATTTTACAACTTTGCCGAGAAGAAGTAACATTACAAAAGAGGTTATTAAAATTCCGCAACCAATTGAAGTTGAATATACTTATACATACAATTTCGTTTGATGGCGGTCATCGAAATGCAAACTTTTTCACGCAATTATGTAAGCCGGAGCTTTGAGTGTAAATAAAATAAAATGTACAATATTGGAAAAGTTTTCGCAAAGAGCTTTAACGTCATTCAAACCTAAAGCATCTTAATTCTCATTCCTATGAAAATAAATGTCGACCGATGAGGAATATTACAGTTATTTAACAATTCGTATTTTACGCTTTTGTGTGAAATGATAGAACTGATATGATAGTGCGTTTTCGAAAGTTGTTTGTTTAGTATCTACACAATGTGGGCTATCATTTAGCAAATATGAAGTTGGTATCTTTTTCCAATATTCGTATGGTATAACGTATTTTATAATTTCATTCATTTTGATAATAGATAAAATATATACATTATATCTGATTTGTGTATATGAATATTTTTTAAATTATATATAAATAATTTTTTCATCTCTCCAGAAAAATCGTAATGTCATCTTCCTATATCTATTAAATTATTGATTCAAGTGTATTCATACATTATATATTTATCGTAGTAAATCCTTATTATAATGATGAGATGAAATATCACAATAAGTTGAAAATAATTTCTTTCTAGTGAATATTTGGCACATGGGATCATATCGTATCCCGATGATGAAAAGCTAAGCGTTGCTCAATTAATATTTTACCAAGAGAGTTTACGTTAGGTATTCATAGAAAATAATCAAACGTCTGCTTCAAAAAAGCTTCTTTTCGTATGTCGTTGAAAGAGCAACTCATACGCATGCACGCACTCCCGCACGTACATACGTATACACGCATGCACGCATGCAAGCACGCACGCACGCACACATACACGCTAGCACGCACGCGTGTGCACTTACGCCTTTGCATACTCAGCCAGATGAAAAATTGAATATTTCACTATATCGGATATACAAATTATGGATTACCTACAGTCACGACCTCGCGTCATGCGATTTCTATTTATTCCCGATAACAAAAGATAAACTGCGAGGAATACGACACCTGTATTTCTGTTGATTGAAACTATATATGGAGTGTTACGCAAATTATTTTCAAATCTATAAATAAAATTGCAACTTTGCTAGTTGTTTCCGCTTTTTATTTCCGGAAAAATTTCGCTGTTAAACCTGTATATATTGCATAAAGAAAAATTTATGAAAATTGAAACAATTAATAAAATATCCACCTTTACAACTTTACAGCGATATGTGATTTTCGTTTGAATAAATCAAATATTTTCATAATACAAAATATTTGAATATATTAATTTGAATATTTCAAATCAAAAACCAACTATACTACTGAGTTTATTAAACTCACTGTTTCAATTTATTTTTTAACAAAGAAATATTTAGCCTTAATTTAATATAAAATCCTTTCAATAACAAGTAATTAATTTTTTCCGTTTTTTGTCTCGCGATTAAAAATAATTCACTACGCAAACGCATTGCTCAAACAATGTCCTTTGAACCGACTAAAGGACAAATCCGATCGACGGGGAAATGTATTAAAAAATATGAAATAAAAAACCGTATTGCAAGTGCAAAAACCTGTCCCTGCGGTTCACGCATTTATAAATAGATAGCGTTTTAAATTGTCGAGGTTGCCAGATTGATTATTGACTATTTTTTTTAAGAGATTTTTTAAGAGATATTGCTTCTAACTTTATGATGTTTTGATCAATTATCTCAATTATATACCGTGAAGTATTTATATTCGAAATAATCTAAATTGTAAAAGTAAGCGGTTGCATTAATTCCCATAGTAACTTACGTTTTAAAACTTGGTTAAGATATTAATTGTAAGTAACTCAACATAACGTAGAAATCGCTAAAAGCGCGTAGAAAAATAATCTTGTTGTATTAAATATTTATCCTTTAAGATCTTGAATAAAATTCCTGAAAATATTTTTTTTATATTATATAAGTATATATATACATATACATATAATATATATATACATATACATATATATACATATATATATAGATATATATATATATATATATATGTATTTATATATATACATATTTTTACAGGCTTTCCTTTTTCACACGCTTAATATAGCAAAAACTAACGCGATATTCTATTTTTCGCTTTGTAATCAGATTTTTTTGTTTTATTCGCAATATCGATAGGATTGGATCGAACACCAGTACAGCTTCCCTCGCTTTCTTCAATAGATTCTTATTCATTATAAAAGCGTTATTTACCCTTAGTAAAAGTATTATGTTAATTGCATGACTAAATTTGTATGCGTTACAAGGTATTTTACCACGCCTGATAAACAAAGAAACGCAGATATATGAACTTCAAACCTTTGGGTTCAAATGTTCTTCTGATTAAAATAAAAATGTGGAACGGTGAATTTTATAGGGTTTAATTTATACTGCAACTATCAAAAATTACCGGCTACTACATTATATTATTGAAATATTTACAGAAGTATTCAAACATATGGTATATATATATATATATATATATATATATATATATATATATATATATATATATATCGATAACACTAAAAGAAAAATTAAATTTATATTTCTTTTTAAATTTTATTATTATAATAGCATATATTTCTATCTAAAAATTATTATTGCAAGGACTATACATTTTAAAAATTTACCTGTACTGATCATAAATTTCTAATGTTGACTGATCTTAAATCTTAAGTTAAACAATACTGTATATTATAGGTACCCTGTATAAACTCAACTAAGGGTATCGAAAAATTATAATTATTTCAACGCATTATCTGATATAATCGACTCACATTCATAAAAAATAAACCCCTAATTACTCCAGCTGCTATGCATTGGACTATCGCAGAAAATGGGCTTATTTTGCCAAGCTGATTAAAGTAATAATTTATTTCGTTTTTAATATATGGAAATAAATTCTAAAAATTGTAAAATGAATTATTTTAATTATTTCGGTAACAAATTTATCATTCTTTTCAATGTTTGGAAAAATAATCATAAGTATCGTGTTATGATAATCAACAAAAAAATTCTTGACAAATAATTTGCAAGTCAAATAAAATAAGCCATTGAGGTGAATGAAATATATATCGGATGACAGTTTAAATGAAATAATAAAAGTTATTTCCGAAAGAAATTAAATCTATTTATTCACATATTGAATATATTTGGCGTTAATTGGCAGAAACTACTTTCAATTTAATTTTTCTATTTATTCTTCTTCGTCATCAACCGTTCCGTATCAACCATTTTGGTGTTTGTCAATCTGTTTGGAATATTAAAAAATGTTTGTTTTTCAATTAATTGACGGTATGCTTGTGGTGTTGCCTTATATTGATTTCAACATAAATAAAGCAAAATTTTATTTTGAGTACCTATATGTCATAAATAAAGAATAGTTTATCTTTGGACCTAACTGACTTTTAAATTAGTACAGCATTAATAATAATATCAGATAAAAAATGCAAAATTTTCAGGAAGCTTGTGGGATTACCAACTAACATTTCAATGAAGTGCCATAAAAATGCTATGAATAAATGAGAAAAATTCCTGACTTTGCTTTATTTTCAGAAGTATGTATTGCTATATACATACTTCTGAAAATATATATAGTCACGTTTTATACAGATAATAACACGACCCTTTGTGAATGCTGTATATTTTATTTGAATAATACTAAAAGTGCTTCTAATGAAAACTCTCTACTAACGCGCAATTTGATAACCGGTAACTCCTCCATACATCATTATATTTTTATCTCTAATCAACTACTGTGTACAGTTAAATTTTTGTCTTAATTCTTATGATTCTAAGTCAAAAAACTTTGACACTAAATATCGAGTACAAGAGAGAAAAAAATAATATTTTATATATGTATATCGTAATATACTTATTTTTGTAAAGTGTGGTAATAGAAAACCTAGCCATTGGATATACCCAATTCTGCTTAAACTAGTTACAGCCCTGAGAGTAAAGTACTTAATGCGATTATTCGTAGTCGAAATCTGTTAACGGGTCTCTTTGGAATGAGAAATCACAATTATGAGAAATCGTAATTTAATTGATTAATTAATACAAAATTCTAAAGCTTTGGACATCGATTATAACTAATTAAGGGGTGTAACTATAGAATGTAAACAGTAATTGTAACTTTAACTATGATACGTGTGTTTAATAATTTCCCCATGTAATATTCATTTTCGCTTCAAAAAGTCACTAAAATAAAGTAGATTTACTTTAAAGTATTACTGTGCTGACAGTTAAGTTTGCAAAATATCTAAAAATACGACAAATTGAATCATGCTACCGTCAACTGAATAGAGAATAACTGCATCTAGTCCCGCCATCTGTTTGAAAATTTACAATCTATTAGTATATCAAACTAAAACGATTATTTTATGGATCAATTAATCAAATAATAATCGAAATTTTTTTTGGAAATTTTGATTATGGATATTAATATTTTAAAAAATATCAATAATGCGATCGGAGGTAAAAATAAAATTTTTTACATATTTGTAACCAGATATAGTTTCTAAGCAAAACGTTATCAAAGGAAGAATGGTAATCCAGAACACAAATTGTAATATGTGTCAATTACTAAACTAATTAATCATGTTATACCTTTTTATATACAAAGTTAATATTAATTGAAATAAAAAAAAGGCGGCATTTAATTTTTGTAATTTTAATAAAAACCTTGAAAACATTTTTAAAATAATTTTCAAAATTTATTTGTACGTTCTATTTTGCATGATCGAATTGATTAAGATTTTTAAAGATATTTATTTTTTCATCAAGGTGTGCGAGGATCAGAAAATATTATAAAAAAAATTATTATGAGATCATAAAATAACATATTGGATTCATCAGTGGACTTATTTTTTAATGAATAGTGGAAAACCCTTGAATCGCAAGCAAGGTAAATATAAGAAAAGTAAATCGACAAAGATATGAATGGATCACATTGGGAAACATTTAAAAGAACATGTGAGGAGTTAAAAAGGAGATAAGTATACATGCATATGAGAGCAAACTTGATGATATATTATCGCTACCCCTTTTTAATGAGAAACCACGTGGATTTTTAATGGACTTTAGATTATACCTGAATATATCATACTTTCACATAATAGTTGAAATATTTATTAACAATAAAAAGTTCAGGCTTTGGATTCATTAATAACCTTAAAAAATAATCACTCATTCGAAAAAAATTCACGCCGACAACGAAATTATAGTTTCGAAAAGAATTTAAGTTTATAGTCCTAGATAAAGTAATATAAAAAATACATCACTGTACCATCGTATCAAGAAACCCAATAAGTCCCACTTGTGCTTGATAGGTTTATTTTAAAAACAGAGTGCTGAGAAAGATTACGATGTCATATATTGTTCTTAGCATTAATCAGGGAAGACACATTAAATCGAAATCCTATTTACTCTTCTATACTAATATTATAAAGATATAAAGAAGAAAGATTTGTATTTTTGTATATGTAATGAATTGGCTCAAAAACTACTGGACCAATTTCAAAAATTCTTTCACCATTGGAATGCTACATTATCTCTGATCAATATAGCCTATTTTATCTACAGGAAAAAAATAGGGATTCTTACTAAAACTACAATAATGTAACCCAAAGTGTAAAAAAATTGCCATAAAATGTGTTTAAGCGCATGCGCTGCGAAAACTATTGATGATGGAACAAAAAAACGTTGTGAGATATTAAAGAACATATCAATATCTACAAAAATATTGCAATAGCATATGTCTAACTATTGTAGTTATTTCACTATAACTACTTTTCAACATTTTAAAAGTTAATAGAAATTCCGACCAAGTTATCCATACCTTCGAATTGATTCTTATGCAAGTAAATCATTTCCTAAGCAAGACTGTTTCAATACCTGTAAAATATATCTGTAAATATATAAATACCTGTAAATATAAAGTACCTTTCACTTTATTAACGTTGGACATTCCATTCAAAAGATATTACGAATTTAAAATGTCACCTCCGCCGGTATAGCACGGAGGGGTCGGCATCGAAGTGAGGAAGAGGGGCGTTCACATCTATAAAATAGGTACCCGTGTGGCTATCTATTGAAACACTCAATTCGTGCACGAATATGAGAGCACATTTAAGTAATAACCAAAAATTTAAGCTCTCTTAATATGTGTAATGGGACAAAACTTTTGATAAAGGAATCGCGAGACAATGTGATTGTAGCAACTATTATCACCGGCCCAGCGGCCGGACAGCTCGCTCACATTCCGCAGATCCCAACGAACCGACGGATTTGCCTATATCTTTCAAAAGGTTACAGTTTCCTGGAAAGATATCGTTTGCCCTTACAATAAATAAATCCCAAGGACAAACTGTTTCAATGGTTGGCATCGATTTAAGAAAAGAGTGCCTTTCTCATGGCCAATTATATGTTGCACTTTCACGAGTAGGATCTCCTGAATATCATTGTTTTATGGCCATCTACAAATACAACTGCTAACATAGTGTATAGTGAAGCATTAAGGTAAAAAAGGAAAATTAAAAATTGAAAAAAACTTATAAAATTAAAAAGCCTTAAAATAAAAGATGTAAATAAAGAAATGTAACACAAATAAAAATAAGAAACATAAAACAAAAAAAATATATGAATCATTTTAAACATCTTTATCAAAAAATATTTTAGTGAAATGTTTTTAAAAATATCCTGTTCATGTCTTTTGTTCTGTTTCAAAAACCTTCGTCTAGAAGACATTAACGGTTTACTAATTTTATTTTGTAAATAATATTTTTTTTAGTGCGACTTTATTGTTAGGGTTCTGTACCTCAAAAGGAAAAACAAAACCATTATAGGATCACTGCTGTTCTTCTGTCTGTCTGCCTAGGTAATCAACTTTACTTTTCGTTGACCTAGAATAAATTTTTTCAATCATCAAGTCTCGTACCCAAAAGGAGCCAGAAAGACCCTATTACTAAATATGTATTATTTAGGCATGTCCTGCATTTACTCCACGTTTATCCCAAAATGTTTAAAAAATAAATGTCCACCCGTGCAAAACCGGGACGGGCCGCTCATACACTATGAATTGAATTAGAAGTTTGAAATAAATTAATAAATTTATAGTATTCCCCCCGCCCCCCGATTTCGATGAAAATAATAAAGTCTTCAAATCAATCTTTTTATTGACGGAAATACTTTTTTCTTGGAACAATCAAACGATCGACAAATAATGTAATTTGACAACGAATACCCAGAGGGTGAAAATAACCAAGTGATTTATTTAGAATATCATTCTCCTACATAACACTATTTAAACCATTTATTGTCTCCAATTACACATGTTTAGTACTATGTACCAAAAAGTATATATATTAGTCATGTAAGAAACATTCACCTAACAAATCGATATATCGTTTATTCCTCCATCTGTCTATCCATCAGTGACATCCTATTTCCTCGGCGTCCTCATAAAGTGCTTAGATAAATTTCGACATATTTATATTTAGTAATAATCTAAACATAGTCATGAAATATAAAAACCTTGATTCTAAATTTTAAGAAATAACTTTAGAGGCAACAAATGAGTCCCAACTTAGGTTTGTATAACGGCAACAAGTGAGTCACAACTTTGGTTTATATAACGGAGAACGTTTTTACATAGATATCTCGCCAATATTATTTAGAAATTTTATGAATTAATTTCTATAGAAGTTAGAAGCCTTTGATGGAAGAAGAAGTTGCCACAACAAAATAATTTAGTTCTGTCGCATTAAAGCCTAAAAAAAGTTGTGAGCGAAATACAAATAAAATACGGATACTTTATGTTATTCGATTTTTATTAAGAAATAAATAAAAAAATAAACCTTAAACTGAACTTGACATTCAAACGAGGTCATTAAATAATCTAATTTCACGTTCTTAAACTACCAAAGAAGAAGAAATCGTTTTCCTAATTCGTTTAATCTTACAGCAATTGCCATATCATTTAGTTCTTTATTAGCAATTTATTTTATTTCATAACGTTATTTATTCGAACAGTATAAAGCCCGGCATATATTATCTTACTATTTGATAAGATGAAGAAGCTCACCACCGTACGCATATCTAAGTGTCTGCTCGGCAAAAACAAGTTTTTCACGCAAAATTCATTTATATTCTATATCCGTCCTGCTCTGTTAATAAAAGGTTTATGGAGAATTGCGACTCTTTAGACTTTTTTAATTAAATATTAAATATTATGCTTGTTTAATTATTTAACTTATTTAGTTTAATAAGTTTAATTACTAATTTTAGACTTAAAAAGTTGACCATAAAGCTTCCTTTTATAATCAGAATGGGTAAAACAGCAAAAATATTGTTATTTTCTTTTTATTTGGCCGATTCACTAATTTAATTTGGACTAATTAATAAATAATAATAACAACCTTCTCCGTCTATGCAAGTTGCATTCCCCACAAAACACCCAAAATATATATTTTACCCCTAAAATATATATTTTACCCCTATGTATTTTCTTTAAGAGGGTAATGTTTCCAAACAGTAAATATTCAGATATATGTGAAAACATGGTTGAAAATTTTCATTGATATTAACTTAAACGCTTATTATCTTTCTCAAATTTTCTAGATGTAGTCTTACAGCTAGAAATGATGGGACGATCGAAGGGTTACATCGTTTCTACTCAAATTATTGTCTTATTCGCAGTTCCATTTTTAAGGAAAAATTCCTCAAAAGTTAAATACTGAATACTGGGAACTTATATTGAGGATTAATTGTCTTACATTGTAAGTAATGCATGTTATGTTATATTTTGTGGGATATACTTTAGGCGATTTGGAATAAAATGATGTAAATTATTTTAAAAAATTATTTTCTTACTTTAAAGTAATATATAAGCATATCTCATATTTTTAATATGTCAAAAATAATTAAGAAAAAATAAATATAATATTAAAAATCAGAAGAGTTTCACAACAAATTTGTGAAACTCTTCTTTCACTTTTTCACTAACGGAATTAAAAATCAATGTTTAATTAATATTAACACTGTGCTTTATTTGATTTCTATATTATTTTATGTAGCTTTTTCCATGATCTTGGGGACCTATCAATTTTATGGGCTAACATGTTGCAACTTTGTAAATTATTTAACGGGATGCAATCTACACTCAGTTTTATTTTCCTAATTCAAAAAGTTCTGTTTCCACAGCATTTACACACTCTTCCATAAATACCCTAATTTTACAATAAAATTCATAAGTTTACATTGTCGAATTATCATTTGGCTGAGTGTGCAGGAGCATTGTGCGTGCGCACGTGCGTTCGTAGGTACGTTCATGCTTCCATACGTATGTGCGTCTATGCGTGTGTCCGTGCGTCGGCGCTTGTGTGGGTGCATAATAATATATATATATATATATATATATATATATATATATATATATATATATGTTGTCTGCATTTTGTACTCCATGACCGCTAAAACAAAATACTGTAATTACCTACTCTCATTAATTTATCTCATTTTGTGTAAATGTTTGACGCATTTTACGATTTGTAAAAAAAATTATGCCTATGAACAAGAAATGAACTGAAATTTTGGCATGTAAGCTAATATAAAGGTATTTAATCGTATTTATATACGAATTTTACACTTTTTTATTAATTAGAGCAATAATAGTACTTTTGTTTTTTTAAACTTTTATTATTTTATGTTCATCTAATTTATTCCCAAATTCCAATTGCATTTTTTTATATTAAAAACAATGACAATATTCGTCGTGACGGTGAAAAACATTACACCAATTTGTAACAGTTAGAAATTTGAAATAATAACAAATCGAAAAATTTTAAATATTTTTTATAACAAAATTTTCCAAATGAGTTTCTCGTCTTTGGAACATTGCAAAAGCATGAACGTAATCTTGCGTAAGCAATTATTAATACGGCAATTGGAGACCTAATTTCATCTTGCAAGTAAAGTTACTGAAATAATTTTTCGGTGAACGAAATTATAATGAATTCATTAATATTTGTTTAATTCCTTCATTTTAAATGTAACTTTTGTGTAACTTAGTCAATCGCTTTACTTCATACTTAAATAATTTATTGTATTTTTGTTATAAACTAAGCATATTCATGGAAGGGATCTTTAAATTGTTTCAGGAAATATGTTATAGTGTCATACAGGTGAACGACATGTTTAAAAAATAAGTGTTTTAATACACCCAAAGCTTAGTGGTTTTAATAACTTCTGTGACAGGCATTTTTTCTTTCGGCAGTGCTCTTAAGAAATTTTCAAAACTGATAGGGATTATTTTTACACTTAGCAATTTGTATTGTGCTCTGGTGGTTGAAGAATTTAAATATAAAATATGTTAATAATTTATCTTTCTAATTACTATTCAAATATCCAAATTAAAGTTCATAAAGGTAAGATTAATTTTTTTATAACTTTGCTGCAAACATATATTTATACAAAAGTATATATTAAATTCCACGACAAATTGAACCTGGGTGTATTTAAATATACAATTTCGTTTGATGGTGAACGCTGGATTGAAAACTTTTTCCCGCGATTATATATCCCAAAACATTGCCTAGTGCAAATATTGGAAAAGCTTTTCGCAGTGAGATTTAAGGTCACACAAATCGAATGCGGCGCATTTCCCACTGCTATGAAAAAGAATTCGTTATCGAATATATTCAAAATATAGAATAAATATCGACCCATGACTATTAGTACGTTTATTTAACAATTCGTGTTTTGCGCTTTTTATATATACGTATAGAACTAATAAAATAGTGCGTTTCTGAGAGTTGCTTGTTATTATTTACACAGATTTTTAATATTTAGAAATTATAAAAGTAATGTCTCTTTGCAATATTAATATGATATAAACATATTTTAGAATTTTTCTTGTTTTAAAAATAGATATCATGTATACACTACGCGTAATTTGCGTTATGTGTTTATTTATTAAATTATGCATGATTCATTCTGATCTGCTATTTTTCTTCGCCTTTCCGGAAGTGGCATATTGCAATCTCCCAGTAACTATTGAAACATTGATCAAAGTATATTTTTACACTTTATATTTATTTTATTAATTTTTTTACACGAAATTAATAAATAATCATCGCAAGAACAGAATATGTTGAGTATGAGGATAATGAAATGAAACAACCCACTAAAATGACAATAATTTATATCTGTTAGGCAAGTATCCACAGGATCTTGTAATATCACGCATACACGCACGCATGCATGTATGCGTGATATTTATTATGCACGCACGCATGCATGCATGCACGCACGCACGCATTTACGCACGGATGCGCGGACGCACGCTCGTATTCACGCACCAATGCATGCCCGGATGCACAGGCGTACAGATGTATGTACGGAAGCATGTACGCACAATGCCTCTGCACTCTCAGAGAAACTACAAATTGAATATTTAGCTATATCGAATATAGAAATTATGGATTATTCACCACACGCGATGCATAGAGTACTATGGAGATTATATTACAAAACTGCAAATAAAATTATGAACTTGCTAGTTGGTTCTTCTTTTTATATTCGAAAAACTTTCCGTATTAAAATAATTTCATACGAACTAAACTATTCTTTAAAAAACCTACATTTACAATTTTGTATATGGATATTCCAAATGAAAACTATTTTAATATTTCAAATCAAGAAACAAATACACCACCGAGTTTATTAAATGCAACGTTTAAATTAATTTTGCAACAAAATAATATTCAGCATTAATCTGTATAAAACACGCACTGATTTATAAAATATTTTGAATAATCAATAATTTAATTTTTCAGTTGTGATTCGTGGTTTAAAAAATGGGCCGGTGTTCACAGATTGATGATGAATGCAGAGCGATGCATCACTCAAACGAGGTCCTTTGAAGTGATTCAAGAAAAAGTCCAATCTACCGGGAAACATATTAAATATTATGCAAAAAAATCTTTATTATGGGCATATAAATAACCTATCCCTGTAGTCCAAGGATACATAAATATCGTTGAAGATAGGTGAGATTATCAGATCTATCCTTGTGCTTTGGATTTTTCTAAAGGTATTATTTTCCATTTTATGATTCTACAATCTATTGCTTCGAGTTAAATAGTCATCTTTAAATATTCATATTTTAAATAATCTAAATATTACAGGGAAGTGGTATCATCAATTTCTGCCCAAACTTACATTTTAAATAGGACGATGTGAATTATCTTGATTAAGAATATTAATTGTTAGTAATTCATTACAATGCAGAAATTGCTAAATGCTCTTTTCTAAATAATTTCACTATTATAATAATTTACACAGCAACATTACTGCGATAGTTAATATACAAATTGCTTAACGTTTCGAAAGGGGAAATAGAATATGCCACTGAATAATTTTAAGGACAAAAAATAATAAGAATTATTAGAAACTGTCGTTTGTTTTACATTTACTAAAATAATTTTATAGCAAATCAGTTCTCTGTCTAGAAGATTTAATCTCTATTAGAAATAGTAGTAGATATAGTTTCTTCAAAGGAAAAATCTTCTTAAAAAGCGAGATTGTCTAGTAATTACCCCCTGGTTATTGAATTGTTTTTACGTAATATTTAATGATGAACTTTGCAATATTCAGAGTGTAAACTTGAACGTTACTCATTTAACCTTGAAGCGAGTACAAAGGTAGTAATTTGTTAAGTGAACAAATTTATGATGTATAACAGTAGTCTAGGTAGAGCGAATACTGCATGAATTCGGTTCTAGGATATACACTTTTATACACTACCAACACGATACCAAGGGAAAGAGCTATATATGAAAGCCGAGACAGCGCTGCGATACCTAGCAAGCCCCGCGCCCCGCACTGAAAAGTAGACAAAACGGCTGCCGCCACTGGCGCGTTTCACAGTTGACCGTATATGGTCGTGGAATGCACAGAAGGAGCTCTTCGGATGCTACGTTGCGATGCGAGGGCCCCCAACTATTTTTGGCATTGTCTTGAACAGTTTAAGTATTTGAAGTCGTCTTCTGCTCTTACAATATGTCGACGTTTGGTAGGTAGCTCTTAATACAGCTACACCCTTTTAATTTCAAATATGATAATTAACTTTTTTCCAATTTTGTATTCCCATGAAATGGATTTAAATGCTCTAAACGTTACAATACTGAGTGCTAATACGAGTACTTGACTTTAAGTGAGATGTATAAATACGATATAATACGTACAAAGAAATTTATGGATTTCGTACTGAATCATGTTTTTTTATACAACCTTATACGATACCAAGATAGAGATGACAAACACAAATGTCAAGACAAAACACTGCAACAGAGATTGATAACGGATGAGCGAGACAGAACACGCTACGAACACCCCGCTGCGTATACCACAAGTCCATAAATCGATCCGCGCCGAGTCCGCTGTAGAACGTGTAACCTCGCAAACACTGCACTGGGCCCACAGAAAATGCAAATCCAGGTGTTAGAAGTGAAAGTCCTCTGTTTTTATTATTATGTAAACTAATCTGAAAATACATAGTTTTATTTTAAATGGGAAGTCAAAAGTAAAATGAAGGGAAATCATAATAATTTTAAATTATTCCTTTATAATACTTCATAATTTATAGTTTTATAAGCTACGGAGAAATAATTTTCAATATTTCCGGTAATTTTAGAATTAAATTTTATAATAAATTTAACTAAATATCAGTGTACAGCGTTAGAGAAGTAAACCATTATTTCTACCACGCTAATGAAATATTAATATCAATAAATATTCTACGACTCAAAATTATCATTGGTAGTATTTTCTGCTAAGTTATATTTTATTTTCTAAGTTATGGAGTTTTACTACTAGTCCCCATGAGTTCAAAATTTTGCCCAGTTTTTCTATATAAAATTCATAATAAATGTTGGTATTTTATACCTAAGAACAAATTTGTTCATAAATTACAATCCATTCTTTAGTATTATACTTTCAACTTGAACCAAAAAATATTTATTCTAATTGAACATTTAAGTCAGATTACAAATCATACGTAGAACGTAATTTTTCATTTAAACTTTGATCCGAGAAAAAATGTTGAACAAAGTTACATTAAATAATTATACGTAATTATTAATAATAATTTAATCTTTTTCACTTGAATAATTGAGGGTGAAAAATTAATGTTCGACGCGAAAGGAAAATGTTATTTAAATTATATTAAGTACGTAGAACTTTTCTTTTAATTTTAGAGCCACAGTTCCCATCTCATTGGATTTCAGCGTTAAGCGGCTTTTCTCCGTGAAATCAAAAGCTTTGCCGCGTATTACATTTATCGCTTCAAGTTATTTTTCAGTGTTATATTCACATTACGGTTTCACATATTGAAATGATACGTTAACGCAAAGGTTTTTAATGCTATAATTGAACAAAACTAAATTCATTCGGATTACTCGACAAGTGTTAATAAAAATTATTATAGTTTGAATACTATGTGTATTGCTTTATTGACAAATCGTAATCGACATTTTACTCCTAAAATCTTTCGCGTTCCTCGTTTTATTTGTTCTTGCTTTCATGCTTATTATTTCTTTTGCTTTCACTGAAATGTTTACGAAACAGTTTTTAAATGTTTTTACAATGTAATTACTTGCAGTAATAAAAACCGGTCAAACATGAGCGGAACTTGTATTATGAAGGCTCCATATACATTCAGACACTTAAAAATATTTAAGGCTATACATAGTATTATATATATTTATATTAAATAAGTATTTATGTAATAATATATTTATATTAAACTATTTACGCGTGTTAATTTTTATGAACGTAAAATTATTGCCTACTCTAAATTCCAGTGAAGTTGTATAAATATGTACATGTTTATACATGTTTGAAAAATCGTGAAAGCTAAGGTAATTGCTAACGTTTTCCTGTAATTTTCTAGTCACATTTTATCAACCATGCTTTTTTAATAAATTTTGGCTAAGTAGTTTGGAAAATGAGAGGGAAAGATGTTCTGTTTTCGGATATTTTTTCATATATATTTTTAAATTCACAGTAAAAAATGATATAACAACATTTTTATGATGCTTAAATAAACAACTCTAAATGGATAACCTCTTTTAATTTGAAAAAGAAACGTATTAACGACTTTTATCTACACCCTTTTTAATGCGTATATCAATCAATATTTTAAATTGTTAGCTATTGCAAAATAGTGGGTTAAAAATATTACTGAGTTTAATTTCAAGTGTTTGCTTTGCATGATTTCGGAGAATATCGATAGTGAATGTAGAGAAACGCAAAAATTTCGCCTCCTTGATCTGTTATAAACGTAAAAACCTGGTGCATAATTAAACAATTATGATATATAGAGTCATCGCTATAGTTTTCCTACAACTTTTGCGTGAGCTTCTAAAAATTTATATTTTTTCTTAATTTTTTATTGAATAGTTTCGGAAAAAAAGGACGAGGAATGAAATTTTTTTCTTTATCTCTATCTCTATCTTTTTTGTTTAGTCTATCTTTAAAAATAAAATAACTAAAATTTTAGAAGTATATTTTTGAGGTCCTTCCAACTAATGCTTTAAAACAATACCCCACACTGTCCGTGGAATTAAAAATAACATTTTGACGTATATAATTTGGCCCCATCTAAAATTTCCAAATTAATAATATTTTTCAGTGTTGTCTATTGAGATATGTGCGGCTAATGGACAGATGAACGGACGAACAGACACCAAATTGATCCTACAAGGTTTCCGGTTTTTGTTTTGAGGTACGGAATCCTAAAAGTGATAAATATAATAAGTTGCAACTCACATTGATTAATTTTAAGCTTAAAATTTAATGCAAGTTTAGTTAATTTATTTATAAAATAGTAAAGAATTCTGACATAACTTTATATTGCTCACATTCGTATGTTCATAACACACGTATGTTCATACACCCATTGCTCATCGAAAAAGATATAAAATTATGTAATTTTCTTATGATACTCATAAATAAAAAAAAATTCTAAATGTAACTGTGAACGTGGCACGATATCAATTGCGCCTCAATCTCAACGACGACCTACACTTGTTTTTAGTGAAGCTACGCTTAATGTTTTCTGCATTTTTGTGATCTTTTAGTTAATGAAATACTCAATATTATGGTATTTTCCTTGTTTTTTCCAGCTAATTCATCAAGTTTTTGCCATTTCTTTAATAATTATTGAAAGGGATGGCCGAGTTTTTTTATTATTAAGTTAATCTATTTTATGTTTTTTAATGTTACTTTCTTATAGTTGGGTTTATTTCGTGTACAATAGAACACAGCATAGAAAATCGCGTGGAGTCTAATTAAATTTTGTAAAGATACTGTATGAAAGAATGTCAAGGAAACCTCCTTATTGCATGTTGAAAATTAATTTTGAAAAGGTTTTTTCAAAACTTTAAAATAAGGTGCAAAATATTAAAATATAAAAGTTTACTCAGTAATTTGCCGAATAAATTAAGGTCGAAGTCAATACAATAAACTTTCCAATTAATTTTCAACTTTCGGGTAATTGTAGATTCGTGTGTTTTCTTAACAACCTTCACAGTCTAGAGGTTTTCCAATATTTTTTTCTGAATTTTCCTTCACATGTTGACCTAAATATAAAATTTTAATCTGAAACTTTCATTTCCTTTTTAATATTTTTTGCATTTTATTTCTTTCCCTTCAAACTTAATTTCATGCTCTTAACATATCGCTCATGAAATGCTTAATTATATTATTCAGTAAACGGTTACAAGAATTTTGATAGAAACAATTGAATGTTGTGATAGCTATTTGTAAAACATTACAAATTTTCATGCCTAATGTAGTTTTAGACATAAATATTTAGGTTTAGTGGAAATATTACTTCGATCAGAATAAGGAGCCACCCATAGATGTGGAGGCGAAATATTTAAATTTGATCAATATTTATCCTAAGGTTGAAAGTTAATTATTTTATTGGCGGGAAATAACGGGAAACCAAATCTAATTATGAACATATATTATTATAATAAATAATTTTAGTTAATTTAGTACTAGATTTTATTAAACTTTTAATATTTGATCTACTTTCTAAATGTATGCTTTATCCGAAATATATTTATTTTGAGTAAAAAATATAAGACCTTCGTCACCATTTTAAAATTCTTTACACACATGTTGTACGAGGTATTGAAACGATATCTGAAAAAAATATGGATTTCTATCAATTTCCCTTTTGTAGAAGACGATAGTCTTCGATCGAAATTTTATTTGAGGCCTTTTATTTTTTCTTTATTAAAATACGAAAAACCGACAATGAAATGTTATTAGAAAATAAAGGAAAATGTCCTTCAGTGGACATTTATTCGCAATGTTTCATTATTTGAAAAATGTTATTTAATTAAATAAACTTATGAACGTTTATTGAAAATTCTATATGTCTGTTCGCCATAAAGAGGCGAATTATACTAAATTTCATTTGTCTCTTAAAAAGCAATATTTTACTTTTCAGTCACTCATACTTGGATAAAATAAAATTAATCTTCGTGTTTATTTATTTTGTAAACGCCGTTGGATTTTTTTGTGTAAGCAACGTTCATTAATTCCCTATTTACTAAATTAAAAGACTTCTCCACGGTTTCAAACTAGGTAGGAACAAAAAAAAAATGAATAGGACTTCAAATTTTAAAAAATACTATTAATAAAAAAATTTTATTTTTTTTTAAATGCTGAAGAATAACACCTGAAAAATAACTAAATATATTTTTATTAAATTCCGTTGCCAATGGAGAAAAAAATAATAAGGCTGGACCTAGCTAGGAAAACGAATCGAATTTTAGTTACATAACAAAAATTATTTCAGTCATAAAAAATAATTTTAGTTATATGAAAAAAGATCAAATCCGAGTAGAACTCAAGACCTGACGGTCCATGCGGTTTTATCAAATTACAGTGAAACTTAGTAGACTGACAAACAAAAAATAAAGAACCAAAAAACAAGTCACTTTATCACGTAATAGTTTCACATAGAATAAGAAATTAATGAGATCTGCCTTTGGGCCAAATATGAACATTCCAACAGGTTTTATTTGCTGATAATATTTTTTTTTATTAGTGAGTCACTATAAAATTAAGTGATTTATGAAAAAAAATTTATTTTTAATGCATCGAGGTAAAGTTTGAATTTTTGCAGAACTATGGTTTAACAGAACTTGACATTTTACATTAATATCAATATTTATACCTTCCGCCGTTCCTGAGGATAGGAGTCTTAACGACATTTACTCTAATTATAGAAATATAAGTTTACTATATGACATAACTTATATTAATTCCGTATATTTTCTGAAGCTTTTATTGTTATTCTTCAAAAAGATCATAATCTGCTTTTATAGATTTTATACTAAATATATATTTAAAATTTTTTGAGTTATAATGAAAACTTTTCATTTAAGAAGATAACATAAATTTAATCATAATTAGATAAATATTATGAGGTTATCGCACATTTCTTTATTTACAGTGAGAATCTAAAGTGGCGCATTCAGCATACAGCAAAATATTCAGACGAAAGAAATTTTGCAACTCATACTTCGGAATTTTAATATTTCGGTTAATTATTATTTGAATTGACCTTAACATAAATAGGAATCTTTAGAGGTCACATCGGTGTTCGTCCGCCTGTCTGTTTACAACGACCTTGTTTTAAAGAAATCCTTCCATATAGATTTTGACAATGAATTTGATATATTGATAAACCACATTAATCCCCATGCATCACGGTAGTAAACATTCAAAAATATCGATACAAAGATTTTTCAAGGACGAATCATTTATTCGGAATATTTTGTTGTTTCGTTTCTAAATATCAATCGAAAGAATATGTTAGAAAGATTTCAAAACTAGTTTTATTAATAAATTTACCTTAGAGAGTCTTAGTGATATTGTTTAAAATATTAAGAAAAAATATCATACTACAAAGGTCCTCATACAAAAATTCTGACTTGCGTACATATTTTCGTTCAATTATCCGTAAAGCCATGGAATTCAAATTAAATACACATAATGCAAAACAAATATTTCTAAGCTTTATGTTAATAAAAATAATATGAGATTTCTTTTCCGTGACTTTTTTGTTTCCTTTGAAAACTTCCAGCCTTGCGTATTCATATTTACTAACGACTGTTCTCGTTAAGGGTGGATGTGTTTCTTTTTTATTATTCTCTTTATGTATGGACGTTTTTAATGCACAGAATATTATAAGTGTAACATATTATACATAAAATAATGTTACGGATGATTTTTAGCAATATTTTGTACTTTTTAACGAAAATAATATACTTTTAAATTCATAATGTCTCCGCTATTAACTCGAAAGTCACATAGATGCGTTCTCGTAAGGATAAAAGTTTGTATAAATTAAATCATAGTGTCTGTCTCTGTTAAACAATAAATCGGTTAAACAATATTTTGAAACTTGAATAAAATAAGTTCATTGGTTTGTATTTTTAATCACTTTCAATAATTAATCTCTCCCTGTCTATTTAATTGATAATAATTTCTTTGAAGTACGTTATAATAACAATTGAAACTTCAGCAGATACAAAAACTAATTTCATATTTGTAAGATGTAATAAACAGTGCAAATAACGAGGCTTCTCTAAGCCACAGTTTATTTCAGTTCACTTAACAAGCAAAGACACTCAAAAATAATACTAAATAAATAATGATACATCTCAGTGTATTGTCTCCGTGTGTGCTAAAATAAAACCTTATGGAAAATTAGATAAAATATTATGGAAAAATGCATATTTTTATCTAAAACGATATTTCAAAACGAAATAGATCTAGGGACAAAACAAAAATACGACATAATACAGAATTAAAACCAACTAACTACTAGTAACCAAGTTGAAATAAAGTCCAGTCCAGTTTGTGCGTTAACTACGCCTTAGTGCCAATTAATACACAATACACAGCAAAGCTAGATTCATCAAAATTTTTAAAAAATTTAAGTCATTTATGAACGTGTCTGGCTACCCTAATTGAATCAATGAACTTTTGATTTATTGGATAATAAGTTTTTGAAAAAAATATGAATTTATCACAGCCGGCATCAGCATTACCCAAATCGTATCACAGAGATAACGAAATTTACGTTTCTTCAATTAGTTACTAGTTTAATTTCGTTAATTTTACAATATTAAGAGGGAATATAATCTAACACTAAATTAATTCACTGCTAGATTATATGTTTTTTTTTCAATACTTTATAAAAACTACAAAGATCCATTAATTTCTATTATGCGTTATCGTAGGTTTCTTTATGTGGGGTAGGTAGAAAATATTTTGAACAATCAATCATTTTACATGAAAATTAGGGATATTTTTATTCAAGATAAACATAAACTTTCCAATGAAATTGTCTTCCAAAACATGACTTATAACTATTGTAAAAGGTACATTATCGATTTCCAAATATTAGTATCTGAAGTTAGATACATACGCCAGCGATCTTCGCTTAATTCCTAATGCGCGGCACGATCACCTGCGAATAAAACGCGTCTGCGCGAGCGCTGGGCATCGCAGATCCCACCAGGCTCACGAAGTCGTAAAATTTAAGTAATATTCTTTGTGTAAATTTGACTTTCTTTGTTTTTTGTGATAATTATTGGTTTCATTGATTTGCCTTCGTATAGTATATTACCTCATTCTTGCACCCGTATATCACCAGTACATTATTGTTTCAATAGCTACATGGTTAGTATTTTTACATAATAACAATGAGTTGGTCATGCGAAATCATGAAATTGGACAATCAATGCTTGAAAATTACGAGTAAGGTGAAGCTTTCAATGCAAGCAGAAGCGAAGAGGAAGATCATGTGTCTAGAAGGTGATTAGATTGTGAGGTAGATACGAACGATACAGAAAGCATGTAAGGGCGAGAGGAAAAAGTACAAGTAGCAATGTTTTTACAACCTGGTAACCTTAAGAAGTAAAGTTGCAAAATAGCTTGTACTTTCTTTGTTAAGAGAACAGTTATCTTCGAGAAAATATAATGAAACTACCTACACTCTGACGCAAAAGGATCAATATTTGGGCTGCGATGATAGTGAATCAGTTCGAAAAATTCCTTATAGTCGTAGAAGGAGTACTTTTTGTATTCGTAACAAAGATCGTAAGACTACACATGTTTGAAAATAATGTTCTAGGCCCCTTTGCATGGAACTTGCAAAATTGGTTTACGGGGACTTCTTTAATTCACAATATCAAATAATAACCGAGGACGACTAATTTTAATGACTGAATAGATAAAACTATATTCCTAGTATACTTTTTTATAATGTGAATCCAAAATAGTTAGGTTATAGTTAGTTTAAGTTATGTTTTTCAGAGAAAAGAAATGTTTATTTTTGTTTAAGTTTTTTTTTATCGTCAAATGTTTGAATATTTTTCGCAAAATACGTCTTTGTTTTTATTTGAATCGTATATTTATAGCTTTGTTATATAATATGATATATATTATGCCCAGATTTTTAAATTATGTAATTAAATGTAGATTATTACTTTCCGATCTCCTATATCCCACCAGACCACAACATCAGAACAACAGAAGTAATGGTCCTCCACATTGGCGACCACCGACTTCGACGTCATTAACTAGGACTGCAATTTTAATTCAACGTATTATTTTACACATACATATTTGTAATTTCGTTATAGTTGAATATTGGTTCTATTTCATATGTTATTACGCATGCTAACATTGTGATAGTTTGGAAAAGAAATATTGCAAATGCTCTACAAAAAAATTTACGTAATTTTTTTACGATGGCAATTTGAATATTAACTAAGAAAGCGATACAAGTATAAGTGGTTCGTTGTTTTATTTTATTTATATGATGAAAAGTAAAAATATATATATCAACAGTTGTGTTCACATACTTTTTATTTAGTAATATCTTTGACATCTTATATTTTTAAATCTGTTTATTTTAAATACTGACATTTATTTTAAATATATCCATCGACCAATTGAAATGTTTAATGCATAACAGGTGAGATAACTAATAATACGCAAAATATTGTAATACAAACATCGAGGTGTAATTTTCTCAGTATCTGTTTAATATCACACTGTACGTAAAGTACTAGAAATGAAATATTGAATAAAAACTCTTAATGGAAATTCACATTCCATTTTAGAGTGTAATATTTTTTAAACTACATTTGTGTACAAGTATTTGCTAAAGCGTTCATCCGTGAGCAAAAGCTTTTCTGCTAATGGTTTGAAAGCTTTATGAAGCGTGAAAAGTTTTTAAAACATTTTTGTATTCCATCCTCATAACGATTGTTTGTTTCGGCAATCAGTTTTATTTTTGCAATATTTGAAAATGAATATTACTTTAAAAAATTTAAGACTAATTACATTTTTAAAAGTTACGTTGTTTTCGTAATTTGTTAATTTGTGTGTCTAATGTATTAAAAATTAATGAAATCATAAGAAATTAGTAATAATTACGATCAGCAGTTATTTAAATAACCAATTAGTTTAATAAATCCGTTTTTAAATTCATTATTTTCTAAATGTGAAGTGCTTTCCTGAATTAAAAAAATGTTTAAGTTCTATTCCAAACTTAAACATATTTTAAACTCAGTATTATACTAACTGAATTAAATATTTATTTAGTAAGTATTATACTGAAGTTAATCCCGCAGATTGGAGTTTCAAATAAATACGGCCATGCAGAACAATTTTGAATAATTTAACTAACGAAGATAAGTCTGCTAGAGGTCTATAATTTTTTAAATTGAACTTAAAACCAAATTTAAAAAGAGGGGTCACCCGGAGACCCTTCCAAAAAGATGGATGAATCTCAAAACTTAGAGAAATATTTGTTAGCAATGTGATTGATTTGACGTACCTAACGAAACAGAACTTGATTACATACGGAAGTAAGTTATTAGGATCGTGGACGTATTTTCACTGGAACTTTTCTAACGCAATTCCGCCTTCAGTATAATCCACCCTATCAATATTCAAAAAAGATTAGACGTCGTTAACAGCGACCAGTGCAAATTAGAGCGTCTGTTAATTATTCTCAGTCGCCCCACTCGTGTACGAGGTTCCGTTGTATGTCAGAATAGCGAGAAACTGCCTGTCAGAGCGCTTACATCTCAGGTACTTTAAAAATGCTTTCGAGTCACACTTGATGTTAGTTTTAACATTCCACGCTATTCAAGATTATCATGTACTACCTTACTTGTAATGCAAATATTTACTTTATTATCCACATTCCACTTTCATCTAAAAATTCATAATTTAGTAAAACTTGAAGTAATTAGGTTTAACAGAGGGTTAACGTTTTTTACAGTAGTATGAAGTAATAATAATAGAATATTTTCCTGCATACTTAATCTTCTTATATTATAAACAAGCAACTTGGCCCAGCGTTGTAAGAGTAGGTAATGAGAAGGAAAATTTGCAGAAATATGATTTTTTCCGATTTAATCCGTATTCATCGCCATAGATCTGTCAATTTCCACAGAACCTACACTAATTGTCGCGTTCAGATAGAGAGACATACATGCTGAGATTTTGGTTTGTATATTGTAGTGACAGGAACTGAAAACTAGCTGTTTAAATTAATATACGCAACACCATCTCTTTTCACAATTTTAAAAACAAACTGCAATATTATTTTGTTCTATTACTTTTGTTATGATCCCCAAAATATTTTTTTTATAACCACGTTCAACATAAAGACAGATTTATTTTATAGTTTTATTCTACGTGTAGATAATAAAGTAGGTAACAACCAAATTCACACTATTCAGTGGAAACTTGATTTGTTTTGTTTTTAATTTGTTGCCTATTTCGTATTACAAAATTTTATTTAAAAAAATAATTACACAAAAAAAGTAATTTAGATGGCACTATATTATTTCACACATTACTTCTCAATATTATAATATCCTCAACAATGTAAGCCGTATAGGTAAACAAAAACTTTTCTGTACTCATTAATATAAGGATGAACTGAATCTGTTATAGTAAAGAAATTACCAATAATCAAACCAAAGTATTTCTGAGGAAATAACGTTGTATCTAAGCCTGTGAATGGTTTAGTAGGTAATATATATCAAGTAATATATCTATACGTTAAAAATAATATTAACCTTTGAAAATAATTTAATAAAAATACTACGTAGACTTAAGTAGTTTTACGTGCTTAACTCTACGCGGAATCCTCACAGAGTGAGTTTTACATGTATTTGATAAATTCATTAAACATAATTGACATCGCAACTTATTGCATTGATTTCCGGAACTGTTCCTTTGCATATGTATGAGTAGTTCCAATTTTAATTATAGTGCTGCAATCGGTCCGTCTTTGAAAGCAAAATTTTAAGTTGTTTCATTTCTTAAAATTTAGACACATGCCGCCTTTGTGTAGTCATATATTCTACGCATATTATCCCAGATCTACCTACATATTTAATATAATATCCTTAGAGACCTCAACATTGGAGTCAACCAGTGAAATAAATCGTTCATAACTCGCGAAATGATTATTAAATTATTACTCCCATGATAAATAGGCATTTAATTTATCACGCAATGAATTTAGTAATACTTTCGTACTTAAAATTGTAAACGGCAAATAGAAATTTTCTACCCAACAATAGGAAAATATAAAAAAGTACTAGTGTTCACATTCACTAGTATTGTGCAATGGTATCATTGTATTGCTCGAGTGCACTCTTTGGCATTGCTCCGATTATTATAATCCGGAACATAGGTAAAAAAATATAAACCAAACTATATGTATTCATTTGGGTTGTATTTTATTCCAACAAGCAATAGTGGTATTTTTATGAGCAAACTGTTTAGTCATGAAGTATATGTCTTACTCACAATAGACTTGACTGAATGTTTATGATGATTTTCAGATCAGTATATGCCACAGTGTGTGGTAGCAAAAATAAGAAGAAACATACAACAATTTTATTCTATTTCAGATGTTGTGAAATATAGTAAACTTTTGGTTAGATGAAAATAAACGATACCAAAAAAAATTGGGGCAACCAACTTTCATAGATTGGTTGAAGCTAAAATATTTATAGGATTTTAGGCAATTATTGTCAACTACACTAAGGTTAATGTATAAAAGAAATGTTTTTTTATTGAAAAGTTGTACTTATGACAATTAGTTATTTAGGTTGTTATATGTTACGCACTCTTCGATGATTAAAATTGGAATTTAATTAGTTTTAATTGAACGCTAAATTGTATTAAAATTAATAATTCGTCATATATGCTAAAATATTGATTTTATATAGTAGTTACAAGTCAAAGATACATTTTCATTAGAACTTGTCACTTCACTGTAATTAGTTTCACTAACACATGCTATTTACCTATTAGGTTTATTCTCTTATAATTATATACATTTACAATTTGGAGAAATATTTTAATAAAAACAAATAGTAACTGAAAGTGAAGGGTGAGACATACTAAAGTTGTTTATTATACTTTACTATACAAAATCGAAGCAACATCATAGCCTTAAGAAGTTTTTAATGTCAGTTAAACCTACAAATTAACAAAATGTCACTCAGGAATTAGTAATTTTTCTTGCTAACTTCCGCACAGGTATTGTTAAACATTTATTGTTAAATTTTGCTTCTAGAACGTCAAAAATATCTAATGAATAATGTCGAATTATTTTAGGATACACAATAATATACAAGAATCCTGAAAATTATTATAAACCAGTAAAATGGTTTAAAATCATTCCTAGAAACAAATAATTTTATAATTAATTTCGGAATGAGGGACGTTGAAGTTAATAACCAGTACAAATAAATTATGTTAATGTTCAATCAGAAAAGGATCAGCATAAAATTCGTGAGTGTAGAAAATTGGAGAAATGCAATTTATTATTGAAACGATGTTGAAAAAAACTTCAACTAATTGATCAAATTTTAATAACAAAATACAAAAAATAACCATATATTCTCATATAAATGCATTTGCAAAGCATATATAGCAAGTTACGTCTGACAAAAAATTTAACGACCTAATAAAAAAATATTGTTTCAAAATAGCTGAAATGAAATTGTGATTGGCGCAAAAAATCGTAAATTCTTAATTTCAGAAATATTCACTTTTCTAAACTGTCGAAAAAAGAACCTAAAATATTAATCAAAGGCTCCTGCCGACTTTTACAGACCGTTTCTATTAGGCTTAGTATGAGGAAAATAAAATGATTTTCATAGTTCAGTATGGAGGAGAGCTTATTCATTTTAATAATGCAAGTAAGATCGAGATACAAAAATAAAAAAGAGACATATGTTAAATACTGTACGGAATATTAGGACAGGAAGTTATATAAGTAACAACAGTGGAATTTCGATCAAAGAAAGAACCTATTGAAAAACCTAAATTCTTGCGGTAGTCGGGGAGCGAAATCAAATTTTGGAAATTCTTCTCATCCCAATCCTGCAAGTCCCTAAGTTCAATATAAATAATACTTTGCTGAATTTTGCACCATTCATAAAATCTGAATGATTTTTGCACAAAAGCCATTAAATAATATGACATAGAAGTTTGTTTACGAAAATATAGTTCATAGTAATTTTAGCACAGATTCAGTTCAGCAGTAGTATGACAAATTTCTTTCAGAGATAATTGCGTGTAATCCAAAAGGTGCTCCAAGTGTAAAGAAGTGGACATGCAATTTTCGAGGCTCAAATATCCACTGATATTCAAATAACAAATGCTTTGAATGAGGAGCAAATTCAAAAATGTATAGAGAAACGCGGCATGAATAACTGATGTGGTACGGAAACAATTTTGAGTACTATTGGTTTAAAGATTAAGAGAAAGTTTAAAGATTTATCGTACTAGACAAAAAGAGTTATTTTCATTTTTAGTAATATAATATATTGTAAAAAAATTAACCTTTATAAAACGTAATGAAAGTTATATTGCCGAATACTCAATAGTTCGGGGAATAAAAATTCTGCTCCCAGCAGACGAAACATTTTATGTTAAATGTTATCAAAAAAACAAAGCGTAAAATCAGTTCAATCCCATGTATAAATTTGACTCTCCATTTTATCTCCTATCGTGTGATTAAGTTGTTGTGCTCACAACATTTGTTTTAGAAACACCTTCTTTTTTCAAAAGTGTTAAAATCCAGTTTGAATTTAACTTTTGATACTGTGAAATACAATGCTAGAATATAAAAGAAAAACTTTGCCGTTCTATGTCAAGTAAGTTTATTAATAGTTAGAAATAGTTTTAAAAAGCTTATTGATAGTTGGATATTGTTTTTTTTTTCTGTCGGGTTTTTTATTAATTTTTCATAGGCATAAAAAACTCTTCATTATTGCTAAAGGCAAGAATAATATAGC
This sequence comes from Druceiella hillmani, assembly GCA_039881145.1. Classification (NCBI taxonomy): domain Eukaryota; kingdom Metazoa; phylum Arthropoda; class Insecta; order Lepidoptera; family Hepialidae; genus Druceiella; species Druceiella hillmani. The sequence goes on from JAYKKI010000054.1 coordinate 2,975,045, forward strand.
AGAAGGTATTTTGATTTTATTAGACGTTTGACTGCTGGAGAAGGGAAACAGAAACAAATAATATTTCATTTTGTATAAGAACACCGAAATATACACCCGATTTCAAAAAAGACTTTAAAATGACTATTTTGTCATTTAATACATTTTTAAGCAAAAACAAATAAAAATGCTTAATATTTTAGCCCACTTTCATACCAAAATAAACTTATTATTGATATGTTTTTTAAACAAATTCTGTCTCTTCATATTTTTATGTTATGTGAATTATTACGATTTTTCCCAGTTATATTGCTTAGTGTAGATATCATAATCATAAAGAAATATAAAATGAGGATCATGAACTTCATATAAATAAAATAAATAATATTTTATAGATTATTTCTTTAAGTCAGAACATGTATGGTGGAAATTTTAAAGCTTATATTTTTTTAACATTTTCAAACATAAATTTATTTGATGGAAGAAATATATTATATATTTTTTTCTGCCGTCACACAAATTTATATTCGTGAATGGCAAAGAACTTAAGCTTTAAAGTTTCTATGATAAATACCAGCAACATTACGAATCCTTGGATATGAAACTCTTAAGAGAATACAATACACTAATTTATAAAAAACGATACGATCTGTTTGGAAACAAAAATATTGAAAGGAAAAACATTAATTTAAATATGAGTTGTTTTATGAAGAATATTTGAATAGCCCTAGCAATATTTTGTTTTAGAAAAAACTGAATTTACTTTTTAGTTTTATTCATAATACTGAAATTAACTCCAAGCTATAAAATAAAGAATATTAACGTAAAAACTAATTGTTTTGTGAAGAAAAATTAAATATGCTGAGTAAGATTATTTCTCAGTAAAAACTCGATTCGCTACCCTTATCAGTAATCCCGACGTATTGAAACGTATTACATGGCATTCTTGGAATGCCATGTAATACGTTTCAGAGAAGTAATTAGTCACTCATAATCGCAAAATAATATTCGATGCGTGATATAATGGTCTAGCCAAGACGATGCATCGGATATTGTTAAATTAAATAAGGAATCATTCAGAAGCTTCAAAACATTGAGTCGCTATCGCGCTCCATTTAATTGTTATTCTATATTCCAAGCATTGAAACAAGTTTAATTACGGTAAATCTGTTTACGCATCTGTTTCTTAGAACACTGTCAAATTATACATGTATTGTTTCTCGTGGAATCCAATACATAATATTTAATTAAACCTATCTAATTACGTACTAAATACATTATTTTGACTCTCAAAGATTTTAAAAGTCTAAAACTAAGTATAAATAAGCGGTTTCTACATGTGTGAATTTTAAGTTTTACTTAAAACATCAAAATGACGACTCTGGATATGAATCAAGAAATTAATTCGTCTGCTATACTGGGCTTTATCACCTAGTGATCTGCCCAATCTATTTTCGTTCATTAACAATTATGATGTATTATCTTTAAAGTATGCGAAAGTATGCGTCTAACAAATATTCCTAAATTATAGCTTTTATGCAGTAATGGAAGCACGATACGACACATTGTTGCAATGTTTTTGTAACGATATTATAAACCGCTAAGTTTAAAAACCAATATGGGTAGAATTTCCAGAGAAAGAGAAAAAGCGCTTTTAAATTTATTTTTCCTACTTCATTTCAATTCAATTACTCTTCTTAATACAATATTAGATATCAATAAACTCATGAGTTTCTTTAATTAATCTATTAGCGACGCGCTTTTGCCGGGAAGTTGCTTATGCAGAAGACCATTTTATAATTAAGCTAGCATTCAAATATAATAAAATCACGGATTTATGCTGATTGTTTTATTAATTTATTTATATATCTAACTTCATTAAATTTTAAAATGTTTCATCGAAGAAAACTTTTTAAAAAACTTTCTTAATTTAAAACTGATTTGCTTTTTTTTCAATACAAAAGTAGCGAATTTTATTTTAATAAATATTTCGTCGCATACCTGTTAATTATATAGGTTTCACCTCACACCAAATTTGACGATGTTTTTTTTAAAAATCCTTGTGTCATAATCGTGTGAGTAGGAACGTATTAATGAAAAAAACTTTATAAAATAAATCGACTATAATATTAAATTAAAATTTAAACTATACTTTGATCAGTATTTAATTGAAGCTAAGGTCAAATGTTTAATTTTTTTCTTATGGCGATTTTTTTTTCAATTTAAACTATTGCAGTACTTTCTCAATGAACTAACTTATAAATTAGTTCATTTAAAAAGGAACCACGTAAATAAGCGCACAAAGAAGAACATTTGTTCTAAATTGTTGACCTGACCAAGTGACTATATAAATTATAAAAATTTGTAAAAAAAGTTGAAACCTACCCAAATAAACTCATCTAATGATAATGGTTACCGTTATTTCAATGTTCTTAAATGATATATGAACAATAAAACTTTGATTGTTCACAGCAAATAATATGTTAAAAATAATTTAATAAATGGAACAATGCTAAGAAAATATAAATGTATATAAATCAATATTAATTAATACGCACTGACGATATTAATCGAAAGCTTTGTCAAAATATCTAGAGATACATTTTCAGGAATAGGAAATTAATGAGTACATCCACTGCAGTTTCTTTTTCCCTTAAGGAAATCCTTAGGTCAACATATTTATTATTTGAAATAAACGAATTCACTAAAGAGAAAAGAAAGAAATAGGGTGGGATAAGTAAATACAGAAAAAAGAAATGAGGGAGTAATTTTTCATATCTAAATACAAATTAATATCAAATGGAATTGTATTAATTACTATGTAAAATATTGAATACTATGATAAAATAAATAATACTTATATATCGCTTTGGAAATTTAGTTGTCCTCGACAAGTATTTATATATTTAATCCTAGTCATATCTTATAAAATATTTGAATGAAAGTTTAACAAAAACAATATCATAAAAATGAAGTTGTTTCAACGTCTTAGTATAGTGCATCAGAAACGTCTAATATTAGGATAAGTGCAAGAAACCGTTTAATATTAGGCCGATAAAATGTTTATCGACCGTGTTGGCAAAAAAAATTTATGATACCTTTGACATGAACTTTGTAAAGCTCCTTACAAATGTAATAAAAGCGATGTCTCCCGTTGCTAGGATTAAGTAGAAATTGATTCGAATCATAATGAGATAAGTTATTTTTAGCCTTTTCAATAGAAAATATTCATGCAGAAAATTTATCTTAGAAAAAGAGATAATACTGCTAAAGAAAAAAAATTATTTTATATAATGTACGTAGCTGTTACAATTGTATGTGAAATATTTCTTCACTATAATTTTTAAAGAACCAATAAGACCGTGTTCATAGGAACGAACCCGTAAAAAATATCTAAAGATGTTAATTCATTAATAATTTAATTGAAATATTTAAATTAAGAATATGATTTACCTTTTAGATTGCCAGTAGTTGATTTCTATGTAAAACTGTATGTTAAATCACGTCCTTATAATGACTTAACCAGTCGGTTTGACCAAAATAACTTAGCCATATAACTTAACCAGAAAATAATTAATAAATAATTATTTTTAAACCTTTAATCAGGTATACTTTATAGCCGATATAAAAAGTGATACAGAATAACATATACTATAATAGCAGTAATATTTAATATAAAACAGATATAATTATTAGTTTATTTATTTCTTGGTCATGATCTTCAAGTGACCTTATTTCAAGCATTTTTCCCACATTTATAGCTAAGCCTATTCTTTGTAGCGCTTTCTAAATATTTACAATATGTAATTGTTTCCTTCCAACGATTAGGATATAGATAACTGACCTTCCTGTCACATATGAAAAAAGATTTAACCCAGCAATTGGCAGGCTACAATTGCACAGTTATTTTTGTAAATATTTATTAATGTAACAATATAAGCTTCTTCGTGATCAAAATGCTTCTACTTCTAAGGACTTCTAGTAATTGTATCGAAGAGGGTGCAGAGTAAATTTCAAAACAATCGACCGAGGTTGAGAGCCCTGTATATTTATAAGTTCTAGGCTACAACAAGCTTCGGTATCGGTGATCGTGATGAAAGTGTAAGCTAGTTTGGGAAACGAATATTTTAAGGGCTTTAATAAATCAACGTCCACGAGATGTTTTGAACATCATGAATGACCAAGGTATTATGATTACAATTGGCTTCCAATTCTGCAATTAGTTATTCCAGGCTTACGGTTCTAAATTAAAGTGATTGTTGTATTAGCCATTTTTATCCAAAAGGATAAAAATTCATTGAATACTAACTCCAAAAAAGGGTATTATGGTTAAAATAGATATAAGCTCGCCTAAGTTGTTCAACCGCGCTCATCTTCTCAATTGTTTTCGTAAATTATCTAGTTCTAAATAACTTCTGTAAATAACTTAACTGTAAATTACTGTTATCGGTATGAAAATTAAAATTTATATAGCGTAAAATGTATTTAATTTGAAACAATTTTTGTATTACGTAAACAGAAAAAAAATGTCTTAAGTTATTATTTTATTATTAAGATGAATATAAAAGAATTTCCAATAAAATGTAAAATTTTTAATAAGCCAACAATTTGTGAATCGTGTCAAACTGACAACATATTATTGTATTTGTAGTTTAACATGCAATAACTAAAATCCAGCCTCAAACAAATCGTGAAATATGTTTTTTTCTTAATGGGCGTATTTGATCACATCGGAGTCTTGTATGCCTTATTCTATTATAATAATAATACGTTAATTTTGAAATCAGCAAATAATTTTACGAGTATCGGAAAAATAATTTTCAATGAAAATAATGTTTTAAAACATGGCTGAATTTCATTTTTCTTCATAAATTGTTTGATTGAAAATTAGTATTTAGGTTTAACATAGCTTGCTTTTTAAACCTTGTATCTTTTATAATCGCTTTCATAGTCGCATGCCCTTTTTGAAACACATGTAAGAATTTGAAAGTAACAAATATATACATTATCACATATTATTGTTTTAAATAATAATTTACCATGTAAAAATTATAAAATTGTGCATGTTAAGTTACAAATTATTAAATTATGTAAGATATATTATTTACTACGAAAAATTAATAATTTAATCTACTTTAAAAGTTCAGAATAATACGATGTAATATGAGACATGCAGTTCTGTGCACTGGAAATTTCACGTCACATTTCTTGTGAAAAACTAACTTCGTAGTTAATTTTATTTAAAATATCTTTAAATTCTAAATATTTAAATTATAAAATGACTCATAAACATTTACAATAATAAATTTACTTATTTGCAGCCCTATAATAGATTTCATTTATTCTCAAAGACAAGTCAGGGCAGGTGTCGTCATCTGATTGAAATAGATGAATTTTACTCCAATGTTTAAAACGTACATAACATCTTATCAGTTTAATAAAGGCTTTCTCCTTATTTTCCCTACATTATATGTTTGCCGCTGAATAAACACAATAGAAATCGTTAATTTTTATTACTTTATAAATGCATATTTGAACCTAACTGGTTCTTTTTTGTGTTACGACTCTTGTTCGAGACGAAGTTCTCGAGGATATGAGAGTCGCTTAAATGTCTTGAATGAGAGTCGTTTAATTGTCTTGGTTTATTAAATATTATGAAAGCTAGATCCGTTATCGCTTAGATTACGTAAGTATGGTAGAGTCGGAAATTTAATAACTTTATTGCACATAAACTAAAAACCTTTCTTCTAACTTCGTACATGAGAAAGTATTATCACTTTGCTTTCCTTTTGTACTTATTTTCTCAGGAAAATATAAAACTTTCGACTTCTGCAACTCAGACGATATCTTTTACTTGTCAAATCAATTTTTAATTATTGAATGAATATATTTTAAGTTGTATACAATCAAAGAGTGTTACGTTCATTATTTCTGCTTTTACATAGATAAAATTATTTGCAATATCAGCATCTAGAACCACATTACCTGCATCGAAATTTTCTACTTTTCCTCGGTATTCAACTGCTTAATCTGTTGCAATAGGATCTATTTTGTATCTAATGAAGAAAAATGTTTTGTTTTAATTTTTGGTTATTATTTATGTTACAATATTTATAAAATGTTGTCTTTAAAAATGGTATCGTTAATGAGACACGTAACTAAAAAGTGTTTTAGTTTTTTAACTACGAATAAATAAATGAATATCGATTTATATTTCAATAATTTCTAATGGATTTATATTATGTTGGCAACTTATAAAGCTACCAAATATTGTTACGGAATGCATTCCAGATACCGTTGGAAAAAGTATTTCAGCGATTTACAAAAACTTTTTAACATAATTTGTTCTGTGTATAAAGAGGGTTACATCAGAGATTGTGTAGAATTAGGAAATGAGTTGAAGAAAGATCAAACAAAATAACGAAGAAGCTAAAAAATATTCTTGGTTCATGTATTTTCTCAGAGTGAAAATTAAACAAAGGGACACGCATTGTATACACAACGACGAGTGAAGATATAGTCTACTATTCTATCGCCAAGCATTGGAGAAAGTTATTTGAAGACCTCTGAAAATCCTTGGAAAGAGCGGAATTCTAATTTAATTAAGAAAATGAAATCATCCTTATTGGAACTGTTATCAGGTTTAATTCGCGTCACCAGAAAAACACAATGAAAGAAAAATAATATCATGCCTTTGAGAAGTGGAAATATTCATAAAAACATCAGTGTTGATTTATTGTCAACTTAATATTTACACTGGTGTAAAATATTAACATTTTTCCAATGAACTTTCGGAAGGATTTATAAGTTTCATATTTAATGTATCAAATAAAACCTAGGTATTAGTTCACGCCACTTATAGTGATACATCATTGCAATTTATCTCTTCGTTTATACTTTATCATAAATGTCGAAATGTACTTACACAAGATAATATTAAGGTTATGGAACATTCGAAGTCAGATAGCAAATTCTTAGTTATAATTATTAATAATAAAAATATGAATAAAATACTCTATGCTATTTAAATATATGTGTTTAAAGAAATACCAAATGTTTAGAGAATACCTTTCTTTAAAGATAATTTTGACTGACCGGGGAAAAGAGGAGGCTCTCAATTCGTCTTTTTAATATTTATGTGTTTTTCTAGCATTTCTCCTCATATTTCTAGCATTTCTGAGCCAACTTAGTTGACTTTTTTATTCGGAAAGGAATATTCTCTGTATGTTGAAAAATTATTTAAAAAATTACCGACTAACATTTTTGAAAATCTTAACACCTAAATATTTTTTTTTAGTTTTGGCTTTTTTATTTAAAATTATTTCGCCAAGATTCACTAAATTATTAGAAAAAAAACATAAGTGTAATCGTTACTTTAGTTGCATATTAAATGCGTATACATATATGATGCATACCTATTGATAACAATACATTGTAGATATCTTCAGGCGATTTCAGAGGTCCGTAAATTGAATATAAATCACACACTGAATTCGTCATGGCGTCATTCATGGCATGTGGAAATCACATTAAAAGAGATTGTTTTGCATATAGGAAACTACCACGATAACCTATGCTAACAAGATAACACATAATTACAAGTTACTCCCTGGATCGCACGGTATAGCTCCGGCTAATAATAGATCACACGAACAGCATAAACCAATTTGAAAAATCTGCATAATGTACACAATACGTAACTTCTCTTCACTGTTATGCATTTTAATAAATGACGTCATAAGACATGATGTACATATCGTATATCACTCCTTAATACGTAACTCGGATGTTAAGAATATTAATAATAATATAAAAGCGTTTGTGCAAACATTAAAAACACACTTTCCATGTTAGTTGATGTAAAAAATAATGGACCGACACTATTCATATCGTGCGTTTGTGGATTTATATCTTACTCGGGTCCTATATGTATATATATATATATATATATATATATATATATATATATATATATATATCTAACTTGGGTCCTCGCTGGGTTTCGCGCCATTAAAAACCCTATTCCTTGTAACCAAATTGATAAACTACGACGATGAAGTTTTACCATTATATCTGAAACTGGTACATTTTTGGGCTGAGACCTCAAAAATGTTCCGTTCAACTGCTGATTTTCACCGGATTGTAATGGTAAGAAGATCAAATAATACATCTAATTGCTAAATCAAGTTTCTCATTTGTCTGAGTTAACAACTGTGAAGTAAAGTTAGGAGTTATACTTTACACTATCGTATTGAGTTACGGATATAATTTTCACTCCATATGCTTTTCAATCAAAGTAAGAAAGATGCATTATAATTATTTCTTTTTAAGTCTCTTTACTTCAGGTTTAAACCAATATTGTATTATGAATTTATTAAGAATATTGTTTTAATCATTTTAACTTGATATTCATAAAATATTTTATCAGTATGGTTTATCTGTAGTATTCGACACTAATTCCAAATTTTGGATTTTAATTTATTTGTGCAGTAAAATAAATATACAAATTCGTTAAGCTTATAAGCATAATAATTAAGTAAAGGTATTATATTTTCCGTAAACCATACCACTGTTTTTTGAGGATTTTATGAAAGTTGATATAATTCTTGGCAAGGTTTAATGTACTAATGCAATTAATCTTTAAAATCTACGTATACATCATTAATAGATATATTCTTCTTCACGCTTTCTTCATTCTCTCTTTTCCCTTCCTAGAAGTAAATGTTGGTAATCTTTTGGTTGATATTATTTTTTCATTGTAAATTAATGGTGTTTAACTTTATATAGTTATGGTTTCCATTTTATGTATATTTTCTGTTGCTAAAGTATATTAGATTCCATACTCGTGAGTTTTCAATATTTTGCTCTAAAACATAAATATACAAAGTGAGTTTGTTGACCTTACATAGTGATATATGGTATCGAACACTTTTAAGTCTCCACTAATCTCAACTGACTTGGACCTTACTTTATGCGGATTCCAATGATTTTTTTTTATTTTACATAAGGAATGAATTATAAATGAGACAATAAATCTTCGAATGAACCCCACTGAACAAAAAAAGTAAATTTGAACGTACGTTCATGAACATAAAAAAGATATAAAACTACTTTGGGAGCTACGGATTTATTTTCTTATGAATTGGATATCAGATGTTCGATCAAGCCGATAGAATAACGATCTTCTTAGGAAACTTTTGCAAATAATACCTTGGGGTACGGTTTCAATGAAATGAAATGTTAAACTCAGATCGCCAGGATAAAAAGTCATTCTACAAGAGTTCGAGTGTCTTAGATTAATTTTTAAATCACGGAGGAGTTTTTGACATCTATGATTGTACTTTTTTCGAGAAAAAAGAGAAGAACATATTGGTTAAAAAATTTTAATGAAGATTTAAATTTAACCAGTGGAAATGAATTCGACTTTAAAAATCATTTTCGCCGTTATTTTCTTTTCCATTTTAATAAATATGGAAATTAATTACAGATACATATTTTTAGTGTAACCTAATAGTTTAGAATTACTGATAGATCTCTTTAGTAGTACCATCTATAGACAACATTTCATGTATTACACGAAACCCTGAGAATATTACAAAAAAAATAAAAATGTGTAATTTAATTAAGAAATCCTAAGAATTTATAAACACCATAACGGAGTATACAATATATTGTTAATATACTTAAACATCGCACTTCAGGTCCGTAATCAAAGTTAGATTTTTGGTATTTATTTATGAAACAATAAATTCAATATATCGATTTTATTATTTTTTTAAATTTTATTTTTATTTTATTTTATTTTATTTTATTAATTACACGTACTCGAATTAATTTTTTGTAGTTCCTTTATGTTTTTAAGTCTGCTATTATTAATTCAGTTAATTGAAAGTAATAAGTGCTGTTTAGAAAAATAAACATTTATCAATATTTTATAGTAAAATAATTTCCGTCCAGACGAAATTCTTTAAAGATATGAGTATTGGTATCTGCCCTTAAATCGGACGAAATTATCAAGCAATATGCGCATTATTAACGTACGAACCTAAGTATTGCAGTTAAAACGTGTCATACCTTTAACATATACTACCATAAACTACTATTTTTCAAACTGTCGACTGAATATAAATTATATTTTAAATGTATCAAATTTAAATAGACTGAAATAAGATATAGAAAAGTTCAGCAAAATTTTAGTTCAGATCATAAATAACTTGGCATAAGCGGTTCGTTGTAATGAAATAAATATAAGGATTTTGCTGGAGTTTCCTCATTATTTTTCATAAAAAATTAGATAATATTCCTTTCCAACTCAGTTTTGCTATCAAATTCTGATAGCAAATATTAAATAGGGAGAGAGAACAAATTTTTTGGCAAATATAATTTGGTTTTTTGGAAACTTAATTAGTGGTAAATTTTATGCTACAACGATATCTACATATTTAGTTTACTTAAAGTACCTACCTACGCCGTAGCAGAAAATATAAATTGTATTTAGTTAGTTACCTTAATTTTAGTCGAACGTACTAAAACATAGAATCAAATGTTTTAAAATAAATATTTGTCGAAATAAAATTATCTTCTACAGGGATGCCGCAAGTTACTCTATTAAAATAGAATATATGGAGCTTTTAGGGTTCTATACCTTAAAAGGAAAAATGGAAGCCTTATACAATCACTCGCGTATTGATTGCAGTGGTTATTTTTAGAAACTGCTGAACGTAGAAACTTGAAATTTATCAAAATAATAATATCGCAATAGCTGAAACTCAGAAATATTCATTTGGATATTTTACGAAGGGTTAAATAATTACTCGAAAAAAAAATTATTCTATGTAAATTGCGAAATGTCATTTAAAAGGGCTAGTTGATGGCCTCAAACATTTTTTTTCATAACCGTTATATTTTTTTCCTAAATAATTTGTTCATAAATAAGCATATATTGCAAAATATGCAACAAATTTGTCCCACCTTATTTTTGAAATTACTGAATATAAAGTTATTAAAATAATACGGGTTATTAAAAGCCCACGCAAGGGTTGTAGATAATGTAGGTGTGTGATAATTTTTCAATTTACCTCAAGTTTTTATGCCTACGAAAAATATAGTAAACAATATATTACCATTTTTCTATTTTCAAAACCGATTTTATCGTAAGAATTTTGAAGTGATTATATTAATATATCTTATTAACTCACAAATTTTGCAAGTATTGTATATCACTAACTTTTTTAAGATATCTACATGAAAATTAAAAAAAAAGGTAAATAAAGGTTTTTTCTAATGATTTTTTTCTTATTTTAAAGATCACGGATATTTTTTTCACAACTTTCAATTTAAAAGGACATTATAAAAAATATAGCTTCATGGTGTACCTACTGGGCCCAAGGGTATGAAAATACAGAGTGGGTGAAATCTCACTAGAAAGTTACAGGAAAATTACAGCAATTATCCTAGATGTTGAAATTTTATGAATATGCACCATGGTTTTACGCCTGTGACATATATTGTAAGTAATACGTTGTGAAAAATTAATATTTATAAATAGTTTAATAAAAATACCATGTGCACTTAAGTGTTTATAAGTGCTAAAAGTTTTTCCTTTTTATAATAAGATAGAAAAAACTATTTTAAGAAAATATGTAATGGTCGAAAAGTCCTTTTAAATTATATGAACGATATGTAGTGATTTAATGACGTGAGGTTCTTTTAAATATAGGTACATTTGTTTCTTGATGTAAGATGAATTTTAAATTTTCTTTTGAATTTGAACTGCCGATATCGTGAAACTATTAAACTAATTTTGTCCATCTACAAATTTGATCTAAATGTTAACCTAATCTATTATACATCAAGTTTCATATAGGTGGATTGAATAAAAATTGTGGCTTTCAGAGCGTCTACCATTTTCGTTATATGCCGTATATATGAAATATGGATTTTGTATCTAAGGACCACGATCAATAAAGAAATGGTGGAAAAAGTTTGAAATTTAAAGTCAACATTTCCGTAATAGGTGTGTTTCTAATAAATTCTACTAAAATGATATTATAATAAACAAATGATAGCGGATATTAAAATATTTATATACAACTTTTTCCTCTTTGAAAAAATGTTTTAGGGATACTAAATTTTAAAGATATTGTTATTTAGACAATAATTTTAGAAACACTTAAACTTCTTAGACCTAAGGGATGGATATTGATTATTTACGACTGTAATATGCGAATCCCGCTGTGGTCAAATTTATACGTACAAAATTTGGCTGAAATAATTAAATATCGCTTGATCTATCGTAATACTCCAGCTTTTTAAGTGTGTACGTGCAGAAATAACCGGAAATACTATCTTATTTCTTAGAATTAAATCTCAAAATTATGCCCTTAAAGTGCGTATAAAAACCAGTGATGAATAGAGAAACAAAAAGCAACAATGGTCCTTAAAAAGCCTTTCCCAATCCTTCAAATCCAAGCTTTCAAATCTGGTATCCAAGCTTTCAAAGCATGCACTCAAAATCAAAAAACAAATTTTTCGGCCTAGTTCACGTTAAATTCTTTGTTTAGAAAATGGTTATTCCAAATCCGATTAATGGTTAACATTATAGTAGTAGATAAGCTAATACCCTTCGTTTTCCATTTTGACTTGTTTGAGATTTAACAAAATATCTGTTTAAATTGACTTTGTACCATTTATGTTGTTGTTGTTGTCGTGTCCACATGAGATGAAGAATATCTCATATGGTAAAATGGTTGTCAGAGCCTCGGAAGGTTGGACTTTTCCAGTCCCGCTTGGACGAGAGACCAGAAATCGAACCCGGGTCCTCGCGATGCGCGGTCATATGCTCAACCCAACACACCACGGTCACCATGGTATACAGTAGCTTTTATGAAATATGAATATAAGGAATCAGAAAAGTAGGTATTTTTTGTTAACTTGTCGACGCGGTCAATACTTTTAACGACGATGAGTCATACAACATCTAAAGCCTCGTGAAAATCTATTTAGCAGTTTGGCCTTACAAAAAATGAACAGTACTTTGAAAAATCATTGATTTTTTCTTGGATACTTATCTATAATACGAAAAATATTTTTTTTGAAACTACAAGATAGATGGACGTTTTATTTTAATTTTTTTTGTATTTATATAAATATAGGAAAGTATTTAAATCGCGATGCATATGCTTCGTGAGAACACGTGCCAGTAACGAAATAACTATATATGTGTATATGTAGTTATTTCGTTACTATGTGAATCTGTCATAATACAAAGTTAATACATCATGCTATCCAGTAGTTCGGTAGGATGACAATCTTATGATTTTTACATAATTTTTTGATTTGTTTATTTTATTATATTAAATATCCCAATTACCTAAATCTCGATACATACAGTAACAATTATTAAGATATTTGAGTAGGAGAAACTGGTTTCAGAAATGAAAAAGGACATCCTACGAAATAATTTCAAAATTTTAGGAATATACACAGAAATTCAAAGAGTTCTTCTAATAAATGATATAGAATTTTTATTTATATCACTAATGAATTAAATAAATTATTAGAATATTTTAATTTAGCTGCATTAGAGCAATATATTTTATTATTAACTTTATTACTTTATCGTTTACAGGAGAAAATACAGGTAAGACCAATAAGCATTTTACATAATCAACGATAATCCACCCATATGTGTGAAATTAAAGATTTAAAATGTTCTTAATATTTACATAATATTTTGAGCGCTACAGAAAAGGTGAGCATGCACAGACATTCCATAATATATTCCATTGTTATGGAATTTCCAGATAACATTTCATTTTCAAACGAATGAGAAATTCTTTTTCCTTTGGGATTCTGATATTTTCTGAAAGTAAAAATATTTACCGGCACTGTATGCTTATGCATCCATGAGTAAAAGCTTTTTCCTCTTCGGTTCGAGAGCTTATTTGAACCTTTGCCAAGAGAGCTTTTTAAATTTACCGCACGTCTTTTGTCAACACGTTCATTCAATGGGAGGATAATTTATGTTCATAAGAGTTAATTGAATTATAATGCAAAGTGAGTCTCAGTAAACAAAAGAACAAAATCAATGCTCTTTACAAATATGGATATATAATATAAAAACATTTAGCTGCAAATAGTAATCGCTAACATTACAAGGGAAATGTGACATTAATGTTGTACTTTACCTACAATTTTTTATGATAACTTACTAATTAGGTTTTAGTAAAATTTACTTGGGCACATTAGGGTATGTGTAAAATAACTATTTACCATACATTTTGCATACTAAATTAATATGAAGAGGGATCACCATTTTCGACAGTCAAAATACCCTCGTTCAAAGTGCTTTCGATTCTTTTTTATTGTAATTATTTCGATTTTCAGCACTAATGTGTAAAATTTCTATTTCAACGATCAACATTTTCGAACAAAACTACCGTCCATGAAGGATCATTAAATAAAATCATGAACGGAAAACGATTCTTGTTGAAAGGTTACAATTAGGAATTAATATCAATTACGCAGTAACTTCGTGAGTCACAACACAACATAAAAAGGAACGCTGAATAGACAATGAGAAGTATTATTTCCTACTTATTTATTTGTTAATTTTCTTTGACGAGCTGTTGCCTAAATCTTTTGAATCCTTTTAATGAGGATTTTAAATTAATGAAAATAACGTCTAGGAGCTTGAAAGGTGTCGGTGTTCATTTCCTTTTTCTTACTAATTTTATTACTCATCATTTACTAAAAAAATATCCATGTCCACATAATTAAAGCTTTTATTACTCTTTTAAATACATATCTCTTGGAAATAACATAGAAACACATTGTGAATAAAATTCGGAAAAATAATCGGTTTAAACAATTTGGGCTAAAATGGAAAGCTAACAAAGAAATAAACAACAAGTGAATTATTAAAATATAATAGTAAAAATAAGAAAAGAGACAGAATTCAGAAGAATAAAAAGAGAAGAGCGATGGAAAGTTACAGAGGGGAGTTAAGAAAGAATTTTTTTTTCAGTAACCTTTGAATTCATGAATTAACAGGGCATTTCAAATATTAGGATCAAACTATATAATTATAAAAGAAAACGAAGATAAAGATAGTTGAAAGTGGATATATACTATTCGAGAGATATATTAATTACATGTGACATATTAATAGTAAATTGTACGTAGCAGCATAATGGATATTTTCATATATAGACATTATATTCGTCGTTCGTGGTTGTGCTTAAACGTGTTATCGTATATGTTTTAGAATATAAAGTATATTCAAAATTCATAATTTTCTCATCAGATTCTGCCTCCAAAGAGGAGCTATTCAGTTTTCGTACAGAAAATCCTTCGAGAATTAAATTTTATCTGAACCCGAAATGTTTAGGACTCAAACCTTTCCTTTATTATACATTATGGTTTTCAGTTTATTTGCTTTTAAAACTTGCCGAAGTTAAATATAAGAGCTACGCCAAGAACTTATAAATGTTTGGTGCGTACCTTTCTACTTTTAATTCTATATTTATGTTTTTGTTAGGACGATATATACCATAAAATTTTATAAAATAAATATCTTCCAAAATTTAAATATACTTTGGATAAAATGCAGACAATAATCATAGTTTTTAATTATATTTATAATCTTCGGATGGTAAAGCAATGACTACTTAAATATAACTTAGGAATGGGTAAAAAATGGGTGCATAAGTATACATATATATATATATATATATATATATATATATATATATATATATATATATATATATATATATATATATATGTATATATATAAAAATATATGTATATATATATATATATATATGTACATATATTTTTATATATATACATATATATATATATATATATATATATATATATATGTATATATATAAAAATATATGTATATATATATATATATATATATATATATTTATATATTTTTTTGAGTTGGGTAAAAAGTAATGAGCTTTTCTAACTTATCTTAAAAATTTCGAAACGTTCTAGAAGCTTCCATGGTCGAAGATATATAAAGGGCACAGAACGTTCTCACCGATTTAGTAGTAACTAATAAGCTGCATCGTTAACAAGCATAAAGTGTGAACGACATTATGACGCACGTGAAACGGTGTCTACTCTACGAGTACCAATCTGGTCACTCTGCTTCCTAAGCTACGCGTAATATATGCCAACGCGTAGCTCGTGAAGCAATACGTAAAGCTACTGCAAAATGTTTTTTCCAGCAGTTTTGCACCAGCGATTATTCCTTAAATGATCAATCAAGCTCTGGTCAAGAGGTGGAATTGGATAGCGACAAGTTAAAATTATGAATTACAGAATATAGCCGATTAACGACACGCTAACTAGCAATTGAGCTCGGATTTTCCCACGGAAATATAGAGAATTATTTACGTCACTTGGAAAAAAGCTTGAAAGATAGTGCGTGGGTACCACATGAACTTGGCCCGGACCAGTCATAGCCGTAGCACGGCCGTCATATGGACATACAGGCCCGCCTTAAAACTTTGGATTTTAGTTAAACACAAATCCGTCACCCGCCATGTATCCCAGACCTTGCACCCACTGATTTTTGTTTGATTGTTCGCTCAGCAACGCCTTACGTGAAAAACATTGATGATGAAAACCAACTATAAAAGTTCATAGACGAATTTTCCCATTCCAAGCAACCTGAATTTTACGCAGATTATATTCACACCCTGCCAGTGTGTTGGAGATATGAAGTACAAAATAATGGTGATTATTATATCGATGATTAATTGGAAAAAGTATAATACAAATTAGAAATGTAATAAATAATTAATATTAATGAGAGGTATTGAATTATTACCCAACAAAAAAAATGGGCTTTTATCGTATGCATAAATGTGTGCGTATACGTGTATGTGTATGTATACGTGTATTGTGTGTGTGTATGTGTATGTCAAAATTATTTTTATCTTTTTCATTTTTAAATCTTCAGCCTAGATCTAAAGAGGAAGAAAAACATTTTGTGAAATGCAAAAGTCAGCTGTATTGTTCCAGGTCAGAAAATAACTTTGTTACATTTAATATATTTATGTGGTTAAGGCATGCAAATATAAATAAATTATCTATTAAAAAACCAACTATAAAAAGCATGTAATAAAAAGTAGAAAATAATTTATTCAAAATAGATACCTATTTATTCGCATTTAATAAGTTACTTATTTTTTAAATCAATGGCAGCACTGTCGGTGCACTGGAACCAATCTCTAATTTAATTTAATTTATAATGTAAATTTAAAACCTTAACGTTTAATGTACTCGTACTCACAAAACAAAATAGATACCTAAAGGGCGTATTTATGATATGAAATTTTACATTTGTTTAAGTGATCGGTGATACTGGCACCTACTGCGGACATAAGAAACTTATTTATTGCGAATAAATAGATACCTATTTCTAGCCAATTATTTTTTACATTTTTATACATACTTTTTTGAAGTCAGTTTTTTAAAAGATGCTTCATTGAAAAATTTTTGGTGATTAATAATATTTATCGTAATACTATAATTAATATTCTGTTATTTTTTTTACTGGAATATTGCGTAATTATTAAAAGTTACAGGCAAAAGCTTGCATATCCAAAAGCTCCATATCCAGATTCTGTGCGATAATTTCCTCAGTATCTAAAGTTGGTTGTCAACAAGATTCAGGTCACAAAACAAAAAAGGGCGTATTTATGATATGAAATTTTACATTTGTTTAAGTGATCGGTGATACTGGCACCGACTGCGGACATAAGAAACTTATTTATTGCGAATAAATAGGTACCTATTTCTAGCCAATTATTTTTTATATTTTTATACATACTTTTTTGAAGTCAGTTTTTTAAAAGATACTTCATTGAAACATTTTTAGTGATTAATAATATTTATTGTAATACTATAATTAACATTCTGTTATTTTCTTTATTGGAATATTGCATAATTATTATAAGTTACGGGCAAAAGCTAGCATATCCAGTTTCTGTGCAATAATTTCTTCTGTATCTAAAGTTGGTTGTCAACAAGATTCAGGAACGAAGTGATAGTAGTAGCTGCCAGTGATTATCTGTTAGCCGCTGAGGAGTTCCGTTCTCTATACGCGAAGTCCAATATTAAATTTTGCAAAGTAATGGCTTAAGTAACAATTAACCAATAGCAAATAACCAATCACAATTTATTTACTGCCATCCATTAACGAGTTACATTATTCTTTTTCAGAACTCATCATCGGACTCTGATCTGGTCGATGGTACAGTTATTTTGCAAAGTAAAAACTACTAGTAGCAAATATCTTGAATTAGATTTGACATACTACCATCCGAAAAGATGACAAATTTTGACATGGTCAATAGTGAAGTTATTTTGCAAATTAACTACTACCAGAAGTAAATATCTTGAATCACGTTTAATTTAGTGCCATCCGTTAATGAGTTCCATTGTTTATATCTTACCTGGTCTTTTGATTAACTTGGATTAACTAACATTCTTTAAGGAGTTGCATTTTTCATTTCCAGAACTCATCATCAGACTCTAACCTGATAACAGGTGTAGTTATTTTGCAAATTAACAACTATCCGTTGCAAATATTTTGAATCATAGTTGATTTACTGCCATTCGGTGCGGAGTTCCGTCGTTCATTTTTGGTCTCCCTTATCAAGTAATGATCATATATTTATATGGAACCACCACAAAACACCCTCTTTCGAGTAAGAAAAATCATCTAAATCGGTGTATTTTATAAAGAATTATCGCTGAACATACATAAAAAAAAAGATTCCGATGAATTGAGAACCTCCTCTTTTTTTGAAGTCGGTTAATAAAATAAAAGTATTATATATAGTTGTTAAGTTATAATCAAAACGGGAAATCATTTTTGAATTTTCCATCTCCATACCCAGATTCTGTGCGCTCTTACGTAACCTATTCTTTATACTAACTAGAAAAAAAAAATATAAATATTATTTTTACTTTTAATATTTCTTCCATTTCTCATTGGTACAGTTAGCTGTGATTAAACACCATACGCCATATGAATCTTAATTTTCTTCTTCAGATTCAATGGATTTCGTATATTTCTTGCCTACATAATATCTTCTTTGTGCATATTTTTTCTCGGTTCATGTTAACCACCTTCAATTTACTTTTAACCTCTTTTGGTATTATCCAAAACATACATCCAGATGAAATCATTCCGGCACATTTATTGTTATTTTCATTTTCTTTGATATATTTTTTTCTTCACTTTTCATAAAAGCGCATTCATTCCATATGCCGCATATACTTTTCATTTTACATTACTTATCTTTTTGTGAATATACTGTAAACTTTTTAAAGTAATGAAAACGTATCTTTGTGATACGTTTGAGCAATAAACGAAATAAAAAATCGAAAAAAAAATGAGTATGTGTCAAGGTAAATTTATTGCTTGTCTCACACGTGCAACAATAATTTTTTCATTATTTTTTTTCCAAAATTGTATTATAGTTTTGTCATCATTTATAAATACCGAGTTGATTATATTGTATATACGAATCATGCATTGCTTCATTGCTTGTTCATGTATTCTACAACGTGTTACCGATCCTAGTTTATACGTTCAATTAAAACACGTTCCTAGACTCTTTTATCCTTAATACATTAATAACTCTTTTAGATTTTTAGATATCGCTTATATAAATTACAGCACTCATTATAAAATTAAATGACCAATTTAATTTTGTAATGCAGTATTGGATGTAACTAAACTTATAGTATTAGAAGCTACCTAAGCTAAGGCTTTCTATTAATATAATTATCGATAACAATAAAGGTATCATTTTTTTATTATCATTTTGTTAATTTTTTCTTTTTAAATTTCATTATGCCTGGGGTCCCATAATTCGACTTGTGATTTTATTTCACCTCTTTTTACAACTTATGTATATACTGATATCTACCCTTCTTCTTGGGTGATTTTTTTTCATAATTAATTTTTCACTAAATGAATTCTTTAGAAAAAGAATACAAGCAACGTAAGCAAGCAACCTTTATCTCGCACACTTCGTCTTTCTATTTAAATTCCTAAGAAAAATGTTCGAAGAATTAGTTTTTGCTGCGAAATTCAATTTTTCTTATTTTTTTCCTTTGGCAATCTTCAGAGTTTTATCTCACAATATATTCTGTGGTAATCTTTACTTAGTAACTCCACGTTTTTAAACTATAATATTATCATAACTTCCACAAAAGGAATGTCATTTTTAACGTACTTTTTACTAATTTTTTTGCTTGGACATACCATTATAATTCGTTTAACTTAACGCCGACTGTGAAATTTAACAGTAACACATAATTGAATAAAGTAAAAAAAAGAAATTTTTAAAATTTTTAAAAATAAAACTCTCTGTCATCGAATATCAAACTTTGGGATTTTGTTCTCATATTCTACTTCATTTAGAGCATTACTGAAGAATTCTCTTGAAATATAATGAGAAATATTTCATAATATTTTTATGCTGCACGATATCCGAGTTTCTCAAATATATTGCTGTGTGTTTCGTTCCTCATAAATATTTAATTTAACGCTTATCATCTTACAGTAATAAATAGCCAGTCGAAGAGAAAAATAAAGCAACCAAGTTATAGCGCATAGCAAGTTAGGACTTACCATAGGAACTTCTTCGTGAATAGTTAAGAAGAAAAATATGTCGCTAAAACTTAGTTAATTTGTTTGAAATTGACCATATAATATATTTAGGGCTGTTGTTATTTACTATATCACGAGGCAAAAAGGTCTAAAAGAAAATCTACCCGTGACACAATTATTATTTATGAATAATGAAAATATGGCTGTCCAACCTTGAGTTAATGGAGTTCGACAAAACATAACCAATTTTTTATTTTTAGAACACGATTTTTTCAAAATTATTTCTCGTCTTAACGTTGCCGTACATTGGCACTTATATTGATATCATAAATATCTATTTAGTTAGTTGATTATTAATAAATTTGTTACTTTTAGTATAATTTCATACAAATAAATATTAATTAAAATCCAAAGGCAAAAAATTATAAAAATTGATTATTCGTACCTTGTACCTTGAAATTATAATATATGAAATAAAAAAAATGCTACACGGCTGTTATATCTTGTGGATAAGAATTTAACCGCTAATTACCAGCTCATAAAAGAGTCGCGATTCTTGATTAAAATATAATGAAAATAAAAGCTATATATTTGGTCACTTAGATTCAATATTCTCTTGAGAATCTACCCGTGACACAATAGTCGACATTAACTATGGAGTGAATTTGAATGCCTCTGGAGATTGCTGTGCCACATTTCATACGATATGCTGTAAACTGCGGAACAAATCTGAATACCTCTGGAGATTGCTCTGCCACATTTCATACGACGATATCGCAGGGCTTCAAGATGTTAGTACCTCATATTACAAATTTAATAGAAACAATCACCCCATCTGTAAGGTCCACAAATGGTCATAAAAGGACAGTTGAGTAAAATTTTACAAGGTCATTGGAAAACGTTTGCTTTTCATCTCGTTGCAAATAAAAAAATTAATTATCATATACGATCAAATTGAAGTGCTGATAATTGGTCAGCTAAAATAAATCACTGGTAAGAATATTTATATAAAGTATTTAATTAAAAAAAATTTCCAAATTGTGGCGCGGAGACTCTACGGATAGCATATGAATAGAATTAGATAAAGAGATATTAGAATTATGTTATTTTCTATTTCATAACAAAGAATTATGTCACCTTACAGATCGAAAAAGGAACATAAATAGTCACTTTTTTAAAATAATTAGGTCAGTGAGTGAATTTTTGTCACTAACGGGTGAAATTTTTTGAAGTCATTCAAAAAATTGAACACCTTGTCTTTAATAAAAATAACAAAAAATACATCTGCTCATTAAAAAATCGTCCACTGATTATAGTTTGTCAGCTAAAACGAACAATTTGTCAGTGTAATTTAATTTCAAAAGCAACCAATCAATTTGTGACGATCGCAACGAGCATATTTTGGACCCATTAAAGGTATCAGGGTAGTGAGTGCGTTAACTTTACACCCTTATGAACTAGACGCTATGGGAATAATAATCATTATGACGGATGGGCACAATATTTTTACCAGTTCATATTTCAAATAATAAAAACAAAAAAAATTACGTCAAAGTTAAAGTGCATATATAGAATTTCAGGGGATAAGATTAGGACGATATCTACAATATCTGCACCAAACAGAATTGATTTAGTTTATATACATTTTATTAATATTAACTTTTGAACAAAAATTTACTTCTATAACACATTTTTAATGATTTTTGTTTTTCTTAAATATTTTTAAACTTAAATATATTTACTACTCTTCCGTTTTCTTCTTTTTTCGTTGGTTGCTTACAGTAGTATCTTTCCTCCCAAAAATCGCAGCAATCGGTGTGACTAGGGGGCCATGTATGGTTCTCACTTCTATGTCTGATAGATCATTATAAAGCTCCCATTGGTTTTTACTTCTTTTGCAGTAAGCCACAAGCATAAGCATAAGCAAATGACTTGTGATATATCCAACTAGTCCCCTTAAATTATAAATACAATATTACATTTCTAATAATCATATACGTAAAAAATAATGATAAAAAATATACGTGCCGATTTTATTTGAAGAAGATTTATAATTACCTAAATGTGTTATACAATATCGGCCGAAAATTTAATGCTTTCCTTGGAGATAGAGAGCTTGCTGATTATCAATGGGGTATTAATATTTTTTCTTAATTCAAGTTCAATGTTAATGTGATAATTGTAGATACCGTTGACAGGGTAAATTATCTTAGAGCAGTTACCTGTTGACTGAGATATTTTTGATATTTGCTGCAAATATTTTCCGAGTGCTCAATATCCTTCTTCACAATTTTTTTATTCTCTTGGCCATATAGCGGCAACGTTGTTAATATAATGGCCACAATGATTACAATAATAGTTATCCAATCCACTTGTTACGTCGTAAGAAAGTTTGACTAAATTTCATCTGAGGTCGAAAACATATTCAACAACTAATGAAATAACGAATATTTCCCTTCTGCCGAATGCTTTATTATTTTTTCTGAGACTGTTTTGACTAATACTATGGCTCTTTCTTTATATATTAAATCCATTGTAATTATCTTAATGCAATTTATAATGAATTTCATAATAATTGCTAGAATAAGCTCTGCAAAGGCGTAGTAAAATGGGTCATCGACAGCCGTGGTTGATAAAATTTGTGTAATTAATTAAAATATTTTGAGTATAACAACAGATGTTATTAATTAAGACGGTTTGAATTGAATTTCCTTTTTCGAGAAAACTCATTTTTTAAATATTATTTTGGATTCTGCATTTCTATTAATAAACAAAATGCTAGGTTGATCTTAAAAATAAAATCCTAGTTTTTTCTGTATATTTTTCTTTGCTATTTCGTCTGTTGTAGCCTCTTCAATTGGGTTTCTGAAATCAATATTTTTATTTTCTTTGTTTTGAAAATTGTCATATGAATTGGCGTGTTTGTTAATGCACACATCTTTTGACATTGTTGGAGAAACTTCTGAATCCTCTTGCGCTGAGTTTTGTTCTGTTTTTAAAAATTCATCTACACGAATTGGCTTTTTATAATATGGTGACATACGATGTTTTTATCTTTAAAATGATTGTTGTAGCATGTTACACTTTTCCAGATAAACATGCTGCAGATCATAATGGAAATTTATATGCAATTCATTTTACAATATTTTCTATGAAACATTTATTAAAAAACGGTTCGGCTCAACGCGTATTTCGTTTATTTCCACAGTAAATTATTTAATATTATTTATCCATTTTTCCATGATAGAGCTAGGTTTCAATATTATCGACGCTTTTTTTTTTCTTCATAAATTTTTAAAATCTTAATATTGATTATTGCAAGCTGTAATATTGTTTTTTAAAAAATATTTAATTTTATTTATATCTTGGTCATCCATTAAAATGCAAAGCAAAAAACATAAAATTTCCTTGTCGTGTTATTTTCGACTGACTTCACTGATTGCCAATTATTTATAATTTTTATAAAATCAGCAACCTTTAATTTTATAAATGTTGCAAGTGGTGGATACATTCTATGACTTCTTAAAATTTTTAAATTCCAAAAAAAATTGTATGACTTTTAAAAGAAATATGTATGTTGCAATCTACCCACGTTTTACTATTACGGATTGAAGTGGTGCTGTTTAGTGATGACACATATTTACACAAGTCGAGGGAAATGTGTGAGATTGAATAAAACAAATTTTGACCACTGTACTTACAAAAATCTCTTAAACCATTAATATTTTTTGTAAACATTAACACAAATATACATGCAAAAATAGTAAAACTTAAAGTATTAGGGTCACATTACAATGTCTAAGTATTATGAATTTAAGTCATGTTCAATTACATTGCATGATATCGCCAGACCAAAGTACATAATACTTAATTTGTTAATGTTATACGTTCTATATTCCGTTAAAACGGAATTTTTTATAAGGCTTTATTGAGGGCTGCCAAAATAAACGAATTGTTGGAGAAAAAATTATTTATTTTCTCTCCACACTCATAAAATAGTGTTAAATCTTTTTTCTTTATAATAACTATTTAAAAACGGACATTAATATAGTTATTTCGACTGTACTTAATTGATTATTTCAATAATCAAATATATAAACAAACTTCATATGTTTACAGAAAACATATTCCGCAATAAGAAAAGCGTATTTTTTAAGTCATCACCACAGTTTTTATAATTACTAGTAGGAGTGGGATAGTTTAAATATCATGTTTGGTATATTCTTGTGCTGAATGGTTTAGAGAACTTGAAGGCCCAAATAAGCTATAAGAATATAATTGCAAAATATAAAGAGTTTCTTTTATTATTGTCTGGAGGAATTAC